>CAJINU010000010.1:190317-513116 GCA_905178165.1 Amoebophrya sp. A25 | reverse complement strand
GCCCCGGCGAGCCCGCGCCGGCCCCGCCCCGGCGAGCCCGGTCGCGAGTGCACCCCCCCCGCGCGCGCGTTACGCGCGCGTTACGCTCGCGTTACGCGCGCGCGCCGCGCGCATGTAACGCGCGCGCCTTATTTCGCGCGTAACGCGCGCGCGCGTAACGCGTTATAACGCGCGCGCGTAACGCGTTATAACGCGCGCGCGTAACGCGCGCGCGCGCGTAACCCGCGCGCGTAACGCGCGCGCGCGCGTTACAGTTTTTGCACCTTAGAAAGATGAAAAATTATAGCTTAATAATAGATTGACGAGAGATGAACTGGTCCATAGTTAAAGAACCTTCACTCAAAAATGATCTTAGAATGATGGCCATCTCCGCACAAATCATGATGTGCATCAACTGAATTTATTTTATGAGCACGCCCATTTTCCTTACCCTTATGGTTATGGGTTATTTATGAAACCTAGTTTCCCTTCTTGGTGATGCTGTAGGGTAGGTGTATTAGAGATGTTCTATCGTAGTTACCTCAAGTTGAGCATGCCATTATTTTCACTTGTTCATCTTCCGACCCTTAGCGTTAGCCTTACCGGAACATTGATAATGTCAAGGATGACGAGGGGGTGACCGTGACAATGTTTGTTTCATCTACTTGATCATATGCATTTGAAGATATCTTCTGATATCAAAGAACAAAGCTAAATAAAATACGCAGGATTGAAGATCCGACGTTTTCAGTTGGTGTGTGACGCAAAAACTGGATCGTCTGTGAAATGTAAGCCTTCTCTGCGCCCACCCCAGCTGGTGCGCTGGTCCTTCGGCCGAAGACTTTGAAAAAAAAATTAACAAACTGAGAAAACCGGTTATCATGTGCAAAAGAAGTCCATCTTCTGGTGTACTTGTGTTTTTCAGAGCCAGCAGGAGTTTCCGAGTTGAATTATCTCCCAAATCGGTATCTTCCCAAACAAAATTCCAAAAAAACACATTCCTGAGGGACTCAAGAATGCCGACGATGCTAAACCAAAGGACGAGGTTGTGCAGCTTCTAGTTGTAGATGATGCCGCCTCAACCGCAAGTCCATCATCCATGACGAACAAGATGACCAATAAACAACAACTTCTTCAAGATGCCAACTACCACCAACACCATCAACAACAACAACAGCTACCCGAATTTCTTCGACGAAGTTGCGCTTCATGTTCCCTTGGAGTACATCTTCGCCTTCTTGGAGGTGAAGGACATTCCCAATGTGTCGCTGACGAACCGAGCTTTCGCACATGCCTGTTTCTGTTCGGATTTTTGGAGGAATTACTTCCATCCTCGCGTGAAAAAAGCTGCTCAAAAAACGCTGAAGGCGTTGAATGATCTTCACTATCCTAAGGAGGCAGAACGTAATGGTAACGGCGGAGAAGCAGGAGATCAAGATGGAGGTGGTGAAGAAAGAGACTCAGCTGATCCTCATGGTGTGTTCGAGACGAGGGTACTTCAGTTAAGCCTAGAAGAAATCCATCATCTTCACAGGCATGATCTTGAGCCCGTTTTCAAGGGGAAAAAGGTCCTCCTCGGATGTGTGGTCTCAAATATGGAAATCAACTTCTCTTAGTTCTAATTCAGGATCCTTCCGTTCTTGGAGCCGATGAACAAAGACCACCTCCGTACAAACCACCCACAATTTTGATGTTTTCGCAGTTTGCAGAAGCAGCGGTTGCTCTGAGGGGTCAGTTGGATTCGTTTACTCCTTTGCTGCGGGAAGTGACCCTAAGTGCGGTGGGTCCGTTGCCACGTCTGACGAAGAAGCTAAGGGCAAGAGTCCTTTTGAAGAACAAGTTTCCTCCGCAAGCTGGCACTTGTGGCGAGAAAAGAACTACTAATTCTACTAGCTCTGCTGCATGTGGTAGTTGTACAACGAGGACCACGAGTAGCTGTAGTTCTCGAGTGGTAGTACTGTCGCAAGAACATCAAATAGCAAGCACAACTTCTGCAAGTAGTACAGCTAGTTCTGAAACTGTTGAGGCACTTCTAGTGCAAGAAAACAGGTCTGGAAAGGCACAAAGCTCTTGCTCTTCTTGTAGTTCAGTTGACGGCATATGTCGTGAGGCGGCAAACGCAAAAGTAAAACATGTAATCCAACATGATCATCTTGTTCATCAACGACCTACAACAGGGCATGATCGTAGTCAAGGTCCTCCAGAAGATCACGAAGAAGAAGATGAAAGAGCAGCGGCAGGCCGTGACCTGATCAAACTGGAAGGGGAATTGGTGCGAAGATTGGCTCAAAAAGTCATCCTCCAAATGCTACTCGATGAGCATTCTATGGAACCAGACCAGCACTCTATGAATGTGTATGCTGAAACTCTGATTGAGAGGTGAAGTCGACGACCGGGAATGTGTTGTAAACATTTGATAAAACGTACATTTTTTAGGACGATTCTTTGGGCACGACCCTATAATTTTTTTTTACAGATAGATTGATATTGTTCCTGAATTAGACTTCTGTTCTCAATCAGTGGGTTGTTCTTTCATAGTCATCAAGGTAGAGGTGGGATAGTAAAAAATGCAGCAGAGGAAGGTCAGGCCGCAAATAAAGATGATACACGACGCGGAACAAACAAACAAGAAGAGTCCCCCTACGACGAGGCCGCAACTTCTAGTGCATCTTCTTCTTCATGTTCAGAGTTATCAGATTCGGACACTCTTCTTCGCGAAAAGTGTCAGCGAATCAACACAGCATTACTGCTCCGAGATAAGAGCGCGGCACTGCCTGAAGAAAAGGCTCGTGCCATAGTCGAGCGCGTGCGCCAAAGGGTGGCAGCTTTAGCAGCTGGCAACGGGAGTCAACATGATGTCGTGTCGTCCTCTTCAAGTAGTAGTGCGCCAGCGTCTTCTCATGATGGAGATGAGTATGAGCCTCGTCTCTCGCAGAAGGAGGACGCGATGTCGAATAGGGAGGTTCTCATGCTTGCTTTTGAGTCTCTGAATAGTCCGCCAAGAAATGATGATGACCGCGTCGATTGTCCGTCTTCTTCCAGAGCTGAAGAAACGAATAGTAAAAGACCAGATAGTAGTACAACATCAGACGAAGAACATGTTCTTCGTGTTCTTCCTGTACATCAACTAGTTGTATCTTCAAACGAGGATCAACATCTTCTGAACCAGCTCTCCTTTATTTCTTCTTCATCATCATCCTCGTCTGGCCCTACTGCCCGTGAGCAAACACACACAACACCTGAAGAGGAAGGTCCACCAACAACTTCTGAAGAGAAACCAGCTGCACTTCCTCTAGGACAGCATGAGCTCCAAGACCATGATCAAGAGCAAATCCTTGAAGAACTTGGACATGAGGTCCGTTTTGCTCTGGCGCGCATCGATTACCTCCTGTCGGTAACAGGTTCTATGATAGCAGCTTTTCGCCGAACAGCAGAGACACAATTACCACTATGGACAGCAGGGGCACAGGAATTGGGCGGCGTAAGTAAATATCCGATGGTTATGGGCATGGATTTATAGTTATTTATCATTGGCATGTGGACTTGCTTAGCCGGTATTTCAACAGCAGGTGAAGGTGTAAGTTCCGCTCCCGTATAATATTTACACCAATAATATAAATATTTGAAAGTCGTCCTTCCACCTCTTGTTCTTGAGCGTCCTCGTCTAATCTCTAGGGTGTCCGGGTCGTATCTGGAGAGCTTTTGCCGCCGTTGCGCTTATTTGAGTCGAGCCACCAAATGGCATTACGTGCTGACCATGCTCTAGCCCACTTAGCCAAAATCGTGGAAATAGGAGGAAAACAGAACACCAAATGAATGCAGCATTCTATTTGTGCTAGGTTTGAAGTGCTTCTAGTACGGCTTCTACGTTGATGACCCCCAGCCCCACTGAATATCATTTCATGGACGCGTTGAGAATAATGAAAAACAATTTTTTTGAATTCTTTGAATCTCGTCGTGACTGTAGGACATCATAACGACCTTCGAGGTAAAAATGATGATCAACATTGACGCAGAAATACGCGGACTTCGCGGGCGAGAGAGTCATTTGAGATTGTGTTCCGCATGATTTTCATATAAGATCCAAAGTATCTTTTCCGAATAAGAATGAAAACCGAGGCCTTTGGTCCAAAACTGACACTTTGCATACACAGTATCTGTTTCAACAACCATAATAGGAGAAAATAAAGTAAAAAACTCAAATTGATAACGAATTACCATTACAACTAAATTCTTAGTTGTTCGATATTAGAAACAATCAGAAAAATGGCGGGTCCCTCCAGTAGTTGTACGAGGAAAACGGGGAGCGCATGTGCAGTTGCACGGTCTTCATTGGCGCTCCAGTCCTTTTTATCTTCCGGCCGATGTTTTTGGAAAACACTGATCATGTTTCTCATATCTGTGCAAGTATTTCTATCATCTTCTGTGTTCACAACAAGTACTAGTGGTTCTAGTAATACTAATAGTACTTCTGTTCGCACCAGGAGCCGGCGCTGCCAACTACAACAAACTCTATTGGTCGCCGCTTCATCCTCAATCCCGGCGTCAATCCCAGCTGAACAGGGGGCACTGGAGACGGGTAATGTTGAATCTTTCCCTTCCTCTGCTGACTGGTTCGAGAGGCGCGAGAGTGAGTATCTTGCCACTCTACACGAGAGAACAAGCGGTGACGTAGTTGATGCGAGACCATCAGATCATGATCTACAGGAGAGAAGCGGCGTTCTTGTTGCGACTGGTGCGAGACCACCTACAGGAGTCTCCGAAAGTCCTGTTGCCATTTTTAGACCACCTAGTAGTACAGCTACGTCGGCCGATGTTGATGTCGTACTCGGAGGAGTACAGAATGCGATGAAGACGTCGAAGAATACAGCAGCAGATGAAGGAGCTACAACATTCGGGAGATTTTTGAGTGCAGTGGATCAAACAGAAGTACTCAGAGGAGCAGTACAACAAGTACAGAATGCAACGAAGACGAGGACTGCATCTTCACCAGATGTACAACAGGAGCAAGCCGAGCCTCTGCATTCACCGTTTACTTATCCTGTGCGAGGACTTCCGTATAATGATACGATCCGCAACTACGAAGATGAACATGATTACTTCTATAAATATCATCATGTTGACCATCTCCACCAGAGAGGACCATGGGCCATGGATCCTACAGTAGTGGCATCAGGAGGTGCTCCATTTGGTACTCCTGGAGGTGCTCCTCGTCCTCCATATGGTTGTACTACTATGCCATCAAGTCCCGCAGCTTCTTCATCTTTACGTTGTGGCTCTTACAGTTATTTTGGTGGAGGAAAAGAAGACCATCCTCGTTCCCTCTCTTCACAAGGGCAGGACTCTGACGTGGTACAGCCTGCTTCTGTACTAACTACACCTCACTCTGTACAGGAGCTTCAACGGTCTTCCCAACCTTCTGCACTACAACCACCTCAGCACTCGTCTGCGCAACCTTCTTCTCAACCTTCTGTACTACAACCACCTCCCTCGGCTGTGCAATCTTCTCCTGTACTAGTACCTCTTGGACCCATACTACAGCTGCCTCGTGGTGTAGTTCGCGGAGCAGGAGCTCCGAAGATGAGCGAATCCTCTGGCTCAAGAGTGGCATTGGGTGGTGAAGTACACCAGCAGAGTAATCAACCGCGAGGACGAGGAGCATTCTTGAAGACTATGTTAACGGGAACGGGATCGATGAATGATGACGACGAGGACGACGATGGAAGCGCGACCGTGTCTCCACTCTCCAGGCGAACATCTTCTGCAAGTGCTGCGCAAGAATCTTCTGTTTTCAACAGCACGACTAGACCTGCAAGGGACCATGATGAACAACGCGAAGAGTTACATCCAAAACTACAAATTATATGTGGTGCGAGATCGCATGGGGTTTGGGCGGAGGATTCAGAATTCTCTTTCGCCTCGTCAGAAGATGGGTCCTCTGGGTCATCATCATCTTCCGAAGCAGATGAGTCACGACCACTTCTTTCAAGACACGACGAAGCGACATTGTTACCTCCGTCGCCGGAAACATATTCATATCATTCTGGTCGTGCACGGCGGGGGGGCCAAGTACTACAGTCGACGGGAAGCGATGCGTCACATCAAGAACATATTGCGCGTCAACCTTCTTCACATGTAGTTGCTGGAGGAGAGGAAATGTCGATTAACAGTTTGTTCGAAGGTGTAGTAGATGTTGATCTTGAAGTAGTTCCTTATTTATTATCCTCCTCCTTCTACACGACCTGTTCCATTCATCTCTCCTGGTGCTTATGAAGATCTTCCTGCTAAGCACAACCACAAGGACGAAGAGCGCCAACTGAAGATGGATGTAGAACTCCGGTACTAGAAGTAGCGCCATCTTCTTCATCATCTTCAAGTACTACACGAGTACAACCACTACCAGCATCAACAGCACCGCTAGCAGCATCGACGACAACTGTACGGCTAGCAGCATCTTCACCATTGGCCCTTGACCCTGA
This sequence comes from Amoebophrya sp. A25, assembly GCA_905178165.1. NCBI lineage: Eukaryota > Dinophyceae > Syndiniales > Amoebophryaceae > Amoebophrya > Amoebophrya sp. A25. The sequence continues at coordinate 506,658 of CAJINU010000010.1, read as the reverse complement.
CTGCTTTCTGGCAGATGACCTTGATGATATTTTACAAGGAGAAAGAGCAAGAGGAGAGGACCATGGTGCTAGTGGTAGAAGTGGATCTTCTCCGGTCTCCACCACATCAAGACCGCATGAAGAGCAACGTGATACAATGTGTAGGACAAAAACGAAGACGCCTCCTGCTCAGCAGTTAGATCGAGCATAAATAAAAGGTACAAGAAAGCAAGTGTAATAAGTTCTGTTTTTAAGTGGCATGCAATCCTTTGAAAAAAGTGCTGATAGTTTACTTACTTCAACGGAGAAAATTCCACTCCGATTTTCACGGTCAAGGCCACAACCTTGATCGAGCAGAAACTAACAAACCTCCTTTTCATGAACTTGTAGGGTACATCCGTGAAAATTGAGTGTGGAAGCAGTAACCCAAGCGCTTTGTTGGCTGTTTATAACTGCTGGATAAAATACAAAGGCCTGCGGGGAGACAGCGATAAAACAAAAGATGAGCACTATAAAAAGCGAACGAGTCATCTCGGTTCCAACATTTTGCGTCGGGGCGTTAAACAAAAGATTGAACACTGATCTTTTTAGCAGTTGAATCACCGCCCCCGTTCTCGTCGTTTTCGTGTTTTTGAATTTAATTACAGAATTACGGCACGCATTTTAATAACAATCAAATAGCGCTCCAATAGCCCAATTTTTTTTTTGCGTTTGGCTGGCTGTTAACAGCCATGGCGGAGCAGCCTTCCGGCGGGCGGACGGTTTTTATTAGACGACTTTTCTAATCCAGTCATCATTATTTTCCGACGACGCTGGCAACAAGATGAAGTTGACGCTTCAGTTGTCAGCGTGTATTAAATATTTGAAACGCTTATCTTCCCGTCGTTTTCTTTGATTCGAAGAGAGTTGATTTTCCGCATGATAATATCAGGAGTTTCCGTAATATGTTGTATCGTGCAAGATTTTTTGAGAAGCTTCATTCTCCCACGCTTGACGCGCACGTTTTTTTGAAAAATAATGAATGAAGAAAGAACAACTTCTGCGACGGGTCGTGAAGGTGCTCGGTGTAGCCTCTTTCTAGCTTCGCCCGCGCGCTCACGCGCAAGAAAGGTGACTTTACCTTGTTCGAACTCAAGTAGAAGTGTCAAAGAAAGTAGAAAAAGAGACCCGACATGACGAAGTCCTATGTTTATTCGCCGCGGGTGAAGCACGATTGTGATGATCTTCAAGTACGACAGCTGCAAGAAACAAAAATCAGTCTTGAAATTATGCCGACAGGAGCTGAATTTCTAGACTGAAGAAATGATAGACCACGATCATTCAATGACCCAAGTTTGATTGTACAACTACGAAGACTACCACTGTTTCTAGGCCTAGGCGCTGTAAGAATAGAAATTATATTTCAGAACTACATCAAAGTAATTTAAATATTTCAGAACTACATCAAGTTCAAGATCAAAGAACCAAAAGAATTGTTCAACACAAGAATCTACAAATAGATACGACCATCAAGATGACGGACTCGCCTACAACAAGCCCTGACGATCAGGCGAAGGAGATCGAGAAGTTGTACGCCAATTTGAACTCGGACAACCAGAACGAGGTCTACGAAGAGCAGACGGTTGGCGAGGGAAAGTACAAGGTTGTGAAGAAGGGGGATTACGACAATGGCAAACCGTGTGTGGCGAAGTTTCTCAAGTCGGGAACCACGTCCAGCAGTGACTGCTTTCTCGACGATGTCAAGAATGCGAAGGCCGCACTCCCCTACATCGGGGAGTTCCACGAGTATGTTAGAAAAAGTCTGCCGCAGTACGCAGGCAAGTTCTCGATCAAAGTGAATGTGCCATCGGTCTGGACCCAGACAAACGAGGGGCCCAACAAAGGCCAACGCTTTCTGGTGGAGCCCTATGTATCGAACTTCGAAAAATTCAACTCCAACTCTGGAGCCGCCGATGCGTCCGCTGAAGTGGCACAGGCCCTGAGCCACTTCAGCTACCACCTGTCTGATGGCCGCGAGCTGCTGTGTGACCTGCAAGGTGGCCGTAGTGGCAACGACTACGTGTTGTCGGATGTTGTGCTGATGAGCGCCGAAAAGAAGTACGGCAACACGGATCTGGGACTGCCGGGAATCGTTATGGAGGATGCTGCTTGAGGACTTAGTTCATATAGCCGCGTCTTTTCACCAACGGTTCTTTAAGCATCGTTCGTCTCAGACTTACTAGACAATGTTCGTCAACATGATGAAAAAAGAAGCACAGCATTCTAAGACAGAGAATTTTTGCGCGCATCATGTGTGCGGGCCTTTCTGCAGTCGTGAGTGGAAGACGTGGAGTAACGCTCGCCGTCGGTACCAGCCAGTGATGTCAACGACAATCACATTGGACGTAGCAAATATTCCAACACCGCTGTCAAATCGCGAGTACACACGTGTTTTTGCCAGCGACATCAACTTCACACAAGACAGCATCAAGGCATCGGTACTTCTAAATGATGAAAATAATAGATTTAATATTATGTTGACTCTACGTAGTACATCTTTTCTTTGACATTTTGCTCACGTCGTGATCACTTATCATGGAGGTACCAATTATTATAGTTGTACAACTGAAGATGATCACGACGCAAGTACTCTTCATCGATTCCATATCAAGACTTGTAGGGCCGTTGATATGTAATTTTTCTCTTCTATGACTATTTTCACATCCAGCAGTTCCAAGACGGTAAAAGCCTTCTCTCCACCGCACTGGAGCTCGCAAGAAAGGACATTGAGAAGAACGATATTCCGATGATCACGGTCGTCCGCAAAGACGGAAAAATGTGGTCTCTGGACAATCGCCGATTGGCCGTTTTCAGGTTGCTAGAAATTGCAGGAAAGATCCGCAAAATCAAAATCGAAATTGTGCCTTTTTCGGAACGCGAAGATGAGTTCAGTCGCAAGTACGATGGCGGAAATGGGGAGAGCATACTTGTTCGACAGGGGAGCCACGTGATAATTGGACGAACCGCGGATTCGACGCACTTTCCCGGACTCGACGAAATTCGTGACACCTTTCCAACCGAAAAGCCAGAAGATGCCATGCTCACAATGTTCCTGGGAACGCTTACAGATGATCACTAAGAAGTGTGAGATGCTGAAAATTATGATCCTTGTCCTGCTCCACCTCAGAAGTAGATTTAAGCATGATGTGTTTTTCAAGATGGACGTTCTTGTACTATTTGTAATTCTTATTTGGCTGCGCAAGAACTACAGTGATCATTGATTTCTTGAATTTTTTGAAAAATATTACTAGGCACTAGTCATAATTGATGTATTAGATTTGTCATACAGTTCTTATTGTTCTACTGGATGTTCAACAAGGAGCCGGTATTTTTTGTTAATCGTTGCGGCCTGTTCCTCCCACGCAGTAGGTAGCTAGTAGACACGTAGATAGTGTGAAGATGATGTGTTAGCGAATTTTTGAATCAACATCAAAATCTAAGTTTTTTTTTGAATTTTTCTGCTGCAAACAACTGTCGATTTCTATGTTGATCGACCTCATTCTCCGCAACGAAATTCTCTATGTGAAAAATTTGAACAAAAATCAAAAGACCGTTCAGAAGCGAACTGCTTCCACCGATCCTGTTAATGGATAAGGATGTCACAAGGCCAATACTAGTGGTCCTCGAGAAGGAAGAAAGTTCAAATCAACAACTGAGCGATTCAGGAGGAATGAATTATCTGTATTCGTTGTTCTATCTCCATTATTGGACTCGAATGATTGTGAATCAGAATTCCCCATCAAGAACTACATTTCGTTCCACGCTGACGTAAACACATCAATGGGCCGACAACGACGATGCTGCTGATCCTTCTCACTGCTCGGGGCAATTCCTGATATGATGTGAAAAAGGGACTCCCCCAGTGAATCATGATCCAGAATTTCTCTTCAACATCACTTGTTCTAGCTCTACGCTGGTTGTCTTTGATTTTACGTTTCACGACAACTATGCACGACCTTCTTGAAAGGTTGTCATAACCTTCTCATAATCCAGCGGCAGGAGAAACATCGATATTGATCATGTCGTGGTCACAATGTTAATTCATCTTGATGTATTACTTGGCCTTAGTTCAGTGTGTGCGTTTTTGATTAGTCCTTCTAACTGCGAGGTAATTGAAGTTAAATAACCTACAATCTAACTCATACTCCATTATTACTATATTACTTGGCCTTAGCCATGAAGATTTTTGAAGCGAACCGACCACCTCCTTCAAGCTTCATAAATATAGATCATGATTAACGAAGATGCTTCTTTGAGAAGCCACGATCTAAATATGGCAGCTCACTATGTGTGATAAGTAGAAGTACCACAACGACAAGAACGACGTCAGTTTTTACTTTCCAAGAACACACGACAACCACGGAATTCAACGTAACTGACACTCATACCTCTACTAATTACGGTTATACATAGAAATAGCAAGACCACCAAAATGTCGTTACAGAAAGGAGGTTCTTCGTCGTCCACATCTGCTCTGGGTCTAGTCGAGACCTTTAGCGTTGGGTCAGGCGGCAAGAAGATGACCTCATTATTGGCCTCAAGTGCCGCCAATGCGGCTACGATTTTGAGTGCTGTGGTCAACGAAACCTACGAAGAAGAGCTTCGCATGGACCCCTTTAGACCCAAAATCTGGATCGCCTACGTGGATACAATCAAGAAATCAGATGCATCGACGAGATGGCTCATGTACGAAAGGGCGGTTAAGGTACAAATTTTTACAACTTGCTTTTTCTGGAGGGTCGTCATTATAGGTTCTTTAGGTAATCAGCATCAGATTCTTGTGGTTTCAAATGAACAAGATAATCTGCATGCTCTTCTTCAACCTCCACTGTTTTTCGCCACTCTCTTTCTCTCCATCAATCTTTCCATCAATCTTTCCACCCCTTTTTTCCCAACCCCATTTTCAACCAGGCTCTCCCTCGTTCGTACAAAATATGGCGGCGCTATCTTGAGGAGCGCCGCGCCAACCTAGGCGAGCGCGACTTCATCCTCGAAGAAGCTTACGAGGAAGTAAACGCGATTTACGAAAGGGCGTTGGTCTTTTTGCACAAAATGCCTAGGATTTGGATCGATTACATCCAGTTTTTGATGGAGCAGAAGAGGATTACCGGAACTAGAAGAGCGATTGATGCGGCGATTAGGACATTGCCGATCCATCAGCACTACAGAATTTGGAACGAAGCAATACCTTGGCTGAAGGAGGAATATGTACTTACTTTTTTTTAGTACACAATATGAATATCCACCACCCGACTTCTACCACGACCTCAAAAATATAATCTATTGTCATTTTGTTTCCTCGCTGCAAAGTTGTATTTAATTTTCAGCATTATGAAGATCAGGTCCCTCGTTCCACCTGCCTCAACCTGTTCCGACGCTACCTCATGCTCGAACCCGGTCATGTGGAAACCTTTATCGCCTACTTACTGCAGCAAGAGATTTTTGACGAGGCAGCGGTGCGTATGGTCGAAATTCTGGATAACGAAGAGTTTGTGTCGATCAATAGTAAGAGTAATTAAGGCTTCCCCTAATCCATCCCTGTAGACATCCCTCAAACATATGCGTCCCAATACAAGGGAGATACTGACGCATATGCTTGAGGGATTCCCACAGGGATGAATAGGGGAGAGCTCTAAAGTAAGCATCAATTGTGGATGGACCTGTGTGAGTTAGTCTCGACCCACCCAAAAGACATCCGAAGTATCAAGATCGAACCGATTATCAGACAGGGAATTTCGAAGTTTACGGATGAGGTACTTTCCTACTCAAATAAATGACACTTTGTTCTAATAATTTTCTTCTTGAGTACGACAACGACTAGTACAAGAATGCTCTCGACAAGAACAAGTCAGAATACTACAATGAATGGCTCTGGTATTTGGTAACCTGATTTATTTGATCATAAGGAAAACAAGAAGAGAATCCTTGTGATCAAATTCAGGCTATCAAATAGCAGAACCATTCATACAACTTGCAAAAATACATGAGTAACTACAACTCTTCGTCTTTCACTTGCCTAGCTCAAATACAAAATCAAAAAAATTCAATAGAACAAAATAACTCTTCTACCTCCAACTCCACCTCTTCGTCCCTTTGAATCAAAAAAATTCAATAGAACAAAATAACTCTTCTAGCTCCAACTCCACCTCTTCATCCCTTTGAATCAAAAAAAATCTAGAACAAAATAACTCTTCTACCTCCAACTCCACCTCTTCATCCCTTTGAATCAAAAAAATTCTATAGAACAAAATAACTCTTCTACCTCCAACTCCACCTCTTCGTCCCTTTGAATCAAAAAAATTCAATAGAACAAAATAACTCTTCTACCTCCAACTCCACCTCTTCATCCCTTTGAATCAAAAAAAATCTAGAACAAAATTATAATTCTTCTACCTCCAACTCCACCTCTTCGTCCCTTTGAATCAAAAAAAATCTAGAACAAAATAACTCTTCTACCTCCAACTCCACCTCTTCGTCCCTTTGAATCAAAAAATATCTAGAACAAAATAACTCTTCTACCTCCAACTCCACCTCTTCGTCACTTCTCCTAAACCCTAAACCCAGGTCGGCCGTCTCTGGATCTGCCTCGCGGATCACTTTATTCGACTAAACTGGTTCGACAAGGCTCGCGCAACCTACCAGGAAGCCATCGAAAGTATCACAACAGCGCACGATTTCGCACTAGTCTACGAGAGTTACGAAGTTTTCTTGTCGGATTGGGTGGAGACGATAGACGAGAAGGATCCGGTATAGTTTAAGTTTCTAAAGTAGATTCCTTGTTGTTTTTCATGATATTAATCATAATTAGTGGATTGCATCCTGTTTCTATGATGATTAGGAGAAGTACTTAGTTTATAGCACGCATGGTGCATGGAGTGGATGGGGCGCAGAGCTTTAAGGGGCGCAAGAAGCTCCCCCTTTAGCTCCATGCTACCCTACTCCATGTGATCTCTGCACTCGCTGCCCTGCGAGCTGCGAAACCTTATATATAAATTTGTCATGTTGTTTACCACAAAACCTAACTTCAATTTCTTCAACATCACGACCAGGTTGGCGAAGAGCTTCAGTTTGCGATCTTGGAAGACTTAATGGATAAGCGTCCCCTACTCCTCTCCAGTGTCCTACTCCGTCAAAACCCTAACGTTGTCGCGGAATGGATCAAACGTGTCGAAATCTACCGAGACCGCAATAATCTCCCTATGGTGGTGGAGACATACAAGCAAGCTGTGGGCACCATTGAGCCTCTGAAAGTGATAGGGAAATTGCAAGACTTGTGGATCCAGTTCGCGCGTTTCTTCGAGGAACACGACGACGGCGATTTGAGCCTGAATGTGCGCGAACTGTTTGAAGAAGCGTTGAAGGTGCATTTTGCACATGCAGACGACGTAGCGAGCATCTGGTGTGAATGGATAGAGATGGAACTCAAATACGAGAACTACGCACAGGCACTACAATTGGCCAGATCAGCGATCACGCATCCGAAAGACACGTCAAACGCGGCAAGAATGAAGAGCGTGAGGAGCAAGAAGCTGTGGTACTTCACCTTCGCTACTAAGACTATTATGATTAGAGGACTACAAATTTTTTTCTTCACGTTCACACTTGTTCTCCTCATCTCTCTCCTGTTTCTAGGTACCTCGTCCTTGACCTGGAGGAGAATTTCGGTACGTTCGACACTACGAGCGCCACCTATGAGCGCATGATCGAGATGAAGATCGCCACGCCTCAGACCATCATCAACTACGCCCACTACCTCGAAGAGTACAAGTACTTCGAGAAAGCCTTCAAGATCTACGAACGCGGCGTGACGCTATTCAAGCAGCCCCACTGCAACGACTTGTGGCTTTTCTACCTGTCGAAGTTTATGCGGCGCTACAAGAGCAAGAAGCTGGAACGCGCCAGAGACCTGTTTGAGGAGGCAATCAGGGCATGTTCGAATTCAGAAGTTATGCAGATGCGCTTGCATGTATTGTATGCGAAACTGGAAGAACGATATGGATTGGCGAAGAAAGCATTGGCGATTTACCAGCAAGGCTGTGAGGCATGCAAGAAGGATCCTGATATCCAAGTGAAAATGTGGACACTGTTGGTGGTGCGAACAGGAGAAATCAAAGGAGGAGATGTGGCGAGGTATAATTGCTTTTTTTGTGCGTGCTGTTTTGGTTATTGATATGGTTGTATGGCAAGTACAAGTAGTACTTCTAGTACAACCTACTAGTACTAGATCTACTTCGAAGTATTGATTTATTGCCTGTAAATAGTACGATTATCGTATACACCGTGTAACTGAATGATTTTCTGTCTGTCCAATGCCACCACAGAAACGTCCTGAAATCCGCCATCGATGTCCTTCCTGAGGGCAAGGAGCTGATCCATTTTGGCCTTCTCTTCGCTGAGTTGGAGAACAGTTTCGGTGAGCTCACCCGTGCCCGCGTCATCTACGAGCACGTGTCGCAATATTGTGATCCTCGTAAATACCCCAAGTTCTGGGAAATGTACCAGCAATTCGAGATCCTTCACGGCAACGCCGATTCCTTCAAGGAGATGCGTCGCATCCAGCGCAGTGTCGAAGCGGCTTACGCGCAGGTGCACTTCAACGCGCCAGATATCACTACTCAGTTAGATGATTTAAAGGACAAGGTGAGCCTGAACCCGATGGCTGAGGCAGAAGCGGCCATGAAGGAAGACCCAGAGAAAGAAGGAGGTAATTCATTAGCCAACAAAGCTGCATCACGGAAGCGTGGAGGACAAATGGACGTTGGTGACGATAAGATGGACGCGAAGAGGCGCAAACTACTCGAAGATCTCGGTGTGACCCAACGCGAACGAGACGCGTACTTCGAGCCGTGTGACAGTTACACAGGCCATAAACTTGGGTACGTGTTCAAGACTGGTATCAAGGGCTTGGGCTACTACGAGGATGTGGTCATGCAGAGTGCAAGCGCCGGGAATAAAGCAGGCGTTATCTCGCGGAAAGCAGTCAGCTACAACGAGCAGGGAGCTGAGGATCTGGATTTGGCAGATTTGGATGACGAGGATGACGACGAGGGTCGTGAGAACAACGAGAAGACCAAGCTTGGCGAGGATGAAAATGATGGACAAGCAGGTGGCTCTTCTTCTTCAACCGGCAAAAGCAAGAAAAACAAGAAGAATGTTGCTCGCGTCCTTGGTGATGAGGAAATCGATCTCGCTGATCTAGACGACGACGATGACGAGGTGGTGGAAACGAATGCGATGCCTGACTTTTTAGATGGTGAAGCAAAAGCGCGATTGGCAAGGATGAAGGAGGAAGAAAAGGAAACAGCAAGAAAACTACGAGCTGAACAAGAAAGAGAGACATTGTTGCCCAAAGAAGATGAGGCACCAGCGAAGAAAAAGAAGCCTAAGCCGGTCGGAGGAGCACTAGCGAAATTTCAGAAGAAAAACAAGCAGCACTGATAATTGATATCGTGGTTTGGAAGATACAACTTCTGCTAGAGGTGGTTGTAAAAATACTTAGAACACTTCTGCATCTGATTTACAGATATTACTTATAGTACTGTAGACTCTATGCAGCTTCTACTACCACTGTACTTGGAAATGTTCAATTTTTTTTTCTTTTGATCATGCTTGCAGTCACCATATGTTATAATGTATCGCCTATCTTCTTACCAAAGCTCTCCATCTTCTTCTTCTGATAGAAATACAACGTTGTAGTACATCGGAGAACAAGTTTCACACAATCAATTCTCAACATGTTGTGATTGATGTTTCACGACCACACGCATGCTTATTTTGCGCCTCCTTTGACAAACATAATTTGGTGCCCCGCCAAAGCCCCTTCAAACTATTTCAAGGATAAAAATCAAACTACACTTCAACATCAAGAAGATCCTCCATATACATGACGATGACGAATGCTGACATCACGATGAATTATGTGAAGCGAATGAACAATGCTAGACCTTCTTGGCTGCTACACTGCTGCTACTTTGACCAGCACTCTACAACCAGTGCGCATCTACTTTTCTGGTCTTTAGGAGCAGCACGAACTACAGGAATCTTCACTTCTGGTTTTTCTCGGTGAAGATAATGGAAATTCCGAGTACGACAGGGAACCTGAAGATGACTCCTTTTAGTACGATGAAGATCGCGTCCGTCTGCTCGCTACTATTTCTTGCTTCGCATACATACACGCTTTTTATTTTGAGGATCTTGATTACATACAACGTTGAGGGACTGGTGGATCATGAAATCAGCCCAAGCCCTCCGGTGATCGTGGCACGTGGATAATCACAACTCTCATCGGCATGATCCTTGCTCTTGAGACACACGGATGATGTGCACTCATAACGATGATTCTACCATTTCTCAAAATTATGCCTCCTTACCTTTTTTACCTCCAGGAATGATTGCGGCTGCGGCGGCCTAACGCTAGCATTGATTTGATCGATAAGAAAGAAGTACAATGAGTTCCTAGAGTGATTTATTCTGTGACGTCTGCTACAGATTCTTGTACTAACTTTTCTAAAACTAGAAGTAATAAACTTCTACCATTACTACACCTACAAGAACAAGTAGAAGTACAAGTAAGTGCTTCATCCCGCGCTCCCCAGTCCCACCTGACAGAAACCACTTACTTGTTGTCGTAACAAAGATTTTCATTTTTTTGGATTACACATAGAGGAGTAGAGTAGTAGTTGACTCTCCCCCACTAGTCGTATATCTGATCATGCCTGTATTAAGTCGTGTACCTCTCCTACTCCTTTGAAGAAGAGTTGTTTTATTTACTTCATTTACAACGAATATTTAATGTACTAAGATCTTTACAGTACTTTAATTGTGGAGAAGAATTATTGAAGAACAACAAGATCCATCTGAATCCTAAGAACTACTCCAATTTTACTATCACTATTATAAGTGAACTATATTGTATATCAACAATCTTCAGGATAGCTATAATGACAAAAAATGCCAGACTCTTTGCCAGGATCAATTGATCGAGGCTTTTCCTGGGACCCTCCTCCCAATGATAGCCACATGGACTACGACGGTTATCACGACCGAACACCTACTCGTAAGCGTCTTCTAAGCAGTGAAGAAAACTACAACAATCAGCTACTTCTGACGCAGAAGATGGACCAGTTCGAAGAAGAAATTCGTCAGGCTAAGGAGGAGCTGCATCTCCTGAGCCAGAACATGACCGAGAAGGAGGAAAGAACGCGCGAGCTGATGGAGGAGCTGCATCTCCTGAGCCAGAACCTGAACAAGATCGAGGACGAAAAGACTCAGCTGCAGGTGGAGTTGAATAAAGCCCTTGAGGATCTGCTGCACCTGCGTACCAAAGAGAGTTGTGAGGATCTTCTGCTGCGTACCAAGAAGGAGAATGAGGATCTGCTGCGTACCAAGAAGGAGAATGAGGATCTGCTGCGTACCAAGAAGGAGAATGAGGATCTGCTGCGTACCAAAGAGGATCTACTTATTAAGAAGAACACCTGATGGCTCATGAGCAGGACTTGAGGAACACTCAGCTCATTCGTGACAGAGTAGTAGGAGATGTTGGACCACTTCTAGCTATTGATATTGAACAGGGGCTCGCTTCTTCTAGCTATTCAGCCGCGATATGTTGAATTGCGATATGTTGAATACCTCTTCCACAGCCATTCTAGATGGATAACTAGAGCTAGTCTTCCTGACTCCTCTAATCCGGATCGGGCAAACTGCGAGCTAGATAATTTGCGAATCGAGCTCGATACTTAAGGCGTACCCTTCTAATCCATGATCTCCAGTAGACACAATCTATCATAGGGATCCTTCAATCATTTAAACTCATCGTTTAATATATACGGTCAGGAAATCTTGTTCATCTTGTTGATGCATAATATTTTTCTTGAGGGGGACCATCAGTCTACAAGAAGAACTACGCCTAGAAGTACTCCACAGTGTTGCTGGATTAGGGAGAGGTCTAAGATATGGAAAAGGAACAAAAGGAGGAAGCTGAAAAGCGTTGGAGTGAGAGTTCTTACGTAATTGAGCAGCTCCGCAAGCAGCTTGGTACAAGCGAGGAAGGAGCACTGACGAGGAGCCAAATCGTACTACATTGAGAATTTTTGTTACCTCCAGTACTAGTTGACAGCTGTTTCAAAGGCAGAGCTAGCATGTTGATAGTATTTATCTTTAAAAGGTAGAAGCAGGAAACAACTTCAATTTTTGAGACAAATAGAAATACATTAAAATTTAATTTGAACCCTAGCCGCAGATGATGATGATGTTCTTGATCGCGTTTTTTGAATAAATGGATTACTTGACTCTTTTGTTATTTGTTTCCTAGTTAGGTGTGCTCCACCGATATAATAAATGATACCCTAGTTGTGAGTCAGGATGATGCTCTTTTGTTCATCTCCCTAATAATAATAATAATCGTCATGAAAGTCTTCTGAATAGTAAACCTGAAATAGAAATTACAGGTGGAAGTTATGAATATGCAAGGAAATGATCAGTAAATAAAACCTCTAAGAATTATGATAAAGCAACGGGTTCGTTTTTACCTCTAGCGTGTAGCCCTTCCAACAATAAATATTACGTTTACAGCAGGTGCCAAAAGCCGAAATGCTAGCACTACTGAAAGAAGATCTTCTAAAGGCCCAACGAGACAAGTGGTATGCAGCAGAAAGGCTTGGCGAAGCAGAGAAGAAAATACGCTCCCTCAGCGATGAGCTCGCTCGAGCCAACACGAAAGTGAATACTAGGGTTGACGAGGACGCAGAGAAGACGATAAATACCCTCAGACGTTGGCTAGTGCAAGGCAACATCACGAGCGTGAATGTGCTAGATCTTGCGTCGAATCATGATAGCCAAAAGGACTTGCTTTCTGGGAAGATACCAAATAATGGAGCATCTTCATGTTCATCGTCGTCGTCTTATGTCTCGCCTAGTAATTTGGTTCCGCCTCCACCTCCTCCACCTTCGCTTGATGAAGAAACCGCGAAAAAAATCGAATTAACGGAAGGCAAGAAAAAACGTCGAGTCCGATTCGATGAGCCTCCTCAGGTCGAGCGCTGTTTTTATATTAAGGGTAGGCTATAGCTAGTAAAGGTGTAGTTAAATGGTTCCGGTATTTTTTTATTGGCAACCTGAATTTGATCACAAGGATTCTCTTTTTGTTTTCCCATAGCAGGATCAAAATCAGGCTACCGAATACCAGAACCATTCAGTAGTTCCTGTTTCCGTTTGATGTTTCGCCTCTCCTAGTCCTAAGTGGGAAACAAAGGCAGAACAAGAACAACAAACGGGAAATACTTCTGAAACACCAAGACCGCCCTACCTTTAATTTCTATCCTTCTGAGGAAGATGTTGGACCAGGACTAGAGGCTCTTGAACTTGAACCAGCAGGTCCAGTTCGACGTTTTGACGATGAGAATGGCCATCGACCACGTGTTGACGATGCCACGAATGGTGATGAGTCTCGTGATGATGCTGTTGTCGATATACAATACGAGGAGAACAGGAAGAATCTATTGAGATTGAATTATATGGTGGAGAGGCAGCCTCGAGCTGGAGGACTACAGGAGGTTGAAAATGTGATCCAGTCCAAGGACGAGCAAAAAATAATAGATGAGGTGCTTACCGAGTTCTTCGAGAAAAAAATAAGTAGTTGTAATCCCCTTCCACACCCCCCTCCACCACCACCAGCACCACCACCGCCACCACCACCACCACCGCCATACGCCGAGTTCGAAGCTGAGGAGACAAACAAGGACTTGATCCTTGCCGAACAATCACCATTCTTCAACAAATGTTCTTCACAAAAAAATAGCGGCAGACCTAGTGGTAGTTGCATCAGCAGCACTGCGTATTCTTTCCAAGAACAACAACAACACCAAAAAGAAATACAATATATACAACAAGAACATATGGAAGAAGATCTTATAGGCACAACTACAGGAGCCTTCCATCATCATCAGCACAAGGCTACAGCAACATCCAAGGCTACAGCAACATCTTCGAGTAATGCTTCTGGTGCTACCTTTCCCCACCATAAAACCAAGGGTCAACTTCGAAGTACTACAACAAACTCTAGTAGTACTAGTACTGCCGCTGGTGCTCCGGAGTCTACTTCTAGTTGTAGTCCAGCCTCTTCTCCTTCATTCCATCATGAGGAGCCCTCTCCTAGTTCGAGCAGCGCAAACTCAGACTTCTCCGGCGCTCCTCAGACGGATAGAGGATCAGCGACATCTTTATCCCTTGAGAAGATAAATCGGAGAGGGTCAGGCACAGCACCAGGCACGTCCTTCCCTCACGGGAACAAGGCTGCAACACTCTCTAGTACTAGTGCTACTAGTGCTGCCCCCGGCGCTCCTCAGACTTCTCCTCGTTCTACTATTGCGAACAATGGAGGATCAGCAACATCTTCATCATCATCCCTTGAAAACAAGGCTCCAGTGACGTCTTCCTCCAGTTCCAGTAGTGCTTCTGCTCAACACCAGAACCAGGCAGCTGAAGTTCCTAGTAGTTTTAGCACAACTTGTTCTACTTCATCTGCTACAACTTGTGCTGCTGCTGCATCGAATCTTCGCAATGCAGCTCATCGCGCACTATCTAGTAAGAAACAAGAAGAAGAGGAGGATCTCAACTACAACAGTGACTCGTCATACAGTGAGATGGACATAGAGTCCTCGAAGGGTAGTTCTAGTGAAATAGATGATAGACGAAGACACAACTCAGGTGGAAATATTGAATCAGGAAGAGGAACAACAACAATAAATGGCACCACGACGCCGGTCGAGGGCGAGAAGCTGCAGAACTACACCACTGCTGTCCCGAATAGTTGTCCAGTTTCAAGTGGCCCACGCGGAGGCCCAGAAAGCGCAAAAGAAGGAGGAGCGCCACCAACAGGAGGAAACGTCCTCGAGGAGAAGCGCAAGAGCGTCATGGACATGGCAAGGGACATTGAGACTGAGACACGACACCAATATGAAAGACTACTGAGTGGGCGCGGTGGCAAGGAACAACAACAACATGGCGACAACTTCCAGCACCTCCACAGCCAGAACGTCAAGGTCAAGGGTCGTCGGGGAGCAAATAGAGGAAGTTGTATTACGGCTACAATAAATGCATCTTCACAGGCATCCTGAGACCGTTTTTCAAGGGGAAAGCAGGCCCAAGATGCTGCTGAAGATGGATTTCCCCTAGCTCTAATTGTAGCAACTTGATCTTCGATGGGACGAACAAGGACAACAACAGAGCGCTGCCACGACGAGATCTTGTTGTTCAGCATCAAGAAGAACATGGAACGAAGGCCGCATCAAGTCTCCCTTCAAGTAGAAAAGTGACTCAGAAAAGACCAGCACCTGCATCAAGTGGAGGTGATCGCGATGACTTTGATGAAGTAGACCACGAGCGAAAGAGAAAGGTAATGAAGACCAGCTGCACCACGACGACAACGTGTTCATCTAATAGTTCTTGTAGCAGTTCTTTTGAGTTGTTTTCGACACGCGCCGGCGGACCTTCTACGTCAAATTCTACTTCATCCGCTGCAGGCATAACTGCAGCGAAGAACGGCTCCTCTTCAGCAGCTCCTGCACCAGGTACGAACATGCAGAATAGTGGAGCAGTAGATGAAAACCGAAATCCTCAACAAGAAACCATGGCAGTGGCACATGATCAACCACTATCATCCTCGTCCACGACTGCTTGTTCATCTCAACGAAGAAACTGGGTACCACAACCACTACGATCGACCTCGAGTTCTCTTCAACAATTACCATCGACCACCACTTTCTCTCAACGAAACCTGCTATCAATACCGTGGACCTTACCATCGACCTCGAGTTGCGCTGTTGACAGTAGGAATACTCCCCGTCTGGCTGCTGTTGACAGTAGGAATACTCCTCCACCCGCTCAAGTAGCTGCCGTCCCTTGTCCGCCTGATGACAATACGTTAGGGGCTTCCACATCGCATTCCTCACTACCATGATCCTTGACTTGTTTTCCAGTGGGAAAGAAGGCAAGGATATTCTAAAGAGGAGTGCAATATTTATCGCAGCCTCTAAATACGGCTTCTACTACGTCTACGGTCGTCCTTCCTCCGTCTGCTGGTCTCAAGCTCAGACCCATACCAACTGGTGATAATCAAGAATTTCAGCTGTTTTCAAAAGCGTCTTCTAGAAAGTCTAGTTCTTCTAGCGTGCTGTCCTCTGTAGCGGGGTCTTCCTCTTCTGCTGGTGGTGCAGGAGCAGGAAGCGTCACACCAGGAGTCCACGGGCAAACTACAGCCCTGTCTGCGAATCTTCTTTCGCCTCCGCCTCCTATGCCAGGATCAGGAAGAGTCCCAGGCGGAACACGACAAAGACAGCAACTACAGGCATCTCCGAGTGATCCTATGCCAAGCGGGGCGCGAGCGGCGTCCTCGCAAGAACTACCCCCGACATTTGCGCATCAAGAGAAGACCTTAAAAACTGGATCTTCGAATCTTCCTACGCCTCGTAGTCAAAGAGCAGCCGATGACGTCGAACGCCCAGCTTCTCCAACAGGGATATGCAGAGTTGTTAGGGCATGTCGTGGCGTAGTTGTTGCTCGTCCTTAAATGTAGATGCGGAGGTGTTGTAATTGTAAATGTACTAAATAATGTTGTTTTCATCTTCTAAGTACTTAGATGATCGATTACAACTTCATCTCATCTAAGAAAAACCAGTTCTTGCGTGGACCTCGTTCAAAAGCCGGAACAAGAACAGGTGTTTTCACTTACTCACCGAAAGGAGCATGCGCCTCACCGAAAGGAGCATGCACCTCAACGAAAGGCGCATGCACTTCACCGAAAGGTGCTCCCTGCGATCGCGAGCTACAAAGGAGAGGTGTCGGTCTGGGAGAGAAGAGATGATTACAAACTGAGGGTGTGGGGGAAGGGGTGGACGCTCTTCTCTTCATAGATGAGAGTTACAGTTTTTCTTGAAAAGCAAGATTGGGTAAAATGAGAATTTGAAGTGGAAGTAGAAGGTCGACTTCATAGCTACACGCACATCAAGTACGACTAGTAACTAGTAACTAATACGAATGTGAAACCGAAAAAGACAGAAAAGACTGTCACATCATCTTTATTCCTGAATGAAATAGAAATGAGTCCTTTATTTTAAGTACTAGCGTTTAGGTTCTTTCAATAATCACGTACCGACCGTCCCCTATTACACACAGATTTTTAAGAGGCCTAAGCAAGACATTCTCGTCTTTTATTTAAACTTGCAGGGTGTCTTCTGTTACTACAAGCTTAGTTCTGAGCTATTGTTAACAAAGTTACCTCCAATAGAGCAAACTGTTATCTGAACTTATATCATAAATATGTATCTTCAAATGTTGACATTCTCTCGCTACACGACTACGCAAATCCCAACATCGAACCAAGAGCCTTGTCGTCTACTTAGCTTTTTCATCCAGAGTCTTCATCTTGCTAGAAGGTGACAAGAGCCATGATGTCGATGTTGTGTTTCCAGGATCTATACCACCTCCTCCCCGCCAGCAAGTGAAGATTTTAGGTTATTCTTCGAATTCACGAAAAAGAAACTTCATCTACTTCTGTGCGTTGTACAACGGCACCAGGTGCTCGTCGATCCGCGAAGCGAACTGTTATTCACACTATAGCAAAACACTTGACAGGGTATTTTTTATCACTATGTGTTTTGTTTTGAGTTGTTGTTCACAAAGTTGCCACCAATAGAGCAAACTGTTATTCACACTTCTGATCACCAGGCGGATGCGGATCAAGTGATACGAATCGGTTCTCAAGTTGAAGTTGAGACTGGTACGACTAGTACACTGATGCGAATTATCATATTAATGAAGGTCACCAGGAACACTCTACTCTCTACGCCATGTTTTGAAGAGGAGCCGAAGCTCAGAAAATTTTAATGCGCGAACTAGTAGCTCCATCTTCGGCCTTGAGCACGAGGCATGTGCTGCATTCAATGACGTTCGACGGACTACGAGACTTTTGCAATGACCAACAAGAACAACATTGTTTGGAAAAACTACGACTCGTAAAAAGCAATCCCAGAGACTTTATCGATCATTCTTGCACCAGTTCTTCCAGTTGTTCTTCATACCAAAAGAACGAGGCACCTACTTACGTACTTTATACTGTAGATCATCTTCATCAGTATTACGTGGGTCGTGTTGTTAGGATTTCTTTTTCTTGAACAAACAACTGCAGTTGAAAGAGGAACTGTAAGTATTACTGGGTGGCCTCCCAAGTAGACACTTTTTATAGCTACGCAAGAGGTACCATGACTGACAAGAAGTAACAGTGCTGTTATTTTCTTGACTTATGTTTTTTCTACTCATGTTGAGCAAAGGTCTTTTCTGCTTCGCGTAGGTAGTAACTTCTACCAGCCATGATTGGAGAACTTCTACTCCGGATTTCTTCGTAGACGAGCAAGATCAACAAAATGGCGGAGCAAGAACAAGGATCATTGCTTGAGGATGACGAAGATCGTGCTTACATTCGTAGGGTTGCCGAAAAGCGAAAGGCTCTAGAGCTGAGGTGTGAGGAGCTCGAAGCCGAAAACAAGCGACTTCGTGAGTGCGAGGCTGAGAATAAGCAACTGCGTGATGCCTACGACACTCTTGTCGCCGACTCAGAAAAGGTGTACGCAGAGATCGATCACCTGGGTAACCAGCTTAAAAGCGTGCGGGAAAGCTTGGCCTCTAAAGAAACTGAGATACGATTAAGGCAAACAAGGCTCAAAACTAATGAATGATCCATTTCCCAAACAAGGCTCATGTTTTCCATGTCCATCTTCTGTTGAAGCATCTAGTTGGACCTGTGGTCGCTGTCCCATATACGAGGTGATGAAACATAAACACATCAGGGACAGCAATCAGCAGCTCCAAAATGAGTCGTCCCGAGAGAGTCCACCCATTGCTGGTGACAGAAACACCTTCTCATCACTCATAAGATATGTGGCCATACAACTATGAGTCAAGATAGATGGATCAACATTTGGGTCGTGAGCTCTAATACAAGGACTACAGCAAAAATTAGCGGATTCTTCGAGTAAGGCAAATGCAGCTGCGATGAAAACGTACCAGAAATTGCGCGCCCACGATCGAGCCGAGATCGAGAAGCTGTGCGACCAGCTTCAACAGAATGTGAAAACAATTCGCGGAGAGATGCACGCACAGATGGAGTTAGGAATATTTGGATGGATCCCTTCAATGTCAATTTTCATGCTGGGTTTTTCTTGCTTACAACCTCTTTTTTTTGACTTGGTAGATTGGAAAAACTAATTTGACGTTGACCACGTGAAGATTTTAACTTTGAGTCAAAATGTACATGTATCTATACTATACGTTTCCTCCATTGTCTCCACGGGTGGATTCATACATCGCTGGTGCGTTGTTGTGGTGAACAAGCTGACATCTTCATCTGAAAGGAGAAGCAAAAAAATAAGCACTTCTACTCAACTTAAATTCTAATTCAGAAATCGATTATTGGAGCGACCGCTAGTTTGCTCCATGACGTGGCTAACTTTTCGCGAAAAGCAGTGCCACTAGAACCTACTAGTTGTACAGGCGTTGAAATCAACGGTCCTGCAGGTCCTCCAGCGGGATCAACTACCGCTAACTCATCATCTGCTTCTAAGTCTAACGGCGTCAATAAGAATATCGCAACTTCTTCTGCTAGTAATGCTGGAGGTGCTCTGTTCAAAGCTCCACCTCCGCGACCACCAGTCGATCATATTGATGCGGTTGAAGCTTCTAGTAATGACGCGAAGCGAAGGAGGATAGATCAGGACCAAATAGAGGCTCAAGATCAAGAAGACGAGGCACAACACATGGAACAAGAACAAGAAGAGCTGCCTTTAGTTGTACCAGCTGCATTGCTAGAACAGCAAAGCAAAAATCCTTTCAAGCAACAAAATCCTTTCGAAGATCGTTGCAGGAGTAGCGAGATGGGTGATGCAGATCCTGACGACGATTTTTATGAGCCAACGCCTGGTGAGGATAGTCTTCAAGGCGGGCGGGCGAGTGAAAAGATGTTGAGTCTCGATGATCATGTTGGAGGTACAAATACAGGTGAAGATGGTCATGGCAACTACAAGGTTGATGAGACTGTAGAAGAGGAAAACGAGGCCGTAGTAGTTGAACAAGTAAAAGAAGTTGTAACAAGTCGGCTTCACAAGAAGGAACTACCAGCGGAAAGGAAAAAGAAGCAGAAGGCACAAGAAGAAAGTTTAGAGTACGAGAGCAGTGCTAGTAGTGCCAGAAGCGAAGAAATAAGCAGAAGACCTGTTCGTTACTACAACAAGGCAGCTGGAGGTTCGAATTGCCCGCCAAATGCTGCAGCCAAAAATACAACTGGTACAACAACATCAAGATCAACCTCTTCTCGCCCTGCCCCTCCTCCGAAGTTGCAGAAGCAAACATCGAATATCCAGCGAGATGGATATGGTATCTATGACTATGTATAAGTTTGCGTTGATAAATATTATTATTGAACAATATTATTCTACGACATCATGATGTGGTTCTCAAAAATAAATTCTTTCATCTTGCTTGTTGAATATGAGGTACAATTAGGCTGAACTACCTCAAGGCTACTTGACCACGTGGCTTAAGAGGGCACACGAAATGACATGATGACAGACCTTGGCTCCTGCTCAGCCTGAAGATAACGCTAACTGTAATTTCCTATGTATTGGTTCTACATGTCTCCTTCACCTGCAGGTGCTTCTGGAGGTAGTGAATCGCCAGGACGTAATTATTCACGACCAAGAAGAACAAGAAGGTCGGCGTCGGGGGGAGCTTCCGCTAGGAAGAACAAGAACAGTGGACAACAGTCCGATCAACCGCTTCAAGGGGGTGCTTCTGCGGGAATACTAGGCACTTGTTCTCGCCTCATAGTCCCAACTGCCTGTACTAGAAGTGGTATAATGAACAAACAGGCTCCTGGTGTAGTGGTCCACCTTTCAGAACGTAAAGAGCCACAAGAAAAGCCTCCGCACGGGGATCGTGGTACACCGAACGACCTGGTGAGCAACACTACGAACAAGCACGAACAGTTGAAAGAGATAGATTTCGATCGGAATCGTCGCTGCCCACATGGAGACACGTGTCAAGAATTTATCGCAACCGGTAAGTGCCCGCTGTACCACCAAGCTATAGATCTGCTAAGCATGCAGGCCGTAAGGCAAGGCAAACACAGGCCACCTCCATATACTGCTAGTAAAGGCAAGAAGAACTATAATAAGGGTTCATTCCCACTGCCTCCGGGAGATCCTTCATACTACGACAAATCGAAATCGTTGGGTGGGAAGGGTACAATGAAACAAGGGATAGGGAAGCCTCCGGTTGATAAGGGCATCATTAAAGGTTCTTCTTTCCAGGCAGTAGCCAAGGGCCCTCTGCTGAACGAAGAAGGAGGCAAGGGCAAAGGCAAAGATGGGAAGATGAAAAGTGGTAAAAGATAATTCTGTTGTCCTTCTTGTTCTCCATGATCATCTAACTATTTTTCACGAAAACATGCGTTCTTCTTATATCGTCATCTATCTTCTAAGTCTCTCGTTTCGGGCTAGTTCTTGTTAAGTTGTAACTTTCCAAAACATACGTAACCGCACCGCTTCGCTATTCCAATCCTTGCGTGAGATCCATCTTGTATACCAACTATGACGCCCTTGCGGCAGTCTGCACTGAACTTTGTGGTAGGTTCTGACTTATCGGAACTCGCTCGAACTACAAAAAAAAAAAAGCGATATTAATTGTATTGTATTGTAACATCAACATGGTGCGTCGACAACTTGTCGGCACTAGTATGACAACTAGAACAACTCCTGGCCCTCCTCCATCTCGTACTCTGTCGGCACTAGTATGACAACTAGAAAAACTCCTGACTTCAACCGGATTGCCATCTCCTACAATAAAAATGTTGTGTTCATCCCTGTTGTCAAAGAAGATGAACAGATGAAGACCTTTACTCATCTTAGATGAAAGGTCAAGTCTTATAAATATATTGTTCCTACTTTACTCATCTAAGACATTGTTGATGAAAACAAGTTGTTCGAGGCTCGGTCGTCAACGTCAATTGTTGTACTAGTAGAAGTAACATCAAACAGAAGACTTCTTTGAAATTGCCAAGACCCGTTTCCGTTTCTTCCATGGTTCGAAAGATTGTCTTTCATGGTCGTTGTGAGACGAGAGGTGCTGGGTGAGACGAGAACAACTCATTTTTTCTAGAAGTGGAATTCGGTTTTAGTTCTTCCACAAGAGCATTCGTACTTGTAGAGGTCAGAGGACAAGAAAAATGACATCTTCAGCAACTACGAGTCGAGCAGTGCAACAAGTTGCTGCTCTTTTTTCGACTGCACAGAGGAGCGCTCTCAAAGTTCGACTTTTGAGCAACTGCACCTCGTCCAGTCTTTCAAGCGGAAGCAATTCTCTCAGAACAAGTAGATGCAACTTTATTTCGGAAAAATCTTCACTACGGAGGAGCAGGGGGGGAACGACAAATAGGATGCAACAACAGCTCGGTTTTGGAAGCAGCGGGCGATACTTCTCAGCAACGTCTGGGTACCATTTCCATTTCAGTCTCACAATTTCCTCCATTTCAGACTTACGACTAAGAAGTACGTTACACATGGGCCGGCGTTGCCCAAAGTGTACAGCAAGAACTTAACCCCCAAGGGGTCCCCGTATATATAGTCTGTAGGATGGTATTCAAGTATGTAGCCTAGCACTGGCCGCTCTTAGTTGTTTTCGACTCTTGGTTTTGGAAGCAGCGGGCGATACTTTCAGTCTCATAATTTCCATTTCCATTTCCATATTAGTCTCACAATTAACGCTTGATGTTACCATTGATGAAGCAGAAAATTTTTTTCCAAAAAATACATGCATCCTCCATGATAACACAGTGGCGAATACGAAGCCTCTGTTGCCGCGACTCTTCAATCTGCGTTCGGAAATGACGCGCAAGTGAAGGTGATAGATCGGTCTGGCGGTTGTGGAACTAGCTATGAAATTCAAGTCGAAAGCACAAAATTCGAAGGGAAGTCGAGGTTACAGCGCGAACGGCTAGTTCAACAACCTATAAGAGCGGAAATAGAGAAATGGCATGCTGTTACAATAAAAACATACTTGCCTGAAGATGGGACGTCATAAAGATGAAGAAGACGTTGTTGAACAAACTGCTGGTGCTGCGCAGGCAGTCGACTCTTCTTCTTAGTGCAGCGTCAGCCTACGACAAAAAAATTTTGTAAACTTCGATGAATCTTCTCAATATGCGTGCAGTTGCCGTTTCCATTACAACCAGAAGCAAACGTGAACTTGTGCAACCAGGTTGCCTTCATCGTTGGTTGCCTAAGTGCCTGTTCTTCCATTCTTAGTCAGTGCCATCAAATGAAACAAATACGAGGGACACGACTGACATAACGCAGCCACTATCGTAAAATTCTTTCAGTCTTCATGTTGTCAGATTCAGACTCTTTAAAAAGCTGCTTTTCTGCCGTTCCTTCCCATCAATCCCCCCAAGCCCTCATTTTTCTTTTGTGAAAAGCGATTGTTTTCTGTAATCATCTTTTCTTTTTCTGGCTACAGCTTTTCAGCATGATTTAGGGGAATTTTTCACATGAGTAGAGTCAAAGACGATTCAATTGTGATTTACTATTCGAACAAGTCCGTCCTCCACTACGAGGAATTCAGATTTGAACTAGATCGCTCGGTATCCAAGAACAAGAAACATGTCGCACCACACTGCCGTCTCGTCTGCTGCCGCTGCCACGAGCGCCATACTCGTTCGTGCTATGGCCTGTGCGGATTCCTCGTGTCATTTTCACGCCACAACCTTACGTCGACGACCAGTTCAGAAGGATGACGTCCGGTTTAAGATTCTCTTTTGCGGTGTCTGCCATTCAGATGTACGGTTGTTCTGGTCTTTGGTATAGCCTGAATTTGATCCTAAGCAGGGTTCTCTTCTTGTTTTCCCTTATGGTCCAACTTCTTAGGTTACACCAAAGACCGGAACCATTCATCAGATCTGCATGCAGCTGCGAACCACACGCCACTTCTGGGCGGGACGGGATATCCGTGCGTGCCGGGTCATGAGTTGGTCGGCGTCGTAACCGAAGTAGGTACCAGCGTTCAGAACTTCAAAGCTGGCGACCGTGTGGGTGTTGGGACCATGGTCGACAGTTGTCGAGACTGCGATAAGTGCGCGGACGGACGTGAAAACGAGTGTGTGAGGCGTGTTGGAACTTACAACAGCCCTGCCAAAGGTTGGGAAGAAGGCAGACATGTCTTTCAAGACGGAACGAGTATGTCTTCACCTTTATCCACTTCAGGAGCTACTACGTGTGAGCCTGGAACATCCTCCTCCCAGCATCTCATCTCCCAACCTCGCTCAATAGGAGGCTATAGCACGGAAATGGTGGTCCAAGAAAATTGCTGCATTGCCATCCCTGACGCCATACCTTTGGAGTATGCTGGACCGATCCTGTGTGCAGGGATAACAATGTACGAACCTTTGAAAAAACATCTGCTGAAACCACTTGGTTTGTGTGAAGAAGGTAGTGGTGGTGGTGGTGAAAGTGCGAGTCTTGGTGCAAGTGGGAGGTCTGGTTTTCTTGCTGAACGGCTAAGTGGAACTCCATCTTCGAGTCCAGCATCTTTGAAAGTGGGTATCGTTGGTATCGGTGGACTTGGCGTAATGGGTGTGCAGCTGAGTTCGAGAGGCCTAGGATTAGAAACCGTAGCCATCACACGCGGTCTTTCGAAGAAGCAGTTAGCAGAGGAGAATGGGGCAAAAGGGTGTATAGACTCTACAGATCCTAGTTCATTGGCAGAGCATGAAGGCAGTTTCGATATCATTTTGGACACGGTGTCGGTGGATCACGACATCGTTGCACTCCGGAAATTGCTGAAAAAATCCTACGATTTTGGAGCTGGAGCGGAGAAGAAGTACCTAAGTACGTTTATCACCATCGAATCACGTTGATAAAATTTTTGATCATCTTACAACTTAATATGTCATGATTACGCTTAGCGTGACGAGGACTTACGAAGTACATGATCATCTTCCCAACAACATCACAATTTTAGATTCACGCCCAAGCTCGTCCTCCTCGGGGCTTGCAGGCAAACCTTCGGCGCCTTCGTTGCCTCTACCATGCTTGGGGTCAAGGATGTGTGTGTTTCGGTGACAGGGTCTCTAGGCAACACTCGCGAAGTGGTCCAACTTTGCGCAGCACATGACATTCGCTTGCCGATAGAGCTCAGACCAGTCTCAGACCTCACACAGATCTACGAGGCTTTAGATGGTGGGAATGCAGCAGCAAAGCGCTATGTATTGGATGTAGCTGGAAGTCTTCCCTTGGCCAGTGCTGACCGAGCAAGTAACATCAAGGATGTTGAGACTATAGAAAAAGCGCCAAAACTGACCCCTTTGCAACCACCAGGGTACTTTGGAGTGGTAAAGGCGGCATTACAGATAGCAGGATATTGGCCGTTTGGAATGTCTGCGACCTAATTCAAAGCTGTTTGATGTTGAGTATGCATGTGTACTATCACAAGGTGTGCTGAGTGAAACTGAAAGAACCTGTTGCAAACCAGGAGATGAAGAAGGTCTGCTCTCTATCCCGCTTGCGTCCTCCGCATATACTTATAGATTCCTCATCGTGTTACTGTTGCGTTCGCACGACTGCGGACTGTATAACGCTCACGACTCGTTGTATAATGTTAATGTTTGTTCGTGCGTCCTCGAAGTCATCTTTATTCTTGTTTCTATCTTTATTCTTGTTTCTGGAAAGATCATGGTCCACTTGTCTTTCATACCCTAAAAACAACTTCCTTCTTGCACCCGGCTCTCCACGGGGAAAAACATAGGTGGGACGCAGAGTAGAAGTGAGCGCTTGATGGCTGAGAGATGAAGAGTGCCTTTGCGTCTTTGTCAAGGAGTTTTCAAGCGAAAAATCAAGTACTAAGCTACCGCATTTTGTTCTATTCTTTGTTCCTGGTATCTTCATCTCTACTTCTAGCTGCGAATGGTCGTCGTGGTGAGAGTGCGCCTTTCACGTCGACGTTCACTGGTCTGCTCGCGAACAGCGCCGATGAAAACCTTTTCTCAGACGGTCAACGAGGTGTGCGGCATACACATGAGAAAATAAATGCCGACGACTTTTTCTGGAAAGATGTTGGTGGTAGTTCGACATCGACGCAGAAGGCCGAGGAATTTCAAGAAAATGACGATGCTGGAGAAGCAGGTAGACGAGTCAATGATGTACCGGAAATTCTCTTTGTCACTCGTGCTGGGGCGACCGAGAATAAGAATGTTCGTGGGACCTCCGCGAGCAAGAAAGAAACCGGTACCAGTGGTACAACAGGACATATTATCAAGCAATATGTCTACTATAAGACGCTATTGGACGCTGTCACCGCATTCATTTTCAACGCAGTTCACCGAGAGGGCAAAGCGAACCACGCGCGTTTTGAAGGAGCGGTTTACAGGAAACGAGACGAGAGTCCTGGGAGCCGCGATAAGAACTCAGCACCGCGGTCGAAAAATTCCACCACAACTACTTCTTCATCAAATAAGGCGGATGAAAAAGCGAAATGGCGACAGCCACCGGGTAGCATGGGCCCCCAAGCTTTTGTCATAAAGGATGCCTTTTCAGTCCTAACCTCATCGTCAAGACACAAATTTGTGTTTCCGAAAATCGTAGTGGTCCTTCCAGTATTCGACGATGATGGAGATGCTAGTATGAGTGGCGGTTATGGCGAGGGTCGTGGAAGCGGAGGTAAACAAAGCAGAGCACCAGCTTCGAAATCGGCAGCAAGTGATCCTTCTTCCAGCAGTGCTTCATTGGCACTAGTTGTGGCGTCTTACATCCGCAAGAAGCTGCACCATCTTTTAAAGTTCTTTGCCGAGATGTACAATGTTCACATCTATGTGTCATCGGATGTGAGACCTCGGATCTTCACTGCAATCGATCCTCAAGCCGGCGAGAGCCAAGTAGCCCGTCCTTCCACTCCACGTTCAACAGCTATGTGGCAGGCATTGCGTATTGTGGATGCTGGCAAGCTGATGAGATCGGGACATAGTTTTGGCTTTTTGGCTGTCGGGGGTGCGGGTGGAGACAGCACAGAAAAAGGCGATGAGCATGACGAACAATTGATCAATGATTTACATCGATCTCTCGTAAGCGAGAATCCATTACTGCAATCAGGGCATATGACTGTCGTGCGGAGCTTGTATCATGGGACGAGTGGCAACGCAACTGAAGATCTACTACAACTACAAGAATCTTCTTCACTCCCAGAAGCTGCACCAGAAGAACTACAGGAGGGAGCAGAAGGAGCAGCAGAACGCGCCGACGAGGACGCTTTCGCGTGTCTAACCGAGTTTCCCTGGCCTCACATCCTAGCTGTTGGTCAGAATGGCGGTGACTGGCCAAAGTACGAGACGTGGGCTGATGTCCAAGGTCGAGAGCCTTTCGCACCAGGAGAGCGCAAGCAGCAGTCAATTTCTGCCTTTTTTCGTAACAACACCATGGGCATGCTCGGACTTCCCACAGTCGCGGATCTGCATCGAGGATCGACGGTAATGAACAACAAGATGAATAAAGAGTCTGAAGCACCACTAGAGGAACACCAAAGTTTTCGATTTTGGGATTCTATGTCGCGTCCTTACGATTTCTTTGACATTGGAGAAAGCGCAAAATGCCCCCTTCCCGGCTTGGTCTCGCGCGCCGACGGATACTCAATGCCGGAATTCGAGCTGATGTTGCCCTTGTACTTGTTCCACTACATGCCTTTCACGTACAACCAATACAGCGAATATCTCTATGAGAAAACGCTTGAGCACTTATTGCCAGTGCCACCTTGGTCCTCACTAACCGATGCGGGCCGTTGGCGGCAGCATAGAGCAGTCAAAAGACTGGAAATGCTGACTCGCGCAGTCCTGATCAACGATGTAGGCGCAGTTCTCTCAGGTAGGGAATGCAGGTTGAGGGAAGGAGGTGATGGAGATGGTCAGGGCAGAAGAAAGTTTGAGTGCCTTTCTGAAAGGGAAAAAACCAAGAAGACAAAGGACACATCAGGCCGCGTTTACATCCGTCCCTTTCTCGACGTCGACGTGGGAAGCCATGACCACTTCGTGAAAGCCATTTACTTACAGTGCCTCGCCAGAGCCTTGACCCTGCTGCAGCCGACTGGGGTTGCGTTGTTTTTTTTCGTTTACGTGGCCATGCGAGACAAGAATTTTGGCCACTACAAGCAGTGGCGGGATGCCGTGTGTTTGCCAGCACTTCTAGATCAAAGTGACGCTTTGAAGGGGAAGGAGGTAAGGAGACTACGGAAAGCAATCGGGAAACTAAAAGCAAAAGCCTCTCGCACACCAGCTGTTGAAGATGGAGAAGCAGGAGCTGCAATAGTCTCTTCTAAGAATCCTCAAGGCCGAGGAGGAGGACGTGGTGTGAAAAATACGAAACGGCGTGTACGCGACTACTATGGAAGCAGAACCACATCAAGAACACCATCTCCCGCCGAAGAAACGAAAACAAGAAGTGATGAACAAACGTCTCCCCAGACCGAAATTTCTTCTGAGCATGAAGATCAACAAGTAGAATCTTCATCTCACCCGTTACTTCTACAACAGCTAGCCCTCGACCAAATCGAAATCCTACAAGCGCAAACATCAGAAGGAGACGCGACGTTTGTGTTTGGCATTGGTAGCGCGTTTCTGAACTTGCTTCAGTGGATAATGCATTTCCAAGCCAGAGTTATGGCATCCTCCTTTTTCCGACAAGACTTAAGGCTTCCCCTCATCCATCTTCAGATGAAACTACATCCTGCGGCTGCGACTTTTTTTCGAGGACAGAAAGGGTGGAGCACCAGGATGCACTCCAAGATGCCTTAGGGTGAGCAGCTCTAAACGACAGATCCAACGCCTTAGTCTTAGCTGGCGGTCTGAACGCGCATATCAAAAGACACAATAAGGACTGGGATCACGCGTTGGAATTGGCTTCAGGAACGGCAGCATTGCTTCAGACGATGTTAGATCAGTTGGCGCAATTTCATGATGACGATTTAAGGGGAAGGTCATCTGGCGAGAATGTGTCTCAACAAGAACATGAGGACCACGACGATAAACCAAAGTTCTTGCCGACGAAATACGCAATCGAGTCGATGATTTTGAAAGATGATAGAGACGATCATGAAGATGATCTTGGCGAAGATGTCTCAAACGAGGATGAAACTTCTTCATCTTCGTCTACGTCTACTACGCTGGAACCAATCGACACGATTCTCCGCAGTGAACGCGTGATGGCGACATGTGCTGCTGTCTCGGATCAACTTGCCGGTTTTGCTAGAGACTCAGTTTCAGTCAAGATGAACACGGCGGCTTCTCCTTCTGCGTCTCTTCATGCAAGACGAGTCTTGCAGTATCACGACAGCTGTGTCCTCTGGGACGAATACAGGATGTGTGGTGGCCCTTTTCGGCTGCCGATAGAGGGCTATCCGGCGGAGTTGATTATGCTGGGCGTCAGCGTAGGGAGGTTTGTGCCTTTGCAAGAAGAAGAAACGCAGGCCGCAAGTTTGCCCTCGTCAAGGACACCTAGAAGTACGAGCTACGTCATAGAATTCCTCCTACGCACCGTCAATGGCAACAACCAGCTATCCATCGAGACGCCAAGTCGCTGTGAACTCATCTATGGCGCAGGATTCCAACGTGCTTGGCTTGAGTCGTCTCCTTGCAGTGTTCTAAAGCACGAGACCTATGCAAATGATGTTTCGATCCGACGCTTTTTTCCGCGTGCACCCCTACCTGGCTTTGTGGTGCAGTGCATATTGTCAACTGACACTTCCACAGTGGCTCGATACCTAAGAGATGGCAGAGAGTTCGTTTCCGTGGATACGTTTCATCTGACATTCGAGTACACAGGCCTACAGGGTCACCACGTGGAGTTGCATTTGAACACTCTGGCGAAGTTGGGAGCCGTGAAGCATATGAAGCAGCAGCAAACGAACAGGATCTTCAATACTGAAGAAGGAGCACCATTAATAGAAGGACGAGGAGGACGCCGCGGGACGCGGCCGGATGCAAATCAGCTTCTAGAAAACGGTTTTGGCATAATGTCTGACCGCATGACAACATTGTTGTCTGTCCCCTTGTGCCGGATACCAGAGGTTGAGCGAGGAAGTGTGAGGACGGCTGCAGACGTGTTGGGACCAGCGAAGAGGATTTTGAGTGATGCTGGGAGAATAGCACGACAGGACGTCAATGTTAAACAAAGAGAATTTCATCATCAAGTTCATCAAGAGGAACAAAACCAAGGAGACTACGACAGTCGCGGTTCGCTTCAGGCTCACATTGATTCTCAGAATCTACGATTTGGCACCTGTCTTGGCGCGATGTTTGGTTTACGGAGAAGTGGCATCTTCCAACCTCAGGAAATTTTGCTCAGTCATTGGATCGAACTCCAGAAGGTACAGCTTGGGCCGCACTTGCCTCCACAAATCTCCCTTTACGAACTAGGACCACCGGAAAGCGCGAGACCAAATATGGAAAATCTTCGACGGATATTGTTGGAGAACAACATCAACAGGAGAGGAGATGATGATGGGAGAACTACTACATCTTCATCCCCTGCATCACCTTCAGGAGGTTCTTCAGCTTCTGCTACTTCTACAGCACCAGGCACACGCAAAGAACTTCTACACCTTCATCTTCAAGGAGAACTACAACTACAAGATGAACAAGAAACCTCCACAAGAATAATAAGCCCAGTGGAGTCTTTTTCCCTCTACCGCGTTGCACCAGAATTGACAACACTGCAATGTGAAGATCGCATCCAAAGCGCGTCGATGGAATGGGACCTGGTCGCCGCCCATGGTTTAGCCTTGACCGCGTGTTTATATCGGAATCGACACGTGGATTGGTTACTCTTCTCGGACCTCGATGAGGCCTTAGTGGCAGGGGATCGGTATGAAGATTTCAGGACTGGTGGTGCCAGGAAAACGAGTATGGTAGAGAAACTACGAGCATTTTTGGGCACAGCACCAGTGGGATTTGCACAACCAAGTGAGGCGAGGCAGTGTCCATTAGTTTCTGTAGAAGGAGATAGTCGTGCTGGGGGGCAGTCCTCTCATGGACAAGAACCAAGAACACAGCGACAACATCCATACCATCCATTGACGCCATCTCCTATCGTTGCTGGCGTTTACCTGCAGGAATTGACCTATGGTGGACCCGACGACTTGCAGCCTCGGTTTTTAGAGAACGCAAGAGGCGTCGGTGCGAGGGAGATGCATGTGGAAAGGAGAGTCTTGGAGGATTTGGACCTCGTCACCGACGTTTGGCCCACGCCATGGCAACGGTGGCCTTTTCGACTACCGGTCTCTAAGATTCCATTGTTGGAATTCGTTTTTCCAAGTAGGAACGGCACAGGAGAGAATCTTCCATCTGCTGACGACGAGGGGAGCAGCAAGACAAAGAACGCGAGGACAACTTCCAGTCTCATGTCTATTGGCGAGGGAGCGTCACCTAGAAGAAGTGGCGTTTCATTGCTATCGAATGTAGTCCATCGTACATTCTCGAATCCATTTGCAAAGGAAGTCGTAATGCGGACTACAAATGCAGACAAACTGAACGTTCTATCCGAGTTTACGCATGAGAATGGGGAACCGCGATTTGTCGTGGAAATGCCTCTCTCTGCAACAGGATCAGCCAGCTTGCAACGCCAGGACAGGATGATGTGCACGATATCTGAGTCCGATGTTGTATCGATAGGACGCGATCTTGTCAATAAAGCGGAAGATGACAATGGAGAAGAAGAAGAACCAGGTAGTGGAAGTAACAGTAGGAGATCAAACGCAGCTGTGATGTCGAAAACATTTCTCCAAAGCACATCGATCATCACACCAGACGAGTATCGTCCCATGAAAGATGCTTCATCCGTAGGGACGCGAAAGAGTATGAAGGGCACAATCGTGCGTCCAGGAGAGGCATTCACTATTGGTGCGCGCTCAATGCGTGTCCGAGAAGGACACGTCTTGCACGTTGCGCGGCTGGCTGATTTATCAGTTCATCACTACAGGTATGCTGTAGGGTTGCCGGCTGCGACGTCTAGTGATGGGAAAGAAGAAAATGATCATGTAGTCAGCGCACCAGAAGAAGATTCATCATCTGGGACGAGATTTGGTAGTTCATCTTTGCCTGGCGCCGACCCCGAGGAGAGAACTTCTTTACTCCTGGATCGGCCATCAGAAAAGGAGAAACGTCGATTAGACGCTGCGTCGAGTATAGAAGATTTGTATCCGACTTCAGAAGTTGAGCCTGCGGCGACACTCAGAATGCACACAATATGGGATCCGGTATTCACAAATCAATTCGAAAATGAGAAAAATCGAATGAATGGTGCTGCCGATCATGGGAATAGAGTTCTAGAGCGACCCTCGTCAGGGAGTAGAGCAACAAGTGCACCAGAAGATAGTACTACGATAGAAGAAGACTACCCAACATCACCATCACGACGAACATCAGGAACAGGAACATCTTCAGCGGAGCCCTCTGCTGATGGAGAAAAGCAAAACACACCTTCTTCGGAGTTCACTTGCACTGACGTGGTTTCTCCTGATAGTGCGTTGCAACAGGCGTTGCGACGATTTCTTATGCCACGTAGTACTAGTAGTAGTAACACTCCATCCTCTTCCTCTTTCTCTTTTTCTTCTTCACGAGATGAACAAGAACAACATCAAGAGCAAGATGAAACAGACCGTAAGACCTTCCGCGCGTTGGGCCTATGGCTACGAAAGGTCCTAGCGGAGCTCGATGACGGTCCGATATCTCTAGAACGGTTTTTGCTGCTAGTATATGACAATGTGGCGGAGATGAAGACCGTGCCGAACGTCGACTTTACCAAAGTTCCGTACACGTATGGTAGTGCGGGGGGGACGACATCTGAGAAGGCAGGTTCCGACTCACACTCACAGACCACGACTACGAACAAGGCTCCGGAAGATGCTGCAGCTGCTGCTGCAGAGGATTCATCAGGTAGTATCCGAAACCTCCGTGACGGTCTTGTTCGTCTGGTTTTCTCCCCAAAATGGCGCACTTTAGTGGAAGAAGTCGCCAAGGCTTTTGAGGTTCCTTTCTCCCACATTCGCATGCGCAAGAATGCTTTTTATCGAGACACTCACAAAGACTTCGCTGCTTATATGAGAGGCGACGCTGCTTTTCGTGACAAAGAAGAGAACTTCTTATTCCCAATCATGTACATAGCGAACATCCAAGAACTGAACCTAAACTCTGTCGGCGGCGCGCGAGCGTTGGGGGATTATCGGAGACTCGTAGCAGCTGATCAAAGGAAATACTGGTTGCGTGATTTCGTGCAGGATTGTGGGTATCATCATGTTGGGGAAGAAAATAATCTGTACACCAGTATTCGTCAGCGATACGGCTTGCCGCCTTCTTCAATTAAGGCTTCCCGCCCTAATCCATCTCGTCTATAGACCTGATCCCTCAAGCATATGCGCACCAATACTTACAAGGGGAATATCAATACTGACGCACCATACGCTTGAGGGATTTCCACAGGGAAGCCGAACTGGGGAATAAAGGTCTAACTCAAGAACAGCTGCGTCTAATTCTGCTGAACCCTCCGAACAAGAGGATGTAATACATCTCCGTTCCAAAATCTTGGGTTACGACACCACCTCCAAAGCTATAGCATCTACATCTACAACTAGCGACGACGGCCGCGTAGTACTAGAACAACAAGTAGATGAAGAACTTCTTCTAGAAGATCCCACCACAGCTGCCTGGCATCTCTGGGCGCCTGCCGAAGCAGTTCAGGCGATCGACACCGTCTTGGAGGAACTGCGAACTCCGGAACAGCTGTACACTGCGCCTGGGCATATTGATGATATGGAGATCTAGAAGATGGATCATCAACATAAATCTAAATGTAGTTGTATGTACTTATATACTTCCTTGTTTGCTTTGAGCAGACATATAGATAAGTACTCTAATTATAAAAGCAAATCTACTTAAGTACCTCATGAATGGGTACACTACTACTACTAGTACTACTAGGGACCACTTGTTTCTACTTCTAAAACCATCGATGACAAGCTGCTTCGAAAGATCGCTGACCGCGTCTATGGCCCTGGGCGACCTCGCGACGGAGACGCTGAAGGCAACGAGTCTTCAAACCAAAAATACCGAAAACCAAAATTCAAGACGGAGTTTCTGAGTGCCTTTCCGGTATCGCCATCTAGGTTGGAAGAAGACTATGGCTGGCCAGATTTTTGGACTCCAATGGATTTCAATATCACACGGGAGATTTATTTTGAAAAAACTTCAATAATTTCGACTTCGACTAGCAGTAGCACCTCCATAAGTAGGCCAATCTCCACAGTCCCCTCGTCCACCAGACGAAGAACTGCTGCTAGCACTCAAGCTTGCCATAGTCGTGTGGCTTTACTAGCGAGATCCGAGGAAGTGGTTGCTTGGTATTTGGAAGAAACCGTACAAAGGGGCGAGATATTTCAATCCTACGTAAAACGCTTCGCTCGTCTTGCCTTAAACCAGTTGCACGTGCGACCAAGCTCCGTTGACGATCCTCTTCTGCTTCTTTTCTACTACCTGTTGACGGATGCTTATGGCTGTCCTTCACTAGTAACATAGTGGCCCCAATAATTCATTTGCTGCAGTAATCTCGTTTATCCTGATCATGAGCAGGTCTGAAATCATGCGTTGCTCTTCCTCATATAGGGAAGAGATTTCCGAATTCACGAACAACGACCATCTCGCGAATAAGTTCGACCCCCTCCACAGGGAAGTCGACCCCCCCTTTCATACTCCTCTCTTCCCGTTCCTGTACGCGTATAACCGTGAACATCGACTCGCCTTCGACCAGATTCATCGAGCATTTTTGCGAGATTCGGTGCTCAGTCGAGGAATGGCCGAAACATTTGGAGTACAATTTGACGAGCAAGGAACGGGCCAAAAGTGGTATGAGGATCCAAAAAAGCCTGGTGCGCAGGACCGCTTAGGTCGAGTCTATACGCGCGCGTCCAACGACCCCAGCCGCTTCGTACGCGTGATGAAATTTTTCCTCTTTTTGAAGCTGATCCAAGTGGACAATCGGTGTGTGCTGCAAAGGTGGATGTACAAACGATTGGAGGAAGAGCGATTTTTGTGAGTTGGAGGCGCATCAAAGAAGGGGGAGGGGTAGATAATGAACGAATATATTTATAATTACGACTAGTAAGTTGATGGCGGGGTGGATCAAAAAATACGCAGAGATTCAACTGAAGATTCATTGATTTCACAGAAGAATAACGAGCAAACTTTCACTCAAAAGCAAATATTTTCGATGGATCAACTTAGACGCGGTTCTTCCTTGAAGATAGTTTTTTCTCTATAGCACCCACGCTCTTCACAACGATCGAAATCACATCAAGTGACAACAAATGAAAAGGACAATGAAATTGAAATTATGCATATTCACTTGATGATCCATCCCTGTTTTTACTTTCAGGGGTCCCCATCTTCAGGGTCACCACCTTATATGTTTGCTCCTGCAGAAGATAGTGATAGTATAGCATGAAGATGTCGGAGTTCTGAAAAAGCAAGAAACTGCACTTGCTCTTCTTGCTCGTTTTTGTTCAGTAAATCATACTGCCATCCAATTTAGTCGCCTCGTCAACATGACCTGGATCACATGCAGATGATCTTGAGTGCCTCCAGTTCTTCCATCACGATCTCTGAAGTGCACATCATCTCCAGATCCAAAGCTAGTTGTCCTGATCCGCACGTGACCCACAGTTGACATTACGCATCGAACAAGACCTTCAAAATCGCCATTTCTGCAGGACTTGTTGCTGAAATTGTTTTGGCTTGTGGAGCTAAGAAGATGATGTCTAGCTGTAGTTGTAGGAGGTACGTGCCAAACGGGCGAGAAGCCCCAAGGAGATGATTTACCTTTTTTAGAGTTTCATGTTTACCTTCATTTCTTCGTTCATCTGCTTGAAAGACATCATCAACATCAACCATTTTCAAAAAAAATGGAGGCCTTCCCAATCAACATGGTTCAGCTGCGAAGCCAAGTGGCATCTCGCGTACGTCTAGAGGCTGATGCACGTACGGCGTTCCCCGTTGGAGGGACTCTGACACTTCCGATACACCTGATACCTCCTCAGGATAGAAAGCGGTGGTTGAATGCAGCTGCCTCGTCCACAAAATCGGGTGATGAACTCAAGAAGATCGGGCATCATGCTCGTTATCGTCCTTCCGAAGATGTTGGACAAAACGAGGACCTCTCTTCTTCTGCTCGTACGGCAGCAAGTGAGAACAAGTTAGTCTTGGAAGAGGAAGTGGTAACAGCTCAGAGGAGAGGAGACGAGTTCTTCACCGCTGCATTCTCTGTTTCAAACGGGGCCTCTTTCCTTGCGCGGTGTAGGCTTGATGCGGAGGCCATGTACGACACCACAGGAAGAGGAACTTGGCAGATTCCCGATGCTTACATCAAGTTCCTGCTTCGAGGACGTTCTTCATCTTGTTCGTCAGGAGATGTCGATGTGACGGAAAACAACCTGCTCCGGGAGAGCGGCACGACGGATGAATCAGCATTGTTTTTGGAGAGTATACTCTGTCTCCGACCTCATAACTTGGATTTCATCAAGAGCATCAATGCCGAGTTCAGAAGAGTGGTCCAGAAGGCCAAGGCAGTACATCAAGAGGGACCACGAGGTCCAGGAACACGACATCAACAACCGGGAATAACTTCTAGAAGTTGTACTTTTTCTCGTTACGAGCGACATCTGGCAGAGCTACAACTTGAACGGAAATTTCCAGCGGGGAGCATTCTGCATCCTGACCTGGTCATGCAGCAAGATCGTTCTACTCTTCATGACAACTACAGTTTGATCTTACGCGTCGACATTTCATCAATTGGCGGGGGTCGTGCTTGGGGCATTGTGGTACCAAAATTGACACAGTATACGGCTTTCGTATCCAATTCCTCCAAAAATGGCAGCACTAGTGGTAAAAGTGGAACAAAGCAACAAAGAACAAAGAACAAGTTGGCGCGTAGTTCTGGACGAGAACGAGACACCACTTTGATACTTGTCCCACGCTCTCTATTCGGAGACGATGAACTCCTAACAAGTAACCAACTACATCAGGAGGACTGGGACTCAACGAAGAGATTTAAGGGTAGGTTAAAGGTGCTTTTCTTACCGCTTTTTATGCCTCTCCTAAGGGAGAAAGGCATAAAAAGCGGGGTAAGCGAGCACCAAAAACCTACCTCTAAGAGATACAAAACTGGCTTTCACTTGGTTGTTGGCACGACGAACAAGGATGCACTGGCTTCGCAACTCAAGTCTAATAGAGATGATGTCGTGTTTCGCGATTATGCAGACTTGGCGACAGCCGCTCGGACAGAGGCCGCCCGAGTAGAACGGCGCAAAGAAGCTATTCAAGCCGAAAGGAAGCAGAAGCATGAAGACCGAAAAGTGGAGATGACATCAACAGCAGAAGCAAGAAATGGTGTTCCCATTGTTCCAACTAGTAGTAGAAGTACAACGACTTCTTCTTCGGTTCTCGCAGAAGACATCCCGTGTGCGCGACTCTACTGTGATATGGTTTTTCAGAATCCGCGACGCCCTCTATGCTTTCTATTTCGAGGAAGTGACTTGCCGCAGAGTCGACCAGTCCTGCGCATTTTACGCGATCTAGTGGGAAAGGTACAGAAAGAATGGGATACTAGGAGGAAGAGGCTGCACGATGAACTTTGCAGGAGAACAAGCAGCGCGTTCAAAGATGAACGAGCACCAATCTATTTTTGTTTCGCTGGCCCACCAAGAACTACTCCAGCAACACAAGTGGAAGGCACTAGTACTAGAAGTCCTAGTGGACTAAACACAGGACTTGGTTCTTGTACTAAAAGTGTTCAGGAGTCGTGTGCACGTGAGATCGGACTCTTTTTCGATAGTGCACTAGAGGCAGTTGTACTGGAGTCGGACGAGCATGGTGTCAAGGTCAACGTCCAGAAGGAGGAGGAACAGAATGATGACAAAAAGCTAAATAAAGGAGACAGTTGTCCACATCTTCCTCCACCAGGAGACGAGGTGGAAAAGAAGGACGATATCACCGTGATATCAAAGGGGGCGGACGTGGAGCTGGACCAAAAGGTGAGCAGGATCTTGTCGACCTCGAATCGTCTCTTCGTATTTGGCCCTACAGGTTGTGGTAAGAGCAAGTTGCTACGTGACTTGCCGAAAGTTGAGGTTAGCTCCTTGGTAAAGGGCGCAGTAGGCGAAAGTGCTCGCGCAATGTGGGAACTCTTTCGACAGAAAAGCAATAGCAGGAGCAAACTTGTAACAGGAGATTCAAATCCTAAAAATCTTCCATCTTCCTTGTTGACAAGAAGCGATGCTTCATCTGTCGTGGCAATTGACGATATAGATGAGCTTTTTCAGTCACATACCACTGGAACAACGACAAATCTCTGGACACGTGAGGTTCTTCCTGACCTGGCTGCATGCTTGGACTCTTTTCCCAATGTTGCCTTCATCTGCACAGGTAGGTCAGCGGACTCGCTACCACCATCATTGCGCCAAAGGTTGACGTCTGTTTCACTGGTTTCAACCTGAGCCAGAGGTGGAATCTTCCTTGTTTTGTAATATGTGACTCCCGAATACCCCAGCCCCATTCCCGGATTATATTAATACCCCATTCTTCATCTCGAGAAACAGTAACCTGATGTATCTGCGTTCAATCTGCGTGGTCTTCGCTCGTCCTCGGCATTTCTCCTGTCAAGGACTCTCCCAACAACAGGAGAAATGCCGAGGAGCGCTTAAGGAACAGCTTGCTCCAGCGGTGTTCTGCAGCATGATAGTAGATGGCATCTACTTACTAAAAAATGGAAACAAGCTCTCGTCAACATCTTCCTCTCGTCTCTATCTCCTTGTAGTTCTTGATCATGATGTGGTGGGTATGCTGCATGTTGTTGAACATGATGAGTTCTTCACAATTCTTCTTGTTGACATCAACTCATATGGTGCGTCGTGTTAAAGAACTCTGCAGCCAGGAGAGGCAGACGGGGTCGTTCTCGCAAAAGCTCTGAAAATCTTGAAAGACTAATAGATCTGCAAAGCATAAAACACCATTCGCATTCATGAAGCCCTTTCCTGAGTTCGAAGATGCAAACACAGACTACACAGTAGTCATCAAAAAAAACTGCCAAGTAGAACCTGCAAGGTGCACCAGCTCTCTCTCTCGCGAGAGAAAAAGCCTCAAAGAAGACATTGCGATGTTGAAATATATGCACAACAGTAGTATGCAAATGAGCGAACATTATCAACAAGATCTTCTCCTTCAAAGATATTAAGATCTACCCATTACGAAAGATGAATCGCTGAAGAGCTTCTTCAGTCCAACCTCCATATAGAGACGAGTACGACCTTTATCTTTCCTAAAACAACAACAGCGACGGGTGGAGACAAAAGCGACCACTACAGCCTAGATGATAAGTAGACAAGTATCTATTGTTCAACATCTCTTGTAGTCAACATCTTTTACATTTTCATGTTCTATTCATCTTGTCATATTTTACATTAGCACTGCCTGGTTCTTTCCGGTGAAACAAGAAGATAATCGAAGTTTTTACCGCTAAGTCGTTGAATCTCGATTGTGACATAAATGCTGAACTTGATTGCCAGCATCTTCTTTTTCGGACAAGTGAGTGTGCAGATTGATTTCTCATACTTATAAATTACATTTTTGATAGATTCTAGTGGGCGTTCTTGTATTTTTAGCCCATGCCAACTACATTTGTTTTTTTTAAAGTGAAATAAAAAAGTACAAGTAGTTCTAGCTCACCAGGAGTCAACAGAAGTGCAGATGATTCTATTCCCTGTCCTCTGTGGCAGCGGATGTAGATGTTGAGACACGACCCACGCACCTCTACATTTGCTGCGTGAATCTGGAATTGTATCAGAAAAGAATTGATGAAAAATTGGACGAGGAGACGGAGACAAGAATATTAACGCTATGACGATTTCATCTAGATCATGGCGATGAAAATTTATTAGGAAGATTGTTATGTCCACTATCGTCTAACAACTTCATCATTATTAGGAAGTTCTATACCAGTAGGAGGAGTTCATACTTCTTACAACATCAAGGAAAGGAAGGTAAGTGCTTAGGAGAAGGACGAAGAAAGCAAATTCTGCTTCGTGTAGAAAGGTCTTTTGAAGAACTTGTTCAAAAAAAAATGGTGGTCACTGGCGATACATTTACCGATGAAGCCCCAAAAAAGGAAGGCGCTGGAGAGGTATTAATAGAAATACCATGAAGATGTTCGACAGATAATTCAGCGAAGTTAGATGTTGAAGTTGAATGTAGTTGAAAACATTAACGTACTATTGGAATACTTATTCCTCGTGGTTCTACGCAACCAAAGAACTAACTAACTACTTAAC
Source organism: Amoebophrya sp. A25 (assembly GCA_905178165.1). Classification (NCBI taxonomy): domain Eukaryota; class Dinophyceae; order Syndiniales; family Amoebophryaceae; genus Amoebophrya; species Amoebophrya sp. A25. The sequence continues at coordinate 466,194 of CAJINU010000010.1, read as the reverse complement.
TAACATGTAACTCGTTTTTGTTCTTCTTTTTTACCTCCACAGGTCCGCGGAGAGCGGGAAGCAGAGCAGGCTGCTGGGAGCGACATTGACAAGAAGGGTGGAAGCACACCAACAACAAACTCAAAACCTAGTGTAGCTGATGAGGTTACAGAAAGCAACAAAGAATCAGAGGTAATGATGCTACAACTAGTAGACGACTGATGCTATGCTACAAGAACTAGTAGTACTAGACGACTGAAGATGTGTATGGTTCTGGTATTTTTGGTATAGCCTGAATTTGATCCTAAGGGTTCTCTTCTTGTTTTCCCTTATGATCAAATTCAGGCTACCAAATACCGGAACCATTCATGTTGATGCTTGTTGCTTGTCTATGTTGTAAGACCGGGTCATCTTCTAGTTGCAATAGCGGCTGCTTGCAATAGGAAGTGTTGATTTAGAAATATATGTAGTCGTTCTACGCAAAAGTTCTTTAGAAAAAAATGAACACAAGAAGAACAATACCTCTTCCTGCTAGAAGTTAGGCACATTCATTCATTTACTAGTTAGGCTAGTAAAGTTGAAAAACCTACAATCTAACTCATACTCCATTATTTTCATTCATTCATTCATTCTGCGTCTTCGTCATTCTTAGGCCCGAAGTTTCGCATGGGATAACGAGGAACTGGGAAGATTTTGGGAAGAATGTTTCCCACCACATTACGACGTCTATCTCTTCGATGGCCTGCATCCAAAAGCGCTCTGCAGCAAAATCTGTAATTGAAAGGACCGTTCCCTTCTTGTTTTCCTCATGATCAAAATCAGGCTACCAAATACCAGAGCCATTCATACGCCTACTGCTCCTACTCCGCCTACTATAATTCCGAGAGCTTTATATTTGTCTTATGTTGTTGGAGTTAAACGAGTTCTTGTAGAAGTTGATGTATACTCCTCCTCCCAACATATCCAAATCAGGTAACGACGTGCTGAGAACGAATATCAACGTGAATTCCTCAAGCTCAAACCCGAATGATAGGCTTCTTTGCTTCGAGGTATACAACTAGTTCTTCTTGAAGATGTTTTTTCGAATGATGTTTTATTATCGATGAACAATGATGTTTGAAAAACGAAGTAGAAACAACAAGAGCAGGAGCATCTTCTTCAGTTTCGTACTCGCATGAAATGACACTACTTGTCGAAAATTATTCTCCTGATAATAATCTCGTCTCCAATTTTTAGGTCCTCGGAAACCTTGAAGCCAAGTTTATCGAGATGGGAATAGTGCAGAAGCCAGTTTCAAAGTATTACAACTATAATTTGAAGAAAATTTCTTCATGATCTTGCTCAAAGATCAGGGACATCGACGGACAACTTTCTAACCTTTATATTCATGATCTTCATAATCTTGAACTTGATGCTGATACATTGTTAATCATAAGAATGACCGGAAAGACCATGTTGAACATCACGAAGATATTATTTCCCACATCATCTTCTACCACAATTATCTTGACAAGACATATTAATTATAATATCATGATCATGTAACGACCCCTCCATCATGTAACCCTCTCAGGAATACGGGCAACCCGAACCATGTGGCATATCAGAGGGTGACACACCAGGATTGGAATAGGTTTGCAGGTTTTTTGAAAACCAGGAGCTTCGATTAAGGCTTCCTCTAATCCATCCCGTCTATAGGGATCCCTCAAAGAAACATATGCGCGTCAATACATCAAGGGAAACACTGAGTCAGTACCTCCCTTGTATTTTTGGCGCGCATATGTTTAGTATTTTTACTGACGCATATGCTTGAGGGATTTCCACAGGGATGAATAGGGGAGAGCTCTAATTTGAAGCTTGGGCCCGTGAGTGCGTCGAGGAAAGCATACGTCGCTTGTCCCAACAACGCACGAAACAGATGAGGGCATAGTGGTCGATAGAAATTTTAACTTGAAGAACCATCTAGAAAATAAATTCACGAGGACTTCATAAAATATATTCAGAATAAAAATTATAAAGTTTATTTTAGTAGAAGTTGCTCTCATTCTATTTATTTCAGGAAGATTCGGATACTTGTTCAGTTCTAGTAAGTCTCCAACACAACTTCAGGAGGACTTCGTGGCCTAGTACGAGGAAGCAGTCTGATAAATTGATAGATGAATCCTAAAGATCATGAATACTCTCATCGTCATCGAGACTGAAAAAGAACGCGTTGCTTCAAGAGAAGTGTTGTACGAATGATATTAGTTATGTGCTGCTAGTTGTCCCTAGCTACGCCTACGACGTTGTTCAAAAATACAAATTGTACAAGTCTAGAACTGTTGTTGTTGTTGTCTAGAACTATGACCTTTGTTTGTGAATTGGGCTTAGGGTTTAGTGTGAGCTCAGCACCGATTGTGAGTGAGTAGCTCTGAGTCTCGTCGATGATACTTTTGAGTAGAAGCTTTCCGAGAGGACATGGTTATGGTTTGGACTACTTCTTTCTGATGTGAAGAGTTGTATAGATGAATCAGTCTTGTTCTCTCAGTAGATGAAGAAACAAGATAGTCCACCTCCATGCGTGGTCTCGAATATATGCGAACTCTATTATATTCCGTCCTCGATGACGAATAATTATTTTATTGTCGGCATGAGTGATAGATGAAGTAGCAGTACATCGTACTTTTTAGATTGATGTAACAACCTCAACCTTGCTATTGTACTATAATTAATGTTAAAAATAGAACACATTAGAACAAGGCGTAGAAGACGTGGTCTAATTCGAGGAAAGCACACCTTCTTTTTCTGATATATGGGGCCAGATGTCAAAATCGGGGTGCAGTAGAGGTCGAAGCTTCCTTATCAACTACAGCCGCAAAATATTCGGATAAATCGTCCTAGGTCTTGTCGAAAGCTGCAGGCCCTTGCGCTTGCAATTGCCGAAAGACTATCCTGCCTGAGCAGACGAGCAACGCACTTACTAAATCTAATTTTTCTTTCATGTTCGTGTTGATTTGCGAATATTTTTTGTAGTCTGTAGTTTGGTGGAAGGAGGAGGAGCTAAAGATGAACGTGTCGTGATAAATCACACTGACAGCACTTCTTCTTCCTTGTTTAGCTCCTTGTTGATCTTGATGTCGAAGCCAGCCACTCCATTATTACACAAAAGGACTCGTAACGTTCCTGCTCCGAAGGGTGTCAAATCAACAGGAGAGCTCTTGATTTGCAAATGAGTCGTGCTGTTGGAGGAGCGTTTACAACTAGAGCTCAATTTGTACATCTAGAGCTCTAGTTGTATTAAACGCTCCTCCCAATGGTGTCGCAACATTGAGATTAAGAAGAGCCAGCAACTACACACTAATGTAGCTTAATTTGTTTTTGTCTACAACGTCATGATGTAATGTAGTAAGTCCAAGTTCTAGTTTTCTGTTTTCCCAACGTCACCATAGGCAAACCATTCTTCAGGGAATGCGAATGGCCGTGATGCGTAGTGGATTACACAATGTGCTGCCGGCGAAGGATATAATACTACTAAAATATTACAACTACTCATACATCTGCCGGGGAACAACAACTTTTCTTGACTATCATTATCTCAATTTCATCGGTATTCTACATTTACTACCTCCGATCATTTCCATTCCCGCCCTACAACTTTTATCTTCATCCCACGCCGAACTTCCCACAATCAAAACTTTAGGAAGTGTCTCGAGAGATATTTTCTCAATTTCAGTAGAAGTGCATACTGTTATTGATATTATGTCAACAACGTCACCATTTGAGATGTCTACTGACTCATCTATTGAACAGTAATCTTAGAAGCTAGAGTTCCACCGCAACGGTAGTTCTATTATTTTTACAGAGCCTGGCCTGACGTTTAGGTCTAGTTACTCTGTCAACACGACCCTGCTCCTCCTACTATCGTGGTCACACCACCCCGCCCTCTCTTTCAAAAACTCTGCTTGTATTTGTATTTTAACAATTTAACAAATAAATATGTGATATAACTTTTTTTTTATTTTCATCAACAACATTCAACACCTGAAAAAAGGTGAATGAACGCGAAAAACGAGTTGTACTACCTAGATTATACAATTTCAATCTCAATAGGTCGTGTTGTAACAAGACGAAGATGTACCTCGTCTACTAGATGTAGAAGATGGACTAAGAACAACCCAAAAATAAACGTTAGCTAAGACGTAACGCGAGGTATCATGACATGAATACATGTATAATCAACTTCTTCGAGGCAGGAGTAGATTGTTGGTGTTGCAACTGTCTCCGCCCGTGCTATCCTTGTTCGATAAGCATTAGAAGTTGTCGAAGAACAAGTTGATGAACAACTACAATATTAGAGGTAACTTGTAATAAGATGCGGAGGAGGTGAAAGGAAAGATGTTGAACATGCAAAGTTAAGGATCTTCTTCACATCTACATCATTGATGATGTCGATCCAGGCTGCTCAAATTATTACTATTAACTACATCTCTACATCTTTTATTACTATAGCTAATCATCGATTGAAGATTCCTCGTCGTTGCTGAGCAACATTATTTTTACGTTCAACTACATACTAGAATTATTATTTGTGCTCATCAAGAAGCTCCTCAGTTTTTTTTTGACCTTAAAGCGAAAGAAAGTAAGGCTCGTGACCGCCTCGTCCTCCCGTTATTTCATATGTAGGTTTCTCTACAATCGCATGAATCTATCACCATAAGAATCTACTAGCCAGCCACTCGTCACGACGACTCTGGTCTACTGATGAGCCGAATCAACTCGGCAGTCTGCCTAAGATTTCCCTGGCGAATTCTACCCGCTGACGACTCTGGTCTACTAAGTTAGTAGCACACGACTTGTTCTGACGTACTAGCAGTCGCAGTGATTGTAGTTTTAGTTTTATTTAAGCTGCTGCTGTGTATCTCCTAAGGCAGATGACTTCACGGAAGTACTACTTCTGAATCCACAATTTAAGCTACTCTCAATTTAACTTGTACCTTGAGAACTTATCTCCTGGAGGAATTATATCAATCCTTTTCTCGTTTATCTGGTGCAGCTGCAGCACATTGTGTTCACAACAGCACATCGCGAAATAAGACTCCACTTGGTGAGCCGACTCCGTGAGATGACTCCATGTCCATGAAAACATGAGCTCGGTCCATGGTGTCGTGGTTCCGTGAGATAACTCCATGTCCAGATCGCAAGTCAGACTTCTGCTTATCGCAAACAGTGAGATAACTCCATGTCCAGATAACGCTCTACTGTTTGAAATGAAAGCTCACTCACGACCAAGCTCCTCAAGCAACACTTCTGAGGTGGACTAGTACATGATTTTACTATTTTTATTTTTTAGATCTCTTGCATTTCCTTGTTGTCGTCTTCCTTCAACTCTTCTTTCTTGAAATCCATGATTACCGGGAGATGCTTGACTTGTCACTTGAAATTGCTAGCAGTGCATCAAACAGCTCGTTGTGCAATTATTCAAACAAGTATAATTTAGATCAACTGTATTGATTTATAATATAAGTAGATAAGTTGTTTTCGCAATTGTACGTTTCAGGGAGAACAAGAAACAGTTTAACAATCTACCTCTACAAACAGTACTACATACGTCGAGCAAGACGATTATTTTTATTCTTATTTTTTGAAGGGACGAAAATCTCATGCCCTCCGTTGACGTTGGGAAGACTACTAGTGCTCAGATTCAGGAGGACCTTGGTGGACGAGGAAGTAGACGCGGCGCGCGTGGTGGAGAGATGCCAGAAAGCAACGCAGCACCGACGAGTATAAGATATCTTCCTAGCCCTAGTACTCCTACTTCTAAGTAAAACTAAAAGTCGTTCCCTCATATCGCTCCCTCAGTCGCAGCGGCGGGGAGGTCGGTACCCTGCGGAGGCAACCTGATACTAGACAGACTGACTGCTAAGGATATTAAGCCGTGGAACTGGAAGCTTTCTCATTCTTGCTGCTTTCTTAAAATAACTCATCGAATACGATCGTCGTCATCTCACCACCAACAACTACACTTTTAGGAACGCTCATGCATGGTCTCAGCCTTGACGTTAGTGCGGAACATCAAGGTCAACATTCTACTGACAAGGACAAGATCGACAAGATGACAGCACAAAAAGACGAGGTAATGACTGATAGGTGGACGACAAAGCCCCCTAAAAATGTAGGAGAAGATCGCAATCGAGACTCGCGAGCTAAAAAACCCACTACGACAGGCAACGACTCTCGTCAACGGCTACAACCTCCATCAAATATTTCTGGTGAACAACCACGGCAACAACTAGAACGTGAAGAACATCAACAACATCAAGGAGGTGGTTCTACAACTATTAAACGCGACAGAACAACCTCCGACCACGGAGATGATCATGTTGATGTTGAGTTACCTCCTGCGTCGTCCGCAGCTGCTAGGGCAGCTGCAAGCAGAAGTACCCTCGCAGGAGGAGAACGAGAGCAACATGCTGGTCTTGCTCTCCCACCGCCAAGTAAGCGTGGCCGCATATACAATACGGCATCCAGATTAGACGAGGAAAAGGAAAATATGTCATCTTCAATTCTTGTTCCTAATCATCCTTCAACACCGAATCAACAGAATCAGCAGGGCCAGCGCAATACAGCCGCTTCTACAGAACAACGAAAACGAGTCTCCTTACCACCTGGAGTTACCACCACCAAGTCTCATAATAGCAGCAATTTTTAAGGCTTCCCGTAATTCATCTTCTTAAGAGGCAACATCTTATTGCCAGCACGCTTTCAAGGGAAAAACGCGTGAAGGATGACCGAAAAGATGAATTTCGGTAACTTCTAAAATTCTCATAACACCAGCACCAATAACACAAACACGAACATGATCAAGGAGGTCGACTCAGACGGCGAAACAAGCAAGGAGGCTAACCGTGTGCAATTACTTCCTCGGCCCAAAGGCTGGTGGGACCCGAATCCCCCAGCACGTTTGGGAAAAGTCGTAAAAGTTAAGGGTAGTAGTTTATCACGACTATCCCATGCTGCATGTGAACTTCTATAGATATACTGTTTTTACTGTGAGTGAGATCCGAATTATCTTCCTCCCGGTGGAGGATCTGAAGAGGACGAAAATAAAGGTGGTGGCAACTACTCACTCGACCACATCAGCGAAAATTGTGAAAAACCACCTCTAAAAAAGTGAACCCGAAGGACCCGAATTGCAAAAAGTTGCTCATTCTCACTGAATTCGGAGACCGTTTCACACTCGATTGGAAGGATATCGCGGATCCTATGATCGATTTTCAATCTTTTTGCCTGCAAGGAGGTTTGCAAGTAGCTGGTCGTTTAGAATCTTCCTCGGGACATACAGCATCGGGAGTTCTAGCTCCGCCACCTCCTCTAGGATCTGCCGGACATACGACGATGACATCATCATCAAGTGGACCTCCAGGAGGAGCTTCTACTATCAATAATTCAGGACAAGGAGCTAAAGTAGATATAATCAACACTACTTCCACTGCAACAGCGACAGCGACAACTAGCAATGTTGCCACTTCTCAACTGCAAGACGCACTAGAACACCCCCAGAATTACACCCCTGCGAAAATTTCTCAGCTCCGTGGTGTCAACGTCATAGCGTTCTGGACTACGATGGATGGCACTAAAGTCGATTTGACAAGAGATATCTGGATGGTTGAAGTGCCAGATCTCGGATACAATCAAGCCATGGAGGAAGGGGTATTATAACTTTATCTTGTTGTTTCTTGAATGGAACTTGTTCTGAAGTAACTAGACTTGTAAATGTTGAAGTTATGGATCGTGCATCTACAATATGTAGTCGTCGTGCACAACGTCCCGCGTGAAAACGCAAATATCAACAAGTATAGCTTTGAAAAGTATCTTCTTCTTGTTCCTAAGATTATGATAAATCTTGATTGGCTTCTCCCTTTTTATAAGGTTGAGGCTTAGGCCCAGCGGCGTTCAAAGCACTAATTAAAACAACCGGTTAGTTTTTACCTCGAGAGACTTAGCCCTTCCCACAAGATATATCCTGCTACTTTTGACCTCATCGTCATCTCCAACTCCATGATCCCCTTTCATCTTCTTCTTCCTACAGTATTATGATATATCCTACTTTTAACCTCATCGTCATCTCCATCAACTCCATGATCTCCAGACCAGCGAACAGGAAGCGATTGAGTTGCGGAACCGGTTCCCCCATAAGTATCTGCCTTTCCCGCAACTCTTCCCGAGTGATGCGATTGCCATTGTCATTAAACTGACAAGGGAGAATCTCGCATTTGCTCGCAGACCAAGTCAGAACGAGAACATATTCTTTCACATGAATATTATGGCTGTTGACGATATGAAGAACTTCTTGCTTTAATATTTTCATTGGAAAGTTTGTTGTACACTTTACGAGGATACTTAATAGTACATGATCATGAAAACGATACTTTTGGTACTAATCTTAATGAATATTAAATCAATCACGCTGCTCACAACTTCTCTTCGACGAAACAGGCTTTTTGCGTTTACCTGATCGAATTTGAAGTAGCATTTTATCCAAGTAGTCTTCACCCGTTCGACCCTTACGAGTAGTTCTCTACTTGTAAGCTTCACTCTTCTATCCGTAGTACCTGTACCATCTTTGCCTTTCATACTCTCCACCCGCAAGTTCTCTCGCGGCAATGGCTTGCAGGTATGGGACGCTGTATGTTGTCGAGTGCATATGAGTTCCCGTTCGAAGCCGCAAGCTGGGCATCCGTGTTGGCGTGTCCTGCAATGCGGAACCGATCACAAGGTTTCGAATGTCGCGCTCGTTTGGAAGGCACTGCGCCAAGAGGATGATGAAAATGAGAGACAACACCGTTCCAAAAGTTAAGGCTCACCATGTGATGCATCTCTAGCTGCACAGCGTACTGTGCAGTGTAATTTTCTCCAACTACATGATAAATGGCGTACAGTAGGTAGAATTGTCCTGGCGTAGCTGCGTAAGTAGAATCCTGAAGAGAAAATGCACTTACTTAACATACCCCACGTTGTCTTCAATACCCCACGAATGGGTAAACTACTACTACTACTACTACTACTACTACTACTACTAACAAGATCTGGATTTCATCTGTGGGCTCTAAAAAAGGGATCCGCATCGTGTGAATTTACCGCCTATAGAATTCCCCAGAACAGTGAGGGAATGGGAAGCCTTGAAGTCAAAAGAAGCCCAAGCACGAGTTCTGCAACAGCAACAACACGCAGCGAAGCTCGAGCAACAGGAGGGGTCCTCGAGGCAGTATCACAGCGGTCCTGGTGGAGGGGACAATTAAGGCTACTCCTGACAGTTGAAGTTGGTTTAATGGTGGCTGCCTTTTCCAAAAAATTTAGGCGAGAGATACGAAAGGAAGTTGTAAGACTTCATCTACTCAAGGAAAGAATTAAGTAGTCCCTTGTTCTATGCGTACTTATCTAATGAAAGCCATAGCCACTTCAATCTAGACAATAATTCCATCATTCTTCTTAATGGTGGCTGCAAGCAGCACTTCTCCTTTTTTGTCGGTTTAAATTCTTTATGAAGTGAACAACAAGAACTGGCTCGACTTGATGTTCTTCTTGTGGTCACGACTTCATTTTCTACTTCTTGTGGTCACACCTCAAGAACAGGTAAATGAATGAGTGAATGAATGAATGAATCATCTTCTAACTTAAAGAAAACCGACCTCCAGCACAAGGAACACTCCTCCAACATGGGGATAGCCGAAAAAGGTCCACAAAGGCACCAGAGCATTATCGTGGTGCAAATGGCTATCATGGCGCGAACTCCGACAGAAGTCTTCAAGCCGCGGAAACGACTAATATTTCAACTTCTTCAACTTCGTCCAAAAATCTGGTGTTACCCTCTTCAAGAACTTCGCAGAATGGAGGGCGCCTTCCGCCTTCAAGTAACAAATACAGCGACCATGAACGCAGAGTCGAACAGGATCAGCTGGATCGCATGACCTCCAACAACAATTAAGCGCTTCTACTTCCACATTATACTTATAATTGCATGAAGATTCTGCTTCATCTGCACCTCCTGCAACATCCTTGATGATGGCCTTTTTCCGAGCATCCTTGGAAAATGGGACCGCAAGGATGTTCTGAAGAACAATGTAGAATGTAATGCTGCTCACTTTAAACCAATCAAAACAATTTTTACATGGGAGCAGGAGCACCTGGAGGAGCGGGGCCGCCTGGACTCCCGCCGCCCGCTGGATACATGGCATCTAGTCAAAGTACGAAGCTACTTCGCCTGGATACATGCCGCCTGGATACGGCGCGTCGAAGTAGCCGAGAACGAGAGAAACCTCATTATGTGAAATATCCTGCAGATTCAAGACCTGATAGTAGACATCGTGGAAGTGCAAGTGGTGCGGCAAGTGGCACAGGTGGCTACAATTCTAGAAGGACTGGAAGTACAGGTGGGCAACAGCATCTTCTACTTGGAGGAGCCAGCAGAAGTGATGGCAAATACCGAAGCAGCCAAGCGTCCTTACCACCTCTATTTAAGGCTTGCACTTGCTCTATAATTCTTCACATCTATTAAGGGGCGGAAAACGCGATGCCCCGCCTTCCTCTAGTAAAGGGGAAACGCGTGTAAAAAAAGGGAAACGCGATCATCTCCGAAATGAATTTAGTGATAAGTAAGCTCTAACTTCTCCTCGGCTCGCTCAACAGCGGCATCCTCAACACAATCATCTTCTTCGCTCTTGGCAAAAGCGAATTTTCTCATTTCGGCATCTGAGTTTACAGGTGAGGAAAAACTCCGTTTACTGAACCAATTGTTGCAGCAACCCTCTGGGCCAAATGAGAGACCAGATGGGGAAAGAATGCTCTCGTCGTTGTCAAGCATGGTTGCAATGGGTGGTATTATGGGATGAATATCATGATTTCCATTTCAGTAGCTTCTAGTAGTACTTGTGCTGGGCATATGAAAATTTCCTGCCCCTCGTCATCTATTCTTGTTTGATGTCCTTCAAGTCAACTTCTCTCTTACAACGAGCAATTATATATATTCGGCCGCCTTAGATGAGAAGACCTCCAGGGCAGATGGACGACAGCCGGCGCCTAGAATAAACTGATCCTATACTAGATGGCCAATTCTTTTTAGTCCTAATATATATACCTCTTCCTTTTTTTCTATCTTTCCTATGTAGGTTTGCTCCACCGGTATATATTTATTTACTTATTAGTGTCAGCATTTTTGGCTCAAGATTAGTGTTAGTTATGGACCTAATAAAGATTAACTAATCCGCTATCGTCTAGAACTAGTACTGCATTATTAGTGTCAGCATTGTTCTCATCTACTGCTCCTACTTCTCATATCACAGCAATCTCATCTACTGCTCCGACTCACAGCCTCCTCACTCCTTTTCTAATCTTCCTGGTGGTTTAGATCCACTTCCACGAATGTCTTCGCGAAGCAGAGGCGGCCGCGGAAACACTACGTCGAGTCGGTATGAAGCCCCCAAGTAAATCTGTTATCATTTTAGCACTTCTTATTCATCCTTTACATATTAAACTACTTACTATATATTATCATTTTAGCACTTCTTATTCATCCTTTACATAAACTACTTAATATAACTGCTATCCTGCGTTCTTAAAAAAATGCAGCAACTAGAACTACCATAGAACAGTTGTCATGCTCTACAACTATCCTTCCTTTTTCTTTTCCTAGTTAGTTTGGCTCCACGACCCATATTATTAAGAAGTACTTATTGTTCGAGCGTAAAAATTGATTTCATCTGTTAGTGAGGATTTTAAAAATAAAGATTGATTAATCCACTTTCGTCTAGTCCTTTTGCCTTATGTACAACTTTTTTTCTACCTGAGAATGAGATGAAGCTCCTTGATCATAAATAATGATAACAGATTTGCGTTTCATAGTTGATATGGGGAAGTAGATACTGCGGATCATCAACTTCCTAGAAGCCTTTACAACCATCCTCCTGGATCATCTGGACGAGGAGGTGAGATCGTTCGTGGGCGAGGCGATATGACTACCCGACATATGGCCTCAGCACATGGAACACGAGGAGGAACAACTGACGAAGATCTATACAGGAGCACTAGGGCGGGCGAATCTAAATTTTTGAGTTCTTCGAGTAGCCGATGTCTCTAGAAACAAAAACTCTATTTTTTTTCAATAAAGTTTTCAAATCTACACCATCGACGGTATATCATCATCATCATCATCATCATCATCATCAACGGTCTATACAGCACTAGGACGGGCGAGCTTTTTTTCAAATACAACGTCACCGTTGATCTATACAGCACTAGGACGGGCGCTGTCTCTAGAAACAAAAAAACAGAAACAGCCACTTCTAATACGCAGAGCAGTGCCTCCTATGGTGGAGCCCCTCCGACATCTTCGAGAGCAGCGGCGTCTTCTCGCGACCGTGGCACGGGGGAGCGAGGGCGCGGTGGGGAGCGATCACGTAGTAGACGCAGAGGGAGAGACGATCGGGACAAGGGACGATCCTCAAAAGAAACGACAAAGTCACAGATGACGGCAGAGATGCATCAGTTATGATCTTTTGAGCCTTCTCAGTTCCTGTGGTTGAGTATCACCATCAAATTCATCTATAGTATGACAAGATCTACTCCGCTAGACTCGTCTAGTAGAACTTCATCTTATGGTTCTATTTCGACATCTTTAACTACTTCTTACCTTATTCTTTCGAGGACATGATCATTCGACATCTAGTCAAGAACAAGATGATCCAAGAAATAGACAAGTACTAGTCAGATGAATATATCATCAACCTGCTCCCTTACCTGCTGCGGCTCCACCTCCTCAAATTCCTCTCTAGTTGTACTACCACCCATCTTGATTAATGTTGAAGAAAAAGACAAGTAAAAAACAAGGAAAAAGAGAAGACAAAGATAAAGAAAGGAGTTGATCTCTACTGCGATATTCGACCTCCTCCCTCCACGACGTGTCTAAAATTTCGAAACCGGAAGGAGCGGGGACGACTTGCAGAGGAACGCGACCGAGCATTGGATCCGAGAGTTAGGCAACCTGTGAGCGAGGTGATCGTAGGACTTTTAACGAGCAAGCAGACCCCCGATGGAGAACATACAGCCATTGTCGTCAGATCAAAGCCGGATGTTATGGAGGACTAAAAGGCTGAGTGACCTCTTAACTACTTGGCCTCCATGTAGTACCTGAGGAGGTGACATGACATGACACGACGCACTACTTTCTTGATGATCATGATACGTTGACGTTTACGTTTACGTAGGCCTCTGCGTTTCATCTCTATCGATGTTCTATCGATGTAGTTGCCATCTTCAACAAGAAGAACTACATCTGCTGTTTGTTCTCTACTTCTACCTACTATAATCCATCGTTCTTGATCCACCATCGCCATGATTATAACCTTTACTCTCACTGACTCCAGACTACATTTATTGTCCTCAGTCTGTTCCACCATGCACCATCTTTATCTTTCACCACTCTACTCCTATGATCTGCACCATCAGTTGTCGTGGTCTCCACTTCTAATATCCGCGCTGCTAGTTCTGCACCAGAGAAAAGCTTTGTTTTCATCGAGAACAAGGTTGTGAATATGTACAAACTCCAAAGCGACGACTTTGTAGGTGTGAGCGTGGTCAAGAATGCTGAAGGCCACCTCCTAGTCGACGCGTTAAAGCCCATCTGGCGATTGGTGAGGACAGGAGAAGAGGTATTTTTGACATTTCTTTTCTTATATTACATTCATGATGGCATCATGCACAAGCAGGTACCATTGTTGATATTACAGGTCTAAACGTAACAAGAAGTATAGATAGCATCATGCAGCACAAGCAGGTACTATTGATATTTTTACAGGTCTTCTAAAGAACGTAAGTATTTAGATAAAAAAAAAGAATTACAACCTCCTAGGGACCCAGCACTAGAGTGAACAGCAACACTAAACATTTTCCAAGTAGTAGTAGTAGTAGTAGTAGTAGTAGTAGTAGTACAACGAGGACCTGGAAATCTTCACGATCATCCGTCCGGTATCCTTGTCACCAAGGTTCGCATCTTCACCAATTTTCCTTTTTATGTGAAAGTTTACTATGTTAGTACCCTAAGTTGTGCAGACTGTTCTTTTTCATCCACACAACCTCCACGACAACAGGAGGCTTCCAACAGCGTTCCGGAGAAATTTGGAGAATACGTCGGCTTCGTATACAAAAGGTCTGAGAAGGGAGTCTGTTTCATTTTTTCGAAAGAGCTCCTCGAAGTCTACGATGAAGACCCGTTCGTCCACTCCTGCGTCGTAAAAAGAACGAAGCTGAAAGTAGGAGATGACGTCTCTTTCAGAATTGGAACGGATCATGGCAGTGTTGTAGGGAACGTATTTATTTTTTTGCTTAGCCGATTCATCAATTACATTTATGATTTTTCTCTTCATTCTAGCACTTCTGTTCTGCTCTCCGCTTCAAAGCTTGTTTTTCTCTCCTCCATGAGTGACCATGCCTAGAAAGAACTACAACTCCAACATTATTTTTCTCTCCTCCTGGTGTGGTCCTCGTCGGTGGAAGATACTACTTATTTGCTTAGATTCTGATTCAAAAACACGATGATTCATCGCTCATCAGTTATTGATGAGGCATGCTTAAATTTTTATAAGTCGACTTTGATATGCATTCATAAATTTTTTGAAATTTTGAAAAGTCGAGTTGCCGGAGAAGCAGGTATGATGATGATATACTTACCCAGTCCGTGGACGTGTATGCACCCCAGTTTTTTTAATTATAGAAGTCCTCCTTTGCCTGATCTCTCCTCCTGTTTTCTCCATTTTCCCACCACTATCGCTTTCGCCTGTATTTTTGATTATCGAAAAGCTACCTGCTTCTCCTGCAATTCGACTTTTGCAATTTTTTTTTTGCTTCTTCTGCAGCTGCACCTCGGTCCTCTATTGATTCTCCAAACATTACAGAAGTCCTCGACACCGAATCCATTGATATCTGGTAACTTTTGGATCCGTTGTCGAGACGGTGGGCCGTTGCAAGTGGATGCGCGAAACAATCTGGACTTAATCGAAGCGACAATAAGTTAGGGAAGATGATTTTGATTCGACGAGGATCACGTTGATTATCAATGTTGTCATGAAGATCCCGTAGTTTTTAAGTAAGTAGAAGATCATTAGATTTACTCGAACTACAAAGGAAATCGAAGTATTCATGTGATGTTGAAGATCTCCTTTTAGTTGCAACTACAAGCTAGAATATACCCTTGTTCCCCCTTTGCAACAACGTCCGCCGAGACACCACCTCATGCTAGGTCAATGAATGAATGAAATGATCAGACATCCTTTTTACCTTCGCCGACGCCAATGAGTCCGTAAGTTATGTACTCACTCGTCGTCTAACCCCCCGGCAAGACCAACACAATGCCACCAGGAGTACAGGCGCGTGCAGCAGAGAGACGCCGTGGTAAGGAGAGGGAGCGCCAAGAAGCTGGAAGAGGCATCGTCCGGTATCCAGGAGTCAAACGCCCAGGAGAGTAGTAAGGAGAATATGATCGACCGCCGACCAGGCAAAGTTCGTGGGATACGACAGGCTCTGGACGACAATGAGTCTCTTTTTAGACAAATGCTGGAGGCCGAGGCGGGACCATTGTGCTGGTACTAATCTGTTTGATGTCGAAATTTTGATTTGAATACCGTACCCGTAGTAGTATTATATAACTATGTAGTAAATATTGATAGGGTTCTCACTTCTAAGATGACTGCGCAGTTGGCTTACTGGTTTAGGCGTTGGCCTGTTCACTTATCAGTATGGTACTTGGAGTAGGACGGTCACAACTGGGATCCATGATCTGAAGGACCTGGCTGAGTATAACCAATACCAACAGGTCATATTCAATGTCGTGATGAAGCAGCATTGGAGAGCATGGGCCATGTGAAAGCCTGGCTAACCGTTTTAGAAGTGGCAGAAAGGGTGCACTACTAAGTACCGGGCATTGCCTGCTTACCCATTTGCATGTTGGGTTGAGATTGGAGGTCCGGGCGACGACTCAGGGAAAAAGAACTCGATATTTGCTCGAAGAAAGGCTCGCTGAAGAGCAATCATTAATTTATTTCAATTTGTCATCAGCAGTTGTATCTTCATGTTGTAGTCATTTTGTGGAATCATGTTGAATACTTCTTGGTCTACTTTTTAGACGAGTTAGAAATAGGATTTCAACTTTCAATTCTCAATAATTTGGCATCTACTTACTTCCCTCCTCGTACTAGACGAGAAACGGACACTCGTAGACGAAAGGCATCTACTTACTTCGCGCCTCGTACTAGACGAGAAGCGGAAACTCGTAGACGAAAGCAGGAAGAAACTCAACTGGTACAGGTTACAAATTTATGTTTTTATGTACTTCTATTCAGAGTAAGATGAATGAAAAGACATATCTAGTTCTAGATCATCTACTTTACGTGCTGGTCATATTAGAAATTTTCTACTCGATTTTTTTTGCTTTTTCTATGAAATATAGTGGGTTTAAGTACGACGTACTACAACTAGTATAACAACAACTGCTCTCCGTAGAAGTTGTGTTCATGTCAATTTCGTAATCGTAAATACCCCTCTATAATCAGCAGCAATGTCATCGATAGCAGGCGTCTTAGAAAGCTTCAATTTTCTCGTTTCTCCTTCTATGGTGTGTCATAACAAACTGAAACTCTTCCTCCTGTTCGTATTACACGATTACTACAACGATTAAAGTCATATTACCCAACAAGTGCGACGATTTTAATTTTTATACCCCGTACCAGGATACGAAGTCTGTCTCTGTCATCGTCCCTCAACGTCCTACCCTTTGAAATCGAAAGCTGTGCCCAAGACCCTACCCTTTCGAATGAATGCAAGTGTTGTGTAGAATCGCGAATCAAACCAGTTCTAGGACAAAGTTGCGATATTCTTGTGGCCGCGACGAGTGTTCATCCACTGCATGCGCTGACTTTTTGCTAGTAGTAGTGCGCGAGGACCGGTTTCGCTCTTGGCAGCAGCATCTATTTGCTCTGTGAAAGTTGAGAGTCGGTCTTCTTGGTAAAAACATGTTACTTATGCTAATAGTAAGTAAGTAGTTGTAGAGTGTGCCGAAGCTCGTATAAAGCAGCTGCGAGTAGAAGTTGCACGCTTTTCTATTTGACGTCTTGCTTCCTTCCCGATCCCCAGATCAACAAATATGAATAATTCGTATAGAAGTCTTCTCGTGGGGCATCAAATATGTTGTAGTTGTGCTTGCTCGAGTATAATAATGCAGTTGTCCCAAAAAATGCAAAAATGACAAGTCCCCAGAGATAAGAAGTTGGAATTTCTTGTCGGGACGGGGGCGTGCTAAACGGTTCTTGGTACTCTTGTTGGCGGGAAAATATTTTCGCCGGATCCTTTTTTCGGACGGGCGGGGCGGTCTGCCAGAACTTCGTCATTCTCCCAAGTACTCGATTGAAATATTCAACCTTGTCCTCGAGCTCCAGGAGTGAAGGCGAAAGGTCGTAGGAGCCTATGTTGAGCCCGTCGTCCTCCTGCACCGACGGAACAAGAGGTAGAGAGGGAGCCGACCACCTCCGACTACCCTCGTGAAGATCATGTTGAATTTTTTCGGTCGTGGACGTCGGGAGCTGTCCGTCTCACAGAGCACTAGCAGCGCGCGAGCTGGCGGCCACGCCGTTCCGGCGTCCGGTAACTCTAGTGGGGGACCAGGTGGATCAGGACAAGCTATGGAGCACTTGTTAACAGAAGTTAATAAGTAGTGCTGGTAGTTGTACTAGTGGGTGGACTTCAAAAGAGAAAGACATGATCAAAGAATGAATAGGATTAGGGATCGATAGAAGTTATGGAAACCATGCACATTCAACAAGCAGTTACTAAAAATGCTGTTGCATTGCTTGTTCTAATTCCTTCAATGTTGGCACGGGGGGTTCCGCATCTTCATCTGGGCCCGGAGCGAACCCATCGGCTGGTTCATCAGGAGGCTCTGGTAGCAGTAGCACCCTTTTGAGTGCTGACGCTTTGCCACATGCGGGTCACGCGAGCAAAGAGCAGATGCTTAATGCAATGCTCGAGAGAGCTCGATACTTCGCACATAGTCAGCTAGCCGTCCAAAGGGTCGTGTTTGGGAAGGAAATCACTTCCCTGTGCTACCAAATGCTCTCCTGCGAACAAGCATACCAGCACTTGATACAACCGTACTTGTCACTTTTCTGCTTATGTTTGATGTGCTTGTACAGTTGTAGTAATATTAGGCACTAGTACAACTACAACAACTAGAAGTAGGAGTCAGTGAGTCTCATTCACGACTCAACATGAGCATGAACATTCGTCCAGGAGGCGTGGTAAAGATAATATTCATTGGGAAGCACATGATGTTGCAGGAGTAAGATGCTGATGCTACAAGACACCAAAAGTACAGGTATCTTTCCAAGCTTGCCTGGGATCCAGAGGCAGATGTGCGGAGACAAATACTCCTACAGTTCGGAGATCTGGCGGGATTTCTTATCCAGTCGAACCCTGAGATAGGCTACGCTTATGTTCTTGCGACACTGGTGCCTGTCTTTCCGACACTGCTTCTAGACCCGGTTTTCAAAGAGACCAGACATGATGCGGCCGAAGCGTTATTGGTAGGATTGTTTAGTTTGTACTACAGATGTACTAGTTAAATATGTTAAGTAGTTTCTTGACGAGGATGAGACAACTCTCTTCTTGCTCATAAAAGAGGAGCAACCATAGAACGAAATGTCTAGATGATTTCTCTTGCTCCTCCTCATTCTTAAGGCGGCCAAGCTCAAGCATGTGCATGAAATTCTAAACAGGTAGTTCTACTCTACTCTTCCCACCTCCAGCTCCCTCATCTCACACAGGTCCTCTCTTCCCACCTCCGGCTTCCTGAGCGGACCGATTATGCGCTTCGGACTGTGCTGAGTCTGAGTAACGATAGCGACGAGGAGGCACGAGCTTTGAGCGCGTTCCTGCTAAATGGACTGGCACCAACGTTGACAAAAGAACTCTGTGTTGAGTTTTGTGCTATACAGTTAATCGCATTAGGCGAAGATCAAAAAGCGACCGTACGGAAGGCCGTTCTCGCAAACATGAAAGACGTGGCACACTGTGCAGGAGAGAAATTTTGTACTTCTACTACTAGAAAAATTTTATACCGCAACTTGCTCACGGTCGTACTTCATCATTATGCGTGTAGTTCTATGGCTCTAGAAGTTGTAGGATTACTACATTTGTCGCAAAACGACCTAAATCAAACATGATTCACATTAAGATTCTTTCTCAAAATTCTTCAACTTTAGTTCTCAAAAATAAATATTTGTTCTTAGGTGGAAGTCGTCTATTCGAGACCTTTGAACGGTTATGCGAAGACGTAAATTACACGGTGCGCAAGTGTGGGAGTGAGCAGTTGCCGTTGATGATCGAGACCTCTAGGAAGTTTCCGGAATGCGTCTCAATAGCAGAACGGCTTTACAATGACAATAACCGGTGGGTCCACCTTGCACTATGCCAAAATATCGGATATATCTTGGTACTTGTTGATTGCTCCTAGTGTCATGTTTGATTGCTCCTAGTGTCATGTTTATTTTGCCGTCTGTAGTCGTACTGGTTGTAAGTAGTTGTTTGCATCTTCTTTTCTAGGTGGAACTACGACCGTGAGCATCTTGACAACATGGTAGTTGTACCTACTGTCAACAATCTTCTCGTTCTCTCAAATGATCAGTTCGCCTTGCAGAAATTTGGTGGTGCAGAGGCGGTTCATAGTGCAGATACACTAATTGGGTACTATTTCAAGATATTGCAAGAGCTGAAAGACTCCGATAACAATAGCGAACGATCCGTCTACAACGAAGTTCGATACCATCTGGGCTTCACCTTTTCTGCGGTGTTTATGAACCACCTGATGAGTAGTTTACGTATTCGAAAACTCAAAATAACCGAGTTACTGAAAGACTGAAATTATAAGGGAGGTTGTAGCTTATAACATCAAGGCTACTCTTTTATTTATTTATTTTTCTCCGGTCGTGGTCCTCATGAATGGTTCTGGTATTTGGTAACCTGATTTTGATCATAAGGAAAACAAGAAGAGAATCCTTGTGATCAAATTCAGGTTATCAAATATCAGAACCATTCAGGTCATCCATTGCAGCAAGTGAGTACCAAACTCCAAGAAACTGTCTTCTAGCACAGCTGCTGCGCTCAAAAACTTTCCCCGCCTGCTCCTCCCTCTTCATATCCATAGAAGCTATTCTGCCGCTAAAGCTGGAACGGTTCAACGATTTCCGAAATTTCTTCTTCTCTTTGTGCGAATCCAAGGAATTGAGGACCCGACAGGCCGTTGCGTGTAGTTTGTGGAAAATCGGAGCCACATTTCTCTGGTGCTTGCAAGATGCAAGGAAAGGAGATGAGGTGAAAGGGAAGGTAGGAGACGTTTGTGGCAACGAGCAGGCAGGAAAAACTTCTACGACTGGCAAAGGTGACGAAAGTGGTAGAAGAGCAGCCGATATTAAAGAGGTACTACTAGCTGGAGGCAGTAGCGTCGAACAAGTGGAAGAACAGACTGCCGATACGAGTGAGGCCCCAGATTTGATCAACAACAACAATAACAATCTTGCCCAGGCAGCAGAGCAGCAAGTGCCAACTTTGCTTCGCATCGACCAGAAAACAGCAAATAAATCTTTAACGTCGATGAAAAACCTTCAGAGAAACAAGAAGAGTACCTCTTCGTCAAATTCTCCGAGCAGAACTAGTGCTCGTGAACAAGGAGGTTCAGCATCAAAATCTTCAGAAGACCAAGACAACCCTCTCCACCAAGAGCCAGAGGAAGTCAAAAATCTGAGACAGAAGCTCCTACAGCAATTTCATACCTTTACGCAGGATCGGGATGATATCAAATTAGGACTAGCGAAGAATGTCGGGAATTTCGAAGCGAATCCAAAATATTTGCAATCCCTGTCGCAAATGATGTCCTTGACAGACAATTGGCGTCTACGACACTCAATCGCGACAATAAGTCTTCCGGCATTGTGTATCTTCATAAAATAAAATTTCAAATTGTTTGGCTTGTTGTTGATGTGGTGCTTTCCTTCCTTATCCTTCTCTTTTATTCCAAAAATTTGCGAGAGTGTTGATTTTATTTCACTTGCTTATATATATTCGAAAACTCAAAATAACCGAGTTACTGACTGAAATAAGGGAGGCAGCTTAACACCAAGGCTACTCTTCCTTCTCATCAGTATCTCGGTCATTCTGATCAGTTCCTTGCTTATTTCAGTTTTTCGAAGTTTCACTTTCACGAGTACAAGTAACAACTCGTCTACTTGATAAGTTACACGAGTACAAGTTAACGAGGACCATTACCATTTAAGGTGCGATGATGGACTCGTGTACTGAATAAGTAACTGGAGCTACTCTCTCCTATAAATTGCATCCCACCAGGTGAGAAATACCTACTCTCCCCTATAAATTGCATCCCACCAGGTGAGAAATACTTCGAGGATCCAAATACGGTGTTTTACTACCTGCTTCCGACATATTTGAAACTACTCCACGACGGTGTGGCTTTGGTAAGGAATAAGGCTGCGGCGGTTTCGAACCTAGTCCTAAAGGCGTGCTGCATCGAGGCTAGAAAGGGTGATCGATCGTCTCCACATTCTGGGTCACGGTATTTAAGGGACTTGTTGTTGAGGAGTAGCCTGTACTTCTACCCAGGAGTAGGATTTTCCTTTCCCCAGGAGTAGGATTTCCCTTTCCCCAGGAGTAGGATTTCCCTTTCCCATCCGATGTCCTCCGTCATGAATACAATACTTGAGTTTTTCTTGTACGCTTCATTCTCTTGTTGTACTCACTTCCACGACTAGTTCCTCCTTCTTGTGATGGAAGTACTAACGCTGGAAAATCCTAGTCCATGCCGTCATGATCTCAAATCATTGGGTAAACTACTTTTAGCGCCAGCAGTCATGACAACTTCATGACAGCTTCAACATAGCGCATTACATTAATTCTACCTCCTCTAAACTTCGCTTTGGTCAGTCCACTGGTATCGCCATCAGGGTCGAAGAATACGAATATCAGCACAAGTGGAGACGAGCAAAGTGGACAAGAAACTACAACAACTGGTGGCTCATCGTGCTCCACGACAGCAGGCGTCGCCGTGGGAGGTACTACTACACCTGCTCCCAATTTGCAAGTTGGTGGGTCTTCTGGATCTTCATCGTCCTCCAGTGTAGCAACGTCAAAAAATAATACAACCTCGTCAACGCCACGAAGTGCCAGCACTTCGTCACGAGGACGCACGCCAAGGAACGGATTTTCCTTGAGAACGAAACGAATAGTGAACCATCTGCGAAAGACGTTCAAAGAAGGAAGTTTTCAGAACAAAATAACGTACCTTATATGGCAGGCGCCACTCAATGATGAGAACAAAGGTACTATTAAGAGAACGTCGCTCTCGCTTCTTCAGCTCCTTCTAACTAGGTGGAAGGAAAAGTAGGAGCGACAGTCTCGTAATATCTTCGTCATTGTTCTCAATAAGTGGCATATCGTTCATACCTCAAGATGGTCGATGCTCTGATACGCGACAGTAGTGTCTCAAGGCGCTTCGTACACCTTTTTCTAGCTAGTCTAGCGGATCTCGCGAGCGACCGCGTGAGGCATGTGCGGTTGCAGTGGGCGTTACTAGTCGGCCCGCACCTGAAGCCAGGCATAGGGAAATGTAGCCATCACAAGAAGCTCATTGCAGCGGGCAGAATACTACAGCAAGCGGCTTTAGGGGGTAGGCCTCCTGGTGGTGGAACAAAAATGACATCGTCTTCGAATGTAGTTGAATTCAATCCACATGGTCGTGGTGCTGGTGCTGACAGAAATCATGGCAATATTAAGGCTTCCCCTAATCCATCCCTGTAGACATCCCTCAAACATATGCGCCCCAATACAAGGGAGATACTGACGCATATGCTTGAGGGATTTCCACAGGGATGAATAGGGGAGGGCTCTAACAATACTTCCTCTAGTACTTCACCAGCAAAAATAAACAGAACTAGTGCAGGAGATCGAGGTCACCAACAGATCCAGATGGTTCCAACTGGCGCGAGCAAGAAGATGGTTGACGTCGAGATGGCGAGGGTTTTAAACTTCACGCTGCCTAATGACAGCGACCTGTGCGACCTGCCCAAGCACGTGTTAGAAGAGGAGTTCTCAGATACAGAGTCTCTAAATTTCTCATCATCGAGCATGATGAACTCTCCTGCGGCTAGTACTGCATCAACTGCCAGTCTGCAAGCAACTACGACCTCCATGACCAGTTCACAAAGCAGCAAAACCGGAGATGGAGGTGCTTCTAAAGAACCTTTTTCAGTCGGACTCGAAGGAGAGAAAGCAAATAAGTCGGCGATTGGTGAACAAGGCGCTCCAACAGGCTCATCGGAAGATACTGCAAAAGTAGGATCTGGAGCAAAGGATACAACTTCGGTTGGTGAAGGTGGTGCAACAACATCTTGTTCTGGTTCTGATAGTTCTACCGTCGCACGACCTAGTACAACAGCTTCGTCCTCAAGAACGACGTCGACTTCTGCAGATCTCACACCAACGTCAGGTCTCACACCAACACCCGCCCCAGCATCAGAAGCAGTGACAAATGAGAATAACACAGAGAACACAAACTCAAACACCAGTAAACAAGGTGGATCAGATGGTAGTAGTGATGACGACGATGAGGATCCAGAGGGTGCTGCAGCTGTCGACGCCGTTTTCGAATCGAGCAAGCGAGAAGCGCATATCGAAGTGAAACCTGTTGAAAATACAGACGAAGACGAAGGGGAAGATTTTTTCACGTCTACTTCGGGTACAACACCATCAAGTGGAGGAGTAAACAACAATATTAACGTTGACGAAGATGTAGTTGGAGATGGCAAGAGGACTAAAACAACTTCTACTTCTGCACTAGTATCATCCTCGTCACAACTTCTCATGATCGATAAAATCGAGAACGACGAGGAAATGTTGCGTTCTTTAGCTGACAAGAATATTTCTTTAACGTCATCAAAAGTACTGGGAAGTAGTAACGTTCCTGGAGGAAGTGCAAGTAGCAAGAACGACGATATTTTTGTTCAGGACTTCTTTGGGGAAAAACCTCCAGCTCCTAGCAAAACTGGTACTATTACTAGTACAACTGCTAGTGCTAGTACATCTTCAAATTCTACTTCACCGGATAGTGGTAGTACTAGCGGTGCTGCGGCCTTTTCCCTTACATCATCACTACGAACGGCTCCCGACGCATTTAGGCTGAAACGGAGGGACGAGGATCCAAGAAGAGGCGAGGCTAGTGGTGGCAGTCAAGAAACATCATCAGGATCATCAGGAATGAGCGAAACTAGCACAAGTAGTTCTACATTAGGAAGCTCGTCCACGACCGCCACAGCTCCCGTGGTGTCGTCGTCTTCCGAAGTAGATTTGTCGAACAAGAACGAGAAACCACGACCACCGCCACCTCCCCCTCCAGGAGCGGGAGTGAAGCCGCCATCAGCACCGAGACAGCCTTATCACCTGAAAAATATGGTAGAGGTGGAAGCGTGGCCCGAAAAGATAGACGTACCACTGCACGAACAGCCACAGTTTAGACGCGAACTCACGGTGCCGGATCAACCGCTGCCGCCAAGTGCTTGGGACGCACAGAAAGAGAGGAGTAAAGGTTCTGCATCATTTGAGGAAGAGTGAATCCTTGATGATGTTGATGAGGTTGCGCTTGCGGTGCACTCTCAGGTGCTGGGTCAGGTGCTGGGTCGTCTCTCAACTCATCTCAGGTGGGTCTAATTAGAAGTCTCTACGGCTGCAGCTCTGTACGAAAAGAAAGAAAGTCTCAGGTGGGTCTAATCGAAAGCTCAAAATGACCGAGTAGCCAACTGAAATAACAGAGTCATTACGTTGCTCTTGTTTCAGTATCTCGCTTGTTCTAAGTAGTTACTCGCTTACTTCAGTTTATCGAATAGAAGTCTCTACGGCTGCAGCTGCTCTCCGGAAAGATAGCAACAGGGCCGCCCGGCGCGTGCATCATTTGAGGTGGAACAGGAATAATGATTTTTGACCATGCTTGTGCAGCGAATCATCATCGTGTTATAGATGCTATGGCTAATGGTCGTACTACGTACCTACATATTCTTCAAGAACACAGGTTTGAAACAAATCTTCGTGTTAGTCCTACAGTGTCAGTCTAACTCTAGTAAATGTGAAGAAAACGTCGAGCGCGCACCACATCATGTACAACTAGTCGTTGTCTTTTATCGAACAACATAGAACCCATGATCTATTCCGTCACCATGTCGTGACAGGCATTCATCGTCATGCTTTTTACATCGTGTTACTTGTTATGATTCCTTGGGGCAATCCACATAAGCATAAAATAATTCATTGATACAACCTCTATTTTCTTTTCTTTTTGATCTAGCCCAACGATGATCTTACAACTGGGTAGAACAGCATATCAACTAAGAAAGCAGCTGTGAAGAAGGTTTTCGGTAGTTACAGTTGTAAAGAAGATTCCAGTTTTGATAAACAAAGAAATTAGTACTCTGTTTTTGCAGTCTCTGTTGTGGTCGCTCTGAATTAGATTGATGATGATTCCTTAGGCTTAGTGTTAGATTATTTTCGCTGAAGATTATATCGATTTTTTCTTGTACATTTCTCATTTTTGTGTTGTTGAAACTCATCTTATGGTCGAAGAAAGCAAGGATTATCGAAGATATGCAAATTTCGTAATTTTATAGATAGATTGACTCGTGAGTGAGATAGGATCATTTGAAGGAATAAATATGTTGCACGTGTTGTTCTAGGAAGAAGAAGTTCTTCATGTCGTGCTACTACAACGGGAGTAGATTACGTTACAACAACAAGAACTCAAGAACAACAGAAGTCTCAACATGTACATGATCATGCAATAACGGAACAAACGCAATAGATAGAAATAAGTAAGCCGAGTAAAATAAACATACTTTCAGAAGAACTACAGGGACGAGATTGACTGAAAACCGATGGTGATGATCTATGTACAAGAAGACTGTAAGAAGATGTCGATTTTTTTTGTGGGGCAAAATTGTCCTTCCAAGAACATACAGCGTGAGCATGAAGGTAGGAAAATACTACAGACACCGGATAGCACTGGGATCGCCCTTCTCTGGCGATCTTGGCAGCATGTAGTCCTATGGAAAAAAAAAACTTGGCATACAAAAAAAGAGATCCTTGAGCTTGAACTTGGACGAAAGGCGTGAGAGCAAGACGCTAGTCATCATGACATGTCGAGTAAGAAGTAAGCGACGTAAGGTTCTTTTGCTGCAAGCTACATGGAGACGAACAAAAATATTTATATAGCACCAGTATCATGAGAGCAGCGCCGGACAGGAGCGAACAATTTTATGACGTCAGGATTGTCGTTGTAGACAATAAACGCGTGCCGCAGGAGTCGTTAATTATATTACTATTAGTTTAGCGAAGATGTGCTGAACCCTTTAGCGAAAATGTGCATGCAAATTAGAATTTGATGAAAGAAGCTTTTACTTCTACTTCCTGCGTTGTGCTGTAGTACGTCTACTTCCGGCACAAAAATTATGCCGGCGCGGCACACATCAACCTCATGCTTTCCCTGTTTTCGTACACGAAGGAGCCACGCCTCAGCAAATGATAAAGGTCTCGGTCTGGTTCTCGAGACGTCCTTCTCGACAAAGCATCACGAGGACTATGTTGACCGTTTCTTGCGGTCTTGGGATAAGGAGTTTCGAATTCGAACACGAGGTAAAAATGTAGAAGATGAAGTAAAAAAAACTCACCACCAAGGCCTCCACCTCCACCAAGACGACACCACACCAAGGGAACACGCTGCAACGAGTACTACAGCGACGTCGACGACAAGTTCGAGTCCTCTTACACTTCTCCCAA
This sequence comes from Amoebophrya sp. A25, assembly GCA_905178165.1. Classification (NCBI taxonomy): domain Eukaryota; class Dinophyceae; order Syndiniales; family Amoebophryaceae; genus Amoebophrya; species Amoebophrya sp. A25. The sequence continues at coordinate 439,311 of CAJINU010000010.1, read as the reverse complement.
CTCCTTCGAGTAGTGCTTGTACAACAACAAGTAGTAATGCGACCACAAGTCTAAACTATATTAAGAATATTAACATCAATCAGCAAGAAGAAGGACCTCTTTCATCTTGTTCTCAGCTGGGACTTCTCTACTCACTCTCTTCCCCAGTAGTCGCACATTCACATCACCCGCCTCTTCCTTCCCCCATAGTACCCATAGTGGTCCCAGCACAGCAGCCGCTTTCTTCCCCCATCGTCCCGTTTGCAGCGTCTCCTGGTGCCTGCTCGCGCATGACAGAGCAGGACATCCACCTACAGCCCATTCCAGAAGAACACGCAAGTGAACTTTTGGAAGAAGACGAAGACGATCAGGAGTCCTGTGCAAATTTATGATGCTCAAGTTGATCGGTACTGATTAAATACTACTTATTCTTCTTGGGAATAGTTTAAGTTTTGAACTATTTTTAATTACGTTGTCTTTGACTTGTTGGGAAGACTTTCGCTGTGATAATGATGCACGGATGATCCGTCTGTAGTAAATAATAAGTCCTCTGTAATTGTTCTAAACTTCCATCTAAGGCCCAGCAGACAGCCTCTAGTGTCTGCCCAGGCACGATTGACCGAACACATATCAGCTGACTCTCCACTCTTTGCAGCTATATCCGTTTCTTCAGTAGCAGATGAAGGATTTTTACTTCCTCGTCCGCAACTTTCTCCCCGTCCGCACCGTGGTCCTAGTGTAGATGAACAAGGAGACAGGAAAAGTAGAAGTAAACAAATAGAGCGCAGCAAAGGAAATCCTTCAGCAACGTCTACGCCAACCGAAGAAGAGGTATCCACTATGGCTACTTCTGAGAGTCCACCGCCTGCTCGCACCACAGCACGAAGCACCGCGCAGTCGAGTCTCTGGTCTGATGTCGATGCTGAATTATCGTGGACCCTAAAACCTGATGAGAAACCATGCACACCGATTTTCCATGAAAAGCCTCTTTTTTTTGTTACGGCATCCCCTAAAAAAGATCCATCTCCAGAAGCATCGCGAAGCTGTAGAAGTCAAGTGTCTCAAAAGGGGAATAAAACAGATCGGAGATGAGTCGCAAGATGGACGATTAGGGCGGTCTCTAATTGTGGCAGTCTACTAGACAGCTCTCTACGTTCAAGCCGAAAAATGTCACACGTCAGCTGCAGAAGCCGTAATTCCTCCAATTTTAGTGGTAGTTCGTCCAGGAATAGTACTGCGTCAACGTCATCAAGCAGAAGTAGTTCTCTACTTGGAGCAGGTCGTAACACCAGTGAAGAAGTAGAAGTTGGACTTTCGGACCAGCATTTTGACCTCGAAGCTGGTGCTGCTCCTGCACATCATTGCAAAGGAGAGACCAAAACAAGAAGAAGAACTACCACCTCCTCTCAAGATGAACGTGAAGAACGTAATAAAGCATTTTCCACCCATTCCATTTCCAGCGGTCCAATAGCTGCCAGTCTTTTGAGAACGAATTGGCGCACTTGTGTTTTAAATGGAGACAAAGCAGGTACCGTTACAGTTCCCGATGTGAACGCATCCGCTTCTTACTTCTTCGGAGGTGACGAGGACGCTTGTTTATTTCTGGGAGACAAGGCAGGTGCGAGGACTAGAAGGACAAGCACAAGGAAGTTAACTGGCGGTGGAATGGATCCACACCATGGCTTATTTCTCCTAAATGGCATCTACGATGAACGAGATGGCGTCGCAGTTTGGAGTGAAGATTATCCGAACCTTAGATTAAGGCCTCCCCTAAAAATCCATCTTTGTTCAGTAGAAAAGTGGCCACAGATTTAAATATCGACTTTGATACACAAAAGTGGCCACATCCATCTGCAATAGTTAGCTGTTTACACAGGTGAGGAAAGTGGTCACAGATGAGGCAAAAGATGGACTCTTGCTGGATTGAGTTCTAACTAAAGGCGCTAAAGTTTACGTCCGTGTCCAAGCAAGGGAATTGGATTTGGAGGAAAAAGAGGTGGCTGATCATCATGTTCCTGCGGCAACAAACGGTAAAGAAAATGCGCGTACGATTTTCAACAAAGTGATCGACTCTGCATATGAAGGGGCATGTGACCTTGCTCAAGCTACGAAGAAACGCTTTTTGAAAACGAGGAGAAAACTAGAGTTATCTGAAAATATATCGTCTTCGAGAAAAAGGCCACATCATGGAGGAGGTCAAGTTTCTCCAAGAAGAACACGTCGACGCATCACTTCTAGAAGACGGGTGCGCGCTTTTCAAGGAAAATATGTTTGTTTACCGGGACGTGGCAGTGGAACTCTGTGCCTCGTCGAAGAAGGCCGACATCTCGTTGCGGAGGACATTGATATTGATACAAGAGGCGCCATTAAAGCAACATCTAGTACTAATTTTGCACTTGAGGAGCATACAACAAAATCAAAAAGAAAGACATCCTGTTCATCTATTGAGAATATAGGTAGAAGTACTGTAACATCCGCTCGTTGTTCATCGACATCTGGTGGTTTATCTAGGGGAATCACATCCAACTCACCAGAGTCAATTTTGTTAAGTAGTTTTGGTCAAGATGACGAGCATAAAAATATTGAAAGTTCATCAAGTAGAACAAGTAGTTCGAGTAATTCAAGTGCAAACTACGACTTCAAGTTGGTAGAGATAGATACCCTAGTACGAGCAGCGCTGCAACGTGCTCGGCTTGCGCGGCCTTCAGCGGGAAAGCGGTCACGCTTCTCACGAAATCAAAGCCTTGCACTAAAAACATTCGAGGACTGCAGCTTTGACAGAAGATTATCGAGTTAATACTTGTTATCGTTATCTTGCTTAGGAAATAATTTTGGAGTCAGAAATACTAGAAAAGGCGCTAAGGCACCCTTTGATCTTGATGCAGAGCGGTCCCCGGTGACGATTTTGAGATGCTCCTGAGAGCGACACGACCTATGAAACTAAAACTATGTTATGTTGAGTGACTGGGCCAACAAGAGTGACCCACAGTGAGCAGATGAGCATCATAAGATGAGCACAAATAACACTCGCTTAAAATACCTGTAGATACCCATGAAAATCCTCGAGCTCGTTATAAACAATACTAGCTATGAGCGTCCGATAACATCCCACTGAAGAAATTCTACTGGTCTCCTTGTTACAACACACCGTCTAGTCCATCCATTATTTTTATGACCCGCGCACTACTTGTTGAGAGCGCGTGCGCGCGCACCACTTGATGAGAGCGCGTGCGTGCCCTAGAGACGCCTCCCCTGAGCCACACTTACCCAATCGGTACTGTCAACAACAACATTCAGGAGCCGGCAGTACAACAATCTTTCAAGCGGACACCACCTAGAGCATGGTGAAAAGTACACAGCAGTAGTTGTGCTAAAAGAGTAATCGGAAGGCTCCTGCACATGAAGTAGATCCTTACTTCCTCCACCTAGTTTTACACGCACACCCAAATAAAGTCTCCCAGTTGTAGTCTCCCTGTAGATACATAGATACAAAGAACAATGGTGGATCTCATTTGTGGGTGCCTCTCACGTGTCTACCGATGTCTCCTCGGAACCGACGAGTACAGCAGCAATGCTGTTGGTTAAGGCCTTTATTCTCTAGAGGATTAGAATCCAATTCTTGGATGGTACCAGTAAAAACAGAATCATCATGGCTTCCTAGGTAGTAGTGGCACAACTCCTTATTTTAGAGCAAGCTGTAGGACAAGTGGAAATGGTCGTGATCGTGAAAAATCGGATGAAGAATAGTGGTAGAAGTACTAGATGTGCTTCCTTCTGCATTTCCATGACCGAAGAGTTGTTCTTCTAATCAAAAGAGCCAATTGGTGCCTCCATGGAGTATGAGTTGCCATCTGTCCCATCAGGGCAGGACCTCAGGATGTTGGGGAAGATAGGGTCCAGAATAAGCGCTACAGAGACAGGAATTAGTGGAAGGGGGACTGTGTACCTCTATCTATGTATCATTCATGACATGATTGACAAGACATAAACATGTTGATCATGTTCTTTTTGCTATTCTAGAGGACGTCACGACGAGAGTCAACACGACCGACCTTGTTGCCCTTGGCATATTAAAAGATGCAAAGCTCTCAAGAAGTACAAAAATAGTACATGATACTATCAGATAGAAGTACTTTTTGTTCTTGACGGTTTTTATTTTTCACGTGTGCGTGGATCTCATCTTCTTCCACCTCTTCTACCCAAAAATGACAGATACGGCAAGCACAGAATAGAGCAAGACAAGCTGTATTTCGAGGTAGAGGTTTTGAGCCCTGCGGCGCTTTACATCGGTTTAACGAATACAGTGAAACAAGAAACCGCTGCAGTAGTTCTAGCACAAAGTCTGGATGAATCTCCATCGGCTAGTCTAGCCGGTGACGGAGACGGACAAGGAGGTGGAGGCAGCTCGGGGTCGAATGCTAGTCTCGATATACTCGGACCCGCGGGTTCATCCTCATTATGTTCTTGTCATTTCAGCTCTACTAGCTACAGTCCTCAGATCGTTCACAGCTCTCAGTGTCGTTCGCAGTAGTTGAAGAATGACGTTGATGGCTACGCATGATTATAGTTAGAAGCCCTCATGCATTGCCTTTCTTGCCATTTATTCGGATTACGCGAATTTTCGATGGCTACTTTTAGACCCGTCCTCTTGCTACAGTCCTCAGATTCACAGCTCCTACTGTTCCTGTTGCACTTGTACCATCCCTCTAAACCGAGCACAAGACGCCGATGCCGAGATAATAGAACCGGTCGAGGATGATATAATAGACCCTCTAGAATTGCTTGAAGGACACGGTTGCCACCTACCGAACACCGACGTAGGCGATGTCATCTCATGCACTTATGGCTTGTTTGAGCTAGATAGTTGTATGGAAGATCCTATAGCAGTATGACGAGCTACAACTCTGTGAGCTTGAGCTAGTATAACAGCTACAACATCAACAGCATGAAGAACGTCTTCAGGCTAGTTGTCAACGAAAAGACACACCGAATCGAACACAACGAATCGACTGAAAGTCTCTTGTTCTTACTCTAATGCCTCTACGATCAGGCAAACTATCCGACTTTTAGCGTGTACGTTAATAGCGCATTAGTGGAAAGCGTCACAGGTACTTTTTCTGATTTAATTTGGACGATACGTTCCATTCCTACAACTTTCGGAACGCTCCATTCCTACAACCAATCCTTCTACATCTTACATTTCTTCATTTCATTCTAACCAGGTATGAAAGGTCAACTCTTGCCCTTCGTGACGCTTTTAGAGGGTGGCGAAATTATCTGGCGATTCCACAGGCCGAAAGCAAAGGATACCAATCCGGACTTCGATGCCTTTGAGACATTCATGTCTGCAAGAAGCGTGATATGATGTAGTTGTTCTTGAAAGAATACGGAAGAGGATGAACGGTCAAGAAGCTGTGCTTGTGTGTTGACTTGTGTCACCAGAAACTACCAGAAGAACACCATAAAATGTAAGAGCGGTCGCTAGAAGATAGATACGGCAGATTTGTCGTGCCGTTTGCTGTTGTAAATGAATACTTTGGAGGTGCTCACGACCGACGACCTGGTCGAATCGGGATACAACTACTGTACAACGCCTGCTTCTCTGATTACTTCTAACGAACTGTGATGAATACTTTTACTTCTGGGTAGTCCCTTGTGCTAGAACTACTTCTACAAGAATTGTTGCAGCGACTGCAATCATCATATAAATATTATCTGCTGGTCATTTCGTGTGGTCAAATGAACCAGCGTTTTCTCATCAGTCATCAAGTGTGTTCAACGTAAATCATGCCTCCCGTATGCGGCAAGCAAAAACAGCAGTTGATCTCATTCTTGGCGATTTGTGGCGTCGTGTAAAGATCTTCTAATGCTTTTCCGTAGAAGTATTGCCTTGTAGTTGAAGAAAGTGCGGAAGCAACTGGGACGATAGTACAATAAATACGTGATACAACGACTGGTAGATGAAATGTAATTTTTCGTTGGAAACTTCTCTACTAAAACTTGTCTACTAACAGTTGTAACTTCTCTACTAAGTTGTCTGAAATAATGTAGACCTCCTCCACTAGAGGACCAAGAGATGCCCAGCGATAGTCGGAATGGGGAGACGACGTTGTCGTACCCAACAAGGGTGGAAGCACAATCAGCAGGAACTACTGCACTGCATGTGCATCAAAAGGAAAAGCCAGCTGTTGAAGACCTTTATCCTCCCGATGAAGATCTTCTGTTCAATTACCCAGCAGAGGGTCAACGAGCAGCTGAAGGAGGGACAGCAAGAGTGGAGGATGATGATCTACTCTTATGATGAGATCCTAGCACTAGTAGTAGTTCTACTAGGAGCCTAAGAAGTACTTTCCTTTTTAACGAATATTGATGAGCACTAGTAGTAGTTCTAGGAGCCTAAGAAGTACTTTCCTTTTTATCGAATATAATCCATGAGTGGTCTTTCTTGCGTATCATCTCTCCGTTAGCGGGGGTACTAGTACTAGTATCTTCCCTGTTTTTATTAAGATCTCAACGCAGCCAGGGGCATCTCTAGTTTTTAACTAAACGCCGTATAATATTTCCTTCAAAAACGCCGTATATTTCCTTCAACATTATTAAGATCTCAATCTGTGCCGCACTGTGACTCTAATACAGCTCGAAGAGGCCGAAGATGCCACTGCAGCCACAGGCTCCAAAGAGCACGACGATGAGAGTTCTGATGCGGAAGACTCCTCCTCCACATCGGAGGCTTTGCTTACATGTAGAGGTCCAGGCAGCGCTATGCTAAAACCGACTCACAGCGTGTCTAGTGCCTTAAGATTTCAAAGAGTAACCACGTACCTCTGTACTGAGGTTGTTTACTATGCTCTCTTCATGCATTTTTCCATCTTTTGCATCTCTTGAAGAAGATCATGAGTCGTGATGAACAACAGAAGATGCAGTAGATGTCCTCGCCAGAAAAAAATCAATAATTTCAATTCCTCTGCTCTTTTCATACATTGCGCCATCACAATACCAATCGGAGGAAGCTTACCCGCTTTACCCAACACCATCGCATATCGATCTGCTGCAGCAAACTCCTCCCGGCGAAACTGCTGGACAAGTACACGATGATCTCTCTTTGGATGATTAAGACATCTACCTCAAACTTGTCGTGGAAGGGGATGGATTGAATTATATAAAAATAAATATACATATTCCATCTAATGCTCTTCCTTATGGTTATTTCAAATTCAATCTTCTAGTTGTAGTACTAAAATAGACTTCTTGTTCTACTTTATAATTCTCCCCGTGCCTGCTCTAACATGAAGAAGGAAATCATCATCATGTATTGCTCTAATATCAAGAGCAGGGAGGTCATCACTTATTGCATGACATGCTTGACATACCGGACGAAGAGATGAACCTGGGGGAAGCAGGAGCAGCGGCGGCCATGATGTATCACCAAACTGTAATTATGTTCTTGGTGGTTATACGGCAGGAGACTTAGTAAGTTTTGGTATCGACGTTCAATAGGGGGGAGAAATTTATTAAGTTATAGAAAGCATCGTTCGGTCTTTATAGGGAGGTGCTGGAACGGAGACTTAGATTCTGTGTGTCTGAGTCCCCTGTCCACCCTTTTTTGGTGTTTCTTCTGTTTGTTTCTTCTAACACCACTGGGGAGGTGGACCCGGAACTCCAGCAGCCTCACGAACTGCAGCATCCTTTGCCTTTTCTAGCGCTCACGCCAGAGCAAGAGGAGCTTGCGGCGCATTTAGCGGCTGTACAAGAAATGCAGGAAGCAGGAAACAGTGCACTGTTTGACCAGTGCAACGATATCTTGTTGCACCAGATGTTTTTGAATATGATGGACCCACAGACTGGACACTTGCTTTCGACGACCAATGTGGATCAAGGATTCTACATTTATGAAGGATAAGAAGACTAGTGATTCCGCTATCGCCTAGAAACTCCAACATTATGAAAGATGTTCATGCTCTTCTTGTGGTCTTCCACCTCGTGTTGACTGTCGTGATCCTGATCCCTAGAAGTTCTTCGCTCTACTTTTACATTTGCATCTATCATGGAAGATCTTCTGAAAGCGCGTACTACTAAGATACTCGTCACCGACTAATGAACAATTTTTACCTTTCCGTCTTCTCTCATCTGACATTTACTTGATGGAGGATGTGTGTGTGTAAATCACCTACCGTCTTCTAAGTGTAGTCTTCGCCTCCACCTGCTGCCCCAGACCGTCTAGCACATCACCACGACCCAGAAGCAGAAAGAAGAGCGGCTGAGGAAAGAACGCCAACGGGGAAAGAATGCCGCGATATGATCTCACCACCACCTGACGGGATAGAAGTTCACCATCTTCAAGACGACTCGTCTACTCTACAAGGACAAGTAGACAGAATTGCGACTCGTTTACTACTTCCAGGAGGTAGTAGAAGTTCTAAAGTGGATATTACAAGAGCTGTTGAAATCACTGGAGGTGGACGAAATGCAGTAACTACTAGTACTACGTCTACCCAAGATTAAGGCTGTAGTACCTAAATACATCTTTGGACGCATGCGCATCCTTGAAACGTATGGAGGAATATCCTGTATGGGAATGCTCCCCCAGCCTACTTATATTTATTTCAAGGATGCAGCACTTGAAGAAAGATGAATTACGGACAGCTCTAACAAGAACATCAGGCAGCTGCTGGCGCTGCAGAGCAGCCTTTTTATGCAGAGCCCTATAATCTAGAAGAAAAATATGAGGACGTTCCAGAGGAGGTGGAGGATCAGGATGCAGCCAGCGTTGAGGATGAAAGCAAAGTAGCTGAACAAGAATTATGGAATCTCAATCTTCTGGAACATCTTCTGGAAGATCATCCATCTTCCTCAGACCTGTAGTTCCATATTTACAACGGGGCCGGGGAAAAAAGATCTTTCTTAGACCTCATGTAGTTTCATATTTACGGGGTCGGGGAAAGGGGAAAAAAGAAGAGGCCCCCCAGCTAAGAATAAGATGATTCTTGAATCTACTCGCGATGGACGATTAGAGTCGTGGCGAGCTCTAAAAGAAGAAATGCTGGGATTGCAAGTCTCCCAGTTATTGTTTGCCTTTCTTGATGGGACGACTTTTTTGTCCCGAGAGGATGTGCTTGCCCAAGCCATCATCCGCCTCACACTGATGGCGCAGAATCTCTCTTGTGCTGCGGCGTCAGCTGCCATTCTAGAACTCTCCGCAAGAATTGAGGAGTTGCAAGTTCTTTACGCGCGTTTCTTATGGCTACCTCTATCTCTAACTACTTCATCTCTTCTCTTCTATGGAGTAAATACTTAAGTATTTACTCCATAGAAGAGAACCCCTAACGAACCGTATAAATGTGAGTGTACACGTCATTAAATAAATAAAAGCAAGGGATCATGGGCATAGAAGGTGTATCTTGAGGGATCTACTCATCTTCTCCACCACAGGTGGGTCGTGGATGAAAAATTACGGATGATGGTAACTCTAAGTATCCCAAGATTGGGTCAATTTTTTGTAGCCCTTTTGTCTCCGATATGTTCGGAAGTACGGCAACAGCTCCTCGACGTTCGGGCAGCTGAGTGGGAAGAACTCTGTGAAAAACGTTGGTCTTACGTCATTTCGCCTTCCCGATCACCACAAAGGTACAAAAGAGGTACCAGTAGTAAGAAACACAAGAGCAAAAAATGGAAATGGGAAAAAAAGATTAAGGAGGAGGAACAACAACTAGCTGATGCAGAGCAGGACAATGACAAACTCAAAGACAATGACAACAAAGAGAAGGAACCTTCTACTGTTTCGCCGTCTGCTTGTGCATCTCGTCCTGCTCCTGTAGTAGAACTATTAGAAGCAGACGAGATAGAAGATGAGAATATTATGAAGGAGAAAAGCACTTCATTGAAGGAGCAACCACGAGAAGGAGATGAGAATAAGAAGGAGAAAAGCACTTCATTGAAGGCGCAACCACGACGAGAATTTCCTTACACATCCAGCTCATCCTCGAATCTTCATCAACATGTTGATGGCAAAGAAGGCCTCGTCGACGAGACGTCAACACCATCTTTAGAAAGCGACTCTAGTACTAGTATGACTAGTATGCTTTCGTCTTCTCTACTCTCCTCGTCAGACGACCGGAAGAATGGAAGTACTAGCCCTCCTTCTTCTAGCGCACCGAGTACACCAGAGAAAGCGGATGCTCCTGAAGATGTTCTTCTTGAAGATAATGGTTATGGTGATGATGCTGAGCAACGAGAACATCAACAGAAGTTTTTATTTTCAAAGCACATCACCAAGGGCTCTTCCTCCGTAGAGGAAGTGATGGCTCTTGCGGCCTCCGGTCGTCGCAAGATCTCAGACGACCGCATCGCGGAGAGAGCGGACGACGCAGCAAGTGGAGTGTTATCGGAATTAGTCGCGAAGCCAGGACTAGATGTAGCAATATTGAAAATTCTTGAGGGGCTCATCTTCATGCTAGAAGCGGATCCGATTTTGGTCAGCAATGTAACACAAAGGCTTTTGAAGTTATGCTCAAACTCCTGAACGTCGTGGTAGCTAGAAGTGGTTGTCTAGTTGTAGCAACCCCTGTAGTTGTAGTTGTTTGTTGAATCCCGAACAAGCTCTTTTTCTGCTTCTAACGGCACTAGGCATGCTTCCTGCATTTGCACATCGGAGATGTATAGCCATGCTCCAGTGTTTTCGGCAGCCGCCGATCCCAGTTCTGTATTCCAGAGATGACACCCGTTTTGACTGTGCAAGTCTGCTCGCTCTGACGGAACAGGCAAAGGCAAGAATTGCTGAAGAAGATGAACAAGCAAATCGAGCAACAATTGTTGGAGAGGTGGATGCGGGGAAGGAAAATAGAAAAAGTGAAGAGGATGCGCAGGAAAATAGAAGGTTTGCTCAACAGAAGGATAAGAGTGAAGAGGATGCGGAGGAAAATAGAAAGTGTGCTCAACAGGACAAGCAGGCTCATGAAAATGAACAACCTTCGCCGGAAAAACAGACAGAAGACGATCAAAGCAGTTGCAAGAAAGAGTTGTCAACGTCTAGTAGTGAGCAAGGGAATGACTCTAAGAAGAAGAAGAAAAAAACGGTAGTTCTTGAAGATGAAGATGTCATCAAAAACAAGAAAAAAAGCAAGTTGCTCGAAGAACTCCAGGAAAGAGAACATGTAGTACATGATCTCCAGCCTGGCACCAAGCAAATCTTGTCTTTCCTACGACCAACGAAAGAGAATTACTGCGTCCAGGAAGTGATTCTACGCAAACTCCGAACTCTAGTCGCATCCGACACCTTCAAACGAGTGCTCAAATCGAAAGAGTTCCTAGATGGTCTCGAAGACTCGGGGTTCACTGATTGCCCAGTAGCCGGATTAGGAGATTACAACGTGTCCAGTACCGTTTCTGCCGCTTTGGATGCGGATGATGGCTCCGAACACGATGCCATCTTTGGTGAGGACGAAGAGGAGAGCTGTCTTCACGATGAAGACCTGTTGGATGAAATGCTGCAGGACGCCGCAGAAGAACTCCCGGATGAAGAGAAAACCCCGATGTCGCAACAAGCACAAGATGAAGAGAAGAAACCGGATAATTGCAAAGAAGACCTGCAGAGCAGTGGGAAAAGCCAGGGTCGTGCTGCCCGAGACGGAGAGCAGCCTGGAGGCCTGAACAATGGCGGAGGTAGTTCGTCATCTTCATCATCGAGTAAACGCAAAGTCCGCGTCGAACTCTATGGTAGCAGCATTAACGGCTTCATGACAAGAGACAGCGACATCGACGTTAGTATACTACATCCGGCTCTCTATAGTGGAGCAGGCATAGACCCGACAACTTTCCGCGACAAATGCCTCATCCTAGCAAAAACGTTGAAGCAGATCCTTCCTGGTCAAGGGTTTGAACGCGTAAATATCATTCATGCTCGGATTCCTTTGGTTAAGATTCGAGCTCCGGTTGACACTTTCCTACTAGAGGCTGAGGAAGCGGAATTGGCGAGGACAGGTTTACTAAGGGTAGGTTAAAGGTGCTTCTGTTAGCGTTTGTTATGGCTCTCTGCTTTAGGTGGGGACAGCCATAACAAGCGGGATAAACGAATACCAAAAGCCTACCTCTAAGCTTACTTCAAGAGTTGCAGCTACCGAATAGGGAAGTAGAAAGCTCAAGTTCTGGTGAAGACACTACATCATCGACTGAACGAGAACATCAAATGATCGGAGGACAAGACACAAACGCATTTTTACCTAGTAGAAGTCCTACAACTAGTAAAAACAACAAGGCAGATCATGACGTAGATCATGTTGGCGTACTCGGTCCCTCTTCTAGTACTAGTAGTGGTCGGCATGATCATGTTTCAGGTTCAGCACGACCTTTACAGCAAGATGACGGAGATGTTGATCAAGAGGACAAGCCTTCAAGAAGTAGGTTACGCAAGACAGTTTCTTCGCCGCCACAGGCGCAGCATGCACCGACGAGGGATGGAACTGATGTATGGCAGCGGTTTGATAAGTATTCATAACTACAACTCACTTCATACAGTTGAGGTTTCATCTCATGTGGAATTTTTTTGACCACTATGATCTCAGGTTAAATCGCATTTTCATTCATATCGTGATGACCATGTTGTTGAAGTAGCTGGATATGGATCCATCAAATATCTAGATCTAGATAATAGAGTAGTTTATCGAACGGATGTAGGATGGGCGACTTGGTTGGATCGGATGGATCGGATGGACCCCCCTGATTCTTCCGATCCTACTTGAAATGGTGGAAAGTCCATCCGATCCATCCGATCCATCCCATCCCGGATCTGGCACCCCTATGGACTGCTCTCAGATAAGACGAAATCTAAGTACATCACATTGATGAAAAATCACGATGAACAAGATCCTACCCAGCCACTTTCATGCCAAAACGGCCAACAGGGTACAACTCGGATGGTATCGATCGATATTTCGTTCAATAATGTTCTGGGCTACGAGAATTCTCGCTTGTTACGCACTTACTCTCGTTCCCCAGTCTGCCGTGATCTAGGCTTACTAGTCAAAGCCTGGGCGAAGCGAAGGGATCTGATTGACGCCCAAAACGGATTGCTCTCCAGCTACGCGTACATGCTTCTGGTGATCTTCTTTCTTTATGGTCCTGGAGGTGGCAGCTTTTTATTTGAAGTAGTGGCCGTGAGAACCCCAACCCAGTAATTTGATCTAGTATTTCCTTGTCTAGATGATCATGCTTCTTATCGCGGCTGATGTGGTCATCCTAGACCTAGTACAACACACACATATCTCGCTAATAGATGAAAGCTCTTGTGAAGATTGATGTTATCTACATCTTCTTGTTCCAAGCTCCACCTCGTCGTGGTCTCTGTCTTCATCTAACTTGCCCAATACAAGAAGAAGCTTCTGCCTTTGCTGCAAGACGGCGAGGGAAGACGCAGGAACTTGCTATTTGGTGTCCATGACGTCAGTTTCCGCAAGAGCTGGAGGCCTGAGCCTGAAGGCGACGGTGGAATGGAAGAGCTCCGCAACGACGGACGCATGAGGTCGAAGAAGCAAAAAAAGAGGCAGAGATTAGAAAAGAGAATTCGAGATTAAGGCTGGAACTAATTCGTCTTTCTTCTATGATTAAAATATATAAATTACTTCGTCTTCTGCTACTAAATGTAAATCTAAAGTATTGGCGTCGTCCTCCTCGTCACAGTCACAGCTCTAACACCTCCAAGAACGAGCCGAGAGAGAAGCCAAAGCGCTCAAAAATTTGACTGGAGAAGTCGAAAAGGACCAACTCTACAAGCTGTTGACGGAGTTTTTTCACTTCTACACATCGGAATTCAACTTCAACCGAGACGTGGTCAGTATTCGGCATGGAGTGCCACTGCCAAAGCTCCGCTATCTCCATCATTTTCGAGCAGAAGCAGATCGAGAAATGCTTGGTGGAGGGAGAGGGGTACTTCTAAGTTGTACTTGATGTAGTAGTTGACCTTTTTGACATCAAAAATTAGAATCTGTGACTCCTGTGTGAAGATGTTCAACTTGTACAACTACTAATATGAATAGGTATTAAGTTGTAGTTCTTTATCCCCTGGGAGATCATCATCTTCATCATCATCTTCTTCATCTAGTTCTTTTTCCCCTGGGAGATCATCATCTTCATCATCATCATCATCATCATCTTCATCTAGTTCTTTATCCACTGGGAGATCATCATCTTCATCTTCATCGAAGAACAATTCCACGACCACGACATCAGCAATCGCAGTGGTCGTGTCCGCTCATTCAGAATGTCGATGGCATCCGCTTCGCTTCACGTCACTCATGCTTGCTGATCGAGGATCCGTTCGAGAAGGGACAGATAAAGTGTCCGACTTATTTGGGTACTTCTACAACTGCTAGTTGTAACCTTCTTGGACTTGTTCTTGTTGTAGAAGTACTACTGTAGTTCATCTCATTTCTACGACAAAAAGGAAGGAGCTGAAGTACAAATAATTCGAATAAAAAGAAATACAGGAAAAAATCCAGATCATTCTATCCCCTTCTTCTGCCTGTACTTCTTTAGGTCAAGAGCGACTCTGCTACGAGTTTCAGAGGGCCTACATGCTACTTTCGGAAACCGTGAGTGACGTAGCGAGACCACCGACCTTCTCGTTCTCTCCTTCGGAGCATCCTCAAGGCGAACAAAATGTAGATTTACAACAACAAGACGACCTTTCTCCTAGCTCTGTTGCCGCTATCAAGGAAGCAAAAGTGATTCGAGACGCGCTTACAACTGCACTTACGGAGAAAATAGTAAGCTCAACAACTACATCAGTAGGTGGAACTGGAACGCCAGATATCTTGTGGAGAACGCCTTCGGAGGAACTGAACAATCCACTTCTGAGGCTTTTCTGTGCTGAGAACTATTCTGAGTGCGGGCATAGCATGTTAAACACCAGTGCTCAGATGACTACGGGTATGGCCAATAACATGGCTACAACTGCAGGTGCTAGAGCGGGTCTTGGACCTGCGGTTGGCACAACTCCTATACCTACTCCTATACCTATTCCAGCAGGTGTGTTTACGACTCCTGTTCCGTCCTCTACAAATAAAAATGTAGTTGGAGCACTTGAGCGAGGTGGTCGCGACAACGTCACGTCACCTCCAGGTGCTGGAGGTAATAGTACTAGTGCAACAAAAACTACTCTATTTGGAGGCAAAGGCAATGCAGCTGTTAATGCCAAGAATCCTGTGGTGACGACGCAAGCTCAACATCAACAGCCTGATTTTCATAATCCTGCTACATCTAGTACCGCTACCTCTTCCTCCTCGTCCAGCTCGGTGCGTGGAAGTAGCGACAAATATAGTTGTAGAACGCCAGCAGCTCCACGGACAACCAGCACATCAACATCAGCAAATAACAGAATCGTTACTCCAACAGACTACACAGCCTTATCTGGATCAGGAGGTCGTATGGAGATAAAAGTTGACCCGATTTCTAGTTACAGCTACAGGAGCCCTCCATCGACAACATCCGCTGTAGCAGGAATTCAAATTCCGGACTACATCGTCAGCTCAGGGGAGAGGGAACTACGGAATAGCAAGAATGTCAATACTAGAGGAGGACAGCTCGTACACCAATCTTCATCTTCGTCGTCTTCTAGAAGTACAACTACTTGTTATTCCTCGTTTAGCAAGAAGTATCCACGACATCAAGAACAGGAGCACCAAAGAACTCCTGCTGGTGTCGTTCTGGGCTCAAAATCCAATACAACAGCGAGGAACTTCCCGCACCACGTCGCTGCTCCAAGCATGGGTCCATCATCCTCCCCAGCGACATCAACATCATCCTCGTCTTCCTACAAACTAAATCAACAACTACCTAGTAGTCCTCCTACTAGTTCTTGTACCTCTAGTACTAGTACTACTCAACAACATCAGCCAATATTAAGGGTCGTTGAAACTACATTTCATTTCTAGAACATAAGTCATTTTTCACTGTTTCGACCTTGAGAAAGTGAGAAAATGATATGAAGGCAGGCGCAGGAAATGAACAATTGTCTCAACCTCTAACACTAGCAATGGTAGGAGCATCTGCTCATCATGTTGGTCAACATCTTCATTCTCATCAAGAAGTACAACCGATTACAGTGTTGCAACGACCTAAGATTCTCACGCGACAAAGATCCGGAGGACAAGGTGCTAGTCCAAACAAGTTGGTTTTGTTAAGGGTTTCCGAATGGCATTCCTCACTACCATCCCTGACTCTTTTCCTAGTAGAAAAGAGGCCAGGAGGAATAATCCTGTGCTGATGCTGAAGAGTGATGTATGGAATTTTTCCGTAACCTGCTCTAATTCTGCCTGATATGAAGGTCGTCGGTACCACTGTCGCAGCAAAAAAACCAACAACTACAACCTCTTCAAGCTCCAATCGTACTTCTCCTGAGAAAGAGGCGAAGGCGTCTTGTTGTACTAAAACAGCAGCAGAGATGACAAAGTCGGACGCGGCTATCAAGACTGACGATCTTCATCTTGGTGGTCATGATGTACTAGCTGCGGCTCCTGCAGACGAGGCAGAAACAAGTATAGTTGAAGTAGATCAAGATCAAGATGAAGATGATAAAGATACAACAAACTACAGCACACTTGTCAAGGACGAAAAGGAGGAGGAAAGACCCGATGTTACAAGTCCACCAAATGCAAATGGTGCTTCTGGATCCTCCCTTTTGGACCAATTGCTTCAGGAAATGGATACTTCTGAACAGGTAGAGGTGGTCACAACTGGAAGATCTAACATTAAGGGTAGGTTAAAGGTGCTTTTCTTACCGCTTTTTATGCCTCTCTCCCTTAGGAGGAGAAAGGCATAAAAAGCGGGGTAAGCAAGCACCAAAAACCTACCTCTAATAACACTTCTAGTACCAGTTCTAACTCTAACACTACCAGTTGTACAAGTAAGCCATCACCATCTTCATCAAGTAGTATTAGCCCATTAAGACCTGCTGCGGACAAGTCGTATTAGTCCTGCATCTTCATGATCAAGTAGTATTAGTCCATGATCATACTACAGAAGGTGAACTTCATCTTCTTGGAGGATAGATCATCAAACATTTATTTACAGCACTGTAGTTCTCTCCGCTTCAAGAAAGCTTATTTAGTGGTTTTTATACAATTTTTTGCTTAGACCACGCAATTGAGATTATACTTCGAGTTGAAACGGGTTCAACAAGTTGTAGAAGATGACAAAAGACAAGACGATAAACAACGAGATAGAAGTGAAGGCGAACATCATAAGGACCGGATAGATTCTTTCGGTGAAGGTTTCTTCCAATAGAATTTCACCTTTTTCGGCAGAGACTACCCAGCATCGAATTAGATCATGTTGTTTGGCATCAACATTGAATACTTCTCACATTTTTAGGTTTACGGCGTTACCTCAAGTAGTAGTGCATACGGCGATTATGTCCACGATGTTGTAGAAGTGCTAAAATAGCGTTTTCTAGAATCTAGAGTTTTTGCGATAAAGTCAATTTCACAGGAGCTGGCACACAAGCAACAAAGAAAGAGCTAAATATAGAACATTCCATAGCATATTTATACTTCCGGTCAAATAATGCAATCTTCACAAAGCGAACGTGTATGCATTCTCAGTGTACGAAATTACAACGATGCTATCCGTATCCACCGTGGTAGTGACATGAGATCATTTTGGTAGTAGCAGCTGCAAGAAATGATGACTGGGTGTCTTCCAAGAACAAAAAAAGAGTTACGAGATGAAATTCCTGCTGTTGACCTACTGACTCAAGAGAATACAGTCAACAAGCGAAGCGGAAGTTTTTAAGGAATCGCGATGATGATTGATGTTTCGCGACTTCCAACCCTAAAGTATCTTGTTCTTCATGATATTTTTGTCGAGCGCCTAGATGATCGTTCTTCTGTTTTTTGAGTGCAATCAGTTTGCTGACACTTCTGTCTAGAGAATGAGAGAGAAGCATCGTCAGTGAGAGTGAAAATGGTTCAACATGATGAGTTTTGAGTCCTCTATCAAATTCTGTGGCGGGAGTGGAGATGCAGCGACCGATCGATCTGTGTTCGAAGGCCGATTGAGTAATCGGAGAGATACTTACACTCATCTGTGCTGAGGCATAGTCTGTAGCTTTACAACTGGCAGGTTTTTGAATTCATGATCGTGATTAAGAGGAGTAGTTGTTCTTGTTCTTGGATTAAAAGTGAAAGTGTACTCGAAAGTTTCATTGAAGTAGAGGGTTCTTGATAATTTTGCAAGGAAGTTCTTGTCTCTCATTTTTCCCACTGATTCCACCATGACACCAGGCAAAATATCTTATCTAATGATGCCCTACAACAGCTCCATCCACCTCTACCGAACTCTTTCTTGTCGTGCTAAAAATCCTTTCACGTAGAAAAATTCGTCACTGTGCTAGCATTCTCTGGTCAACAACATCCACCCGTCGCTCAACAAATTCAAGCCCTGTGTGCTCCTGGACGGACCATCTTGCTGTCTTCTACTCCTTAACCTGTTCCCACTTAAATTGTGCATTTCTTACTACATCGAGAAACATCAAAAAAATGTTGCCGACCTTGTTGCAGGATGTTGACGCCTCACCCGGTCTACGGTCTCGTGGACTGGCGAAGACGGGCGCGAGTATTATTGGTGGATCTTCGACAACCTCACTGTCTTCTCCGGCAACAAATGAGATTGATACAGGAGTAGTTGAATCGTTATACCGAAATCCGAAGTCTTTTTCTGCCTCTCCATTGAGGAATGTTGCGAGAGCCAGGAGTCGGCCCCTATTGGAGGGGACGCATCAGAACGAGCGGCACTTTGACAGCGCCACTGAGGGTGAGTCTTCGAGAATGAGCACACCTGCAGGAGGGTTGGGAGGAGAGGTAGGAGGCTTTCCGCACCAACACTTGAAGGAGAAGAGCAGTTCGCATTCGCCACAGCGCAGCACCACTCATTCAGCAGCTGCAGGTGGCGAACTTGATGTCTTCAAACTCCTCAACTTGAACGAAGTGAACGCTCGTGAACAACGGCGTAAACGGACCACCGATACCGCTTTTTTCAACGAAGCAGCACGCTTGCTACCCAGTGAATTGAAAAGCAACCGAAAGGGTATTCGCGCGGCGAAAATCGTGCCACGGAATCCTCGCGAACGACTCGGTGCACGAGCTATTTTGGACAGGTCCAAACTGCTTCTGAAAAACGGCTATGCAATCGAAAGAACACCCTTGTCGCCGGACGACGAAGCAAGGGCACAAGTGGCGGAAACGAACTTGTTGGCGAACGACAGGTCAGAACGCGCAAAAAAGATGCAAGAAGTGGCAAAAGCTAGACATGAGAAATACCTCCAAGACCTAGAACATCAGAACACGCCAAATATTAAAGGTGGACCAGATCATGAACAACAAGATCCGGACCTGCTCTACGACCAATATGATCTTCAATCTCAAAAAACTAAAACCCCTACGACCCCAAGCAGGACTAAGCAGGATTCCGGTAATGAGACCTTCGAGTTCGAGAAGTGGCTCGACAACTACTACGAATCCAAAAAGAAGGCCGCACTCTTGGCTAAGACGGAAGGAGATGAAGCATTTTTAGACGAGTCAGGAGAAGAAGACGACCTCCACGCGAGAAAGCAGGAAAAGGACAACGTCTTGAAGTCTTCGTCTAGAGCGCAAAGCCGTGCATCTTCTTCGAGGAACAAGAGTCGAAGATCACCGAAGCAACGCGCCACATCGACATCAGCAGTTCTATTAAGGGTAGTTTTTTAAAGGTGCTTTTCTTACCCCTGCTTTTTATGCCTCTCCTAAGGGAGAAAGGCATAACAAGCGGGGTAAGCGAGCACCGATAACCTCCCTCTAATTCTAGGTGGAAGTCCACCTACAACTACTGGCAGTCGAGGCGTGCTCAGTCCGACGACGACTACCGCAACATTGCAAGGTCCTCTAGGAAACAACAAGAGCAAGATAGTTTCAACCGCAAGTGCATCGACTGCCGCACCTACAACTAGCTCCTATGCACCGACGTCTAGTATAGCACCAACGGCTTCATTGAGGATTACAGAAGACGATCATGATGACGATATCCCTTTGCGAGGTAGTCGTAGCATGATGACATCTTCGATGGGTACTTCTACAACGACTGGTGGAGCAACGTCTTCTTCTAGGAGACCTCAACGGCCAAGTAGTCAAGCACACGATCACGATGAGGATGACCTCGTTTGTCCACCAGTAGAGGATGATGAAGACACTTCCGACGTGGAGTCCTACGATAGTGAAGTCGACTTAGAACTCCTCAATCAGTTGTTGGGAGGTTACGAGACTGAAGATGACGGCCAGTGCGGCTTTGACCAGTACTCGCCAGAGGAAAAGATCAACTTCTTGC
The DNA here is from genome assembly GCA_905178165.1 of Amoebophrya sp. A25. NCBI lineage: Eukaryota > Dinophyceae > Syndiniales > Amoebophryaceae > Amoebophrya > Amoebophrya sp. A25. Next base: position 418,986 of record CAJINU010000010.1, on the reverse strand, counting down.
AGAACTCCACTGACGAAGAACTCGCGTCGCATGGCATCTTCAAGTTTCGAATTGCCACAGCTGGCGCTAAAAGGGCGACGGAAATGAGGCCATTAGAGACGATTCAAGAGCAGTACGACGAAAGAGAAACTGAGGGTAGAAAGCGCATTTTGAGAACCGACGGGTCTCACGCGAGGTCTGTCTTGGACACCTACATGGACGAAAGCGAGGACGAGGACAGCGACGAGGAGGAAAAGAAAAAGAACAAGCCAAAAGTTACGAAGTTTGAAGCTCGTAGTTCAGCGGAGAAGCAGAAAACGTACATTCAGCAAGTCCACTCTCGGTCTGAAGCGGGTGTGGCAAATGGTCCCTTCCAGCTGCCGCAGGATATGGGACCGTTGTCGCGGTACGGAAACATCGCGTCTCCAGATGATTTCCTCATTATGGAAGACGTCAGCGGAGTAGCGAAGTTGTGGTTCCAACCCGCTGAGCCTGGTGGTGACCAAAAGCCTTACCGAACACCTTCCACGATCGTAACGAAAGACTCCCTCTTCCCAAGTCCACAGTTTTCGCACAGGCCTGGCATGCTGGAAGCGGGCTCGGGTGATAGAGGAAGTGGCCAGGGATACCATCTTGCCATGGAAGGGGGAGAGGAGGTCATCTTGATGGAAATTCCTGAACCAGAGAAGCTCAATTTGGCAATTCCTAGGTCAGTACGAGATCCGGATCGATTCCCGGAAGAGGTAGATACCAGCAAGTCTCCAAGACGTCAGATCTTAGGAGCGCGTATGCTGCAAGACCGAAAACAACTAGAAAACGACTTGAAAGCATCGATCATCATGCGGAAGGGAGCGGTAATATTATATGAGAAACGATGAAAATTAGAAGAAGAAGAAATAACTTTTATCATTATCACAATTATTCCTGAAGTTGTCCGACGACATCAAGAACAAAAACCTACCTGTGGTCAAGATGATCAGAAGAAGATGCTTTTATTTTTCGATTTTTGTTATTCGACGTCCCGAATTTCACGATCTTCATCAACAACAACTCCTTCATCTCCACCTCTGTGACACGACCAGGCCGACGATAAACAGCTTTCTTGTTTATCTTTGTTCACCTCCCTTGTTGTTGTGCCCGTACGTTATTTTTTACTTTTACGACTTACATCACAAGCTACCAATCTCCATTATCAACAACTCTTTCCTAACACCAGGTCGACGCCATTTCGAAGCTTTTCGCGTCCGATCAGAAAGCAACCCGTGCCTGTGGTCCGTTTTGTTATCCGAAGTTTTCCGAGTACAAGCCCAACCATGGCCAAGGTCTTCCCGTGGTCGAAATGATGCCTGTTTTTGAGGACCGACGCAACCGCTTTTACCAAGTCAAGCGCCAAGTGAGGCCGCCACGCGTCAACCTGATCCGCTCGGCCCAACAGAAGATGATCGACAAGGTTCTGTTGAAGCAAAAGAAGCTTGCCGATCAGGGCAAAGGTTTAAAGGGCAAATTAGGCGGAAAGTTGCAGGCACTGATTCGCAAAGAAGGTGGTGTGATGGCGCAAATCAAGGAGTCGATTCGCGTCAAGGATCACAAAAACTTGCACGTCAAAGAACCCTACCATTTGCTTGGGTCTTTGAAGAAGCATGCAGAAAGCTACAAGAAGTTCGGTCTGGATTGGTCCTATGGTATGCTGAACGACCTGACGAGCACGCCAGGTCTAGGCGACTTCCTGTGGGACGTAGACTGGCTGGACAGTGACCAATCTGCGCGAGTCTTTAAATTATGGACCATGGAGCAGGTGTTGTAACTAGTTGAACGAGAACAAGAAGTCCCTATCGACGTCCCTTTACCAAATAAAAGCTAGGAAGATTCTTTTCCTTTTTAGTGGAGAACTAGGAAGATTCTTTTCCTTTTTAGTGGAGAACTAGGAAGGTTCTTCTCCTTGTTTTTAGTGGAAGAACTAGGAAGATTCTTCTCCTTTTTAGTGGAAGAACTACAAGATGAAAGATACTGGCGCCTGCTCCTTCCCCGAGCCGCTAGCTTAGAAGATAACAGAAGTGCTAGAAAGTGAATCCGCAAAGATAACAATGCGTACTATGATCTAACTAAGTATGCATTTTGTAGATTTAGATAGTTGTACCTCGTCACTTCTCCTCCTCCTCTTTTTCCCCTCTAACCCGCGCCACACTTGGTGCCGAAAACCGGAGATTAGCTCAGAACAAGGACCTACTGCTCAACATGTTTACGCAAGTGCCAGAGGGTGTGATTGACGAGATGACGAAGAAAAAACGGGAGATGATGGGTAAGGAAACCAACGTTGAGAACGAATTACTGCAGGCAGACGTAGAGAAAGTGAGGCAAGGCATGCTCAAATCACAAGGTGTGGATCCGAGAAAGGTAGAATACCTTTAATACCTACTATCCTTCCTTTACCTACTCTCCTTCCTTTACCTTCTCTATCGTCCTTTACCTACTATCCTTCCTTTTTCTTGTTTTCCTAGTTAGTTTGGCTCCACCCATATTATTTTAATACCCACTTACTTTCTTGTTCGTGACTCATGAATGAAGACTTCTTGGTCACCATCCTCCCTTGTTGTATCTATTTGTGATTGAAGCATTTTCTCACCACGAACTGCATAGCAAGAACTACTACATCATATTAATTGAAAACTTCTACTTTTCTACAGGCCACCGAATCGAAAATCATGGAGAACCACATGCACCACGAGTTGGAGTTGCGGGAGATGCCCTTGCGGCATACGGACAACTATATCTGTGCAGTGCGCGATATGTCCATGGCCTACGAAATCCGCGACGCCTATCCTCCTGGAAACAGTTTGGTTACGAGGAACTTGGGACACGATTTGACACGGTTGTACTGTGTGATGTGCAACAAGATCATCATCAAGCTTGGCATGCGGACGGCCTATTACTACTGCAAACATTGCGCAGATGAAGGGTCGAAACCTTACTGTTTGTGCACGACTTGCAACGATCAGTTCAGAATGTCCTTGATGGCGTATAAGTTGCTGGAAGACACTGCGGAAGCGGAGAAGGACAGAACTGCAGCAGCGCTGATGAACGCTGCCTCACTGGAGGAGCCTGAAGACGAGGTGACGGAATTCTTAAGAAAGAGCACGGAAGCTTTGTTTATGAAGTAGGAACAATAAATATAAATAGCTTCGTGTTTCGGTTTCCATGTGTTCTTGTACTTAAAATCGTTGGACGAGGGATGAATCTACTGTAATGGTGCAAACGTCTCCATATTAAAAAGGATCTCCTTCAGGGCATCCTCCATTCATATTGATGTATCTATCATGTTGGTATTTTTAGCGGCACAACTGAGAGAAGAGCACTGTGCCTGTGGGAAGTAAATTTGATGAAGATATATACCTCGAAACTGTAACTTAATGACAAGATATTTCAATTAACGATTAGCACGCGATCTTTTCTTAGACTATTTGAACATCATTTGCAAAATATCAAAAAACTTAATGTTGACTATTGACGATTTAACACAATTGATGATACGCATGATGATGATACGAACAAGAAATCATTGGACAACTTTGAAAAATGAACACGGCGAGAATAATTTGAAAATGAACAGCGACAGAGAATCTCTGAGATGAAGGTGAACCAAATTGCTGAGATAAAGAGACAACTCGAACTCTCATTCAAGCTTCTACTGGACAATAAATCAGAATCTGTTATGTTCTCATCCTCCGACTGGGTAGCCGATGATCTTCTGCACCAAGAAACGATCTTCTACATCCGAAAAAAAAGAGACAACTTCTTAGGCTCGCAGGGATCCTTACTGTCTTCAGGTTCATGAAGATCACGATGTTGAGCTGGTGGAATTCTATTTCGAAGTTTCGTCATGTGCGTCGTGTGAAATGGACCACGAGGCCGTGTGAGAAGAATTCGAATCTTCATATGCGGAAGAACAGTCTCAAGAACGTTCAGCAGTAGCACGTACAAGTAGTTGATCTTGATCCTCTTGTGGTTGTTGTAGAAGTTCCTCTTGATGTAGCTGATCTATGAAACGAAAAAGTGCACTCACACTCAAGAAATTGGCTAGGATTTAAGTAGGAAAATAGCCACTTTTTCTGAGTGTGAGTGCACTTTTTTCTTTCATATGATGATCTACGTCTATATTATTCGGTGTAAAGCAAGAAGTACAGGTCCAGCAACCTTTCTTGCTGGTCCTGGGAGACCTGATAACGAAGTAGTTAAAGATGTATTAGGGCCGCTTCTGCTATATGGTGCTGGCTTGTTATCACATAATTCACATCATTTTCATTTTCTAAAATCAATGGTCTTCCTTCTTTGCTCATCAAAAACGAATGCAGGTGATGTCGTAGCTTCAATAATCTGGCTCTCATCTCTAAGTTGTGAGAGCAGGGAGATGAACAAATGCTGGAAAGCAGTTTCTGTTTGAAGAGACCACTATGAAATGAATCGGTCTGCTATCATCTCCGCCTCTAGTCATATATCTCATCTTCTACTGAAGGCCGGTATACCATAGAATAAAAAACCGTTCATCTATATTTTAGAGGCATTCTTGTTGATTGAATTTGAAACGCCTACCCCCCTAAAAAGCCCTCGTCCTGGTTTTCCGATAGCGGAACTGGTTTGTCTACTTCTTGCCGACTTGTTCTGTGCGACGCCTTCTCCAGCACGACGCCAACTGTAGCCCCACTTTGAAACCATAGTACTGCAGCACGAAAACAAAGACTACGCCTCCTAGTCTCCGAAACATACGACAAGACCTCTAGTACACCTTCTCCGTACCAACAAGACCTCACCTACACCTCTCCGAAACAACATCTTCAGGATGACGGGTATGCCGGAGAACCATACGTTGTACATCAACAACCTGAATGACAGGAAAAATTGTGAACTCCTAAAACAAGAGTTGCAGAGGGTGTGCTCAGCATACGGCGACATACATGACATCATATGTATGAAATCCCTGAAGAGAAGGGGGCAGGCGTGGGTGGTATTGAAGATACTGTGTACTTGTTTTTTTTTAAGTAGGAAGACAAGTAGAGGAAGAGGACTTTGTTTCTGTTATTTGGTGATGAAATAAGAACGACCACGAGGATCAACTACGTTGAATTCTTTTCTAAATGAAGATGTTGTGTTGTTCCTCGTCCGATGAAATACCTCACTTATTGCTCCAAAAACAGGTTTTCAAATCAATAGCCTCCGCGCGAGAGGCAAAGGAGAGGTTACAGGACTATCCGCTTTTTGACAAGCCAATGCGAGTAGACTTCGCGCGAACAAAGAGTGACGTCATTTCCAAGGAGGATGGAACTTTCGTGCCTAGACCGAAGAACACACTAAAACAAGATCCAACAAAACGAGATGCGGAGAAGAAGAAAGTAGAATTATTTGATATGGGTTATTTATGGGAGAATTTTTTATATGAAGATGATCAACATGATGAACATTGTTGCAGTTCTTACTTTCTTGACGAAAAATTTCAATAAAATAAATTTCAGCATTGTTTAATATTCTCAAGCACAACATCCACATCTTGTTCTTTCAACTTCAGGCCGAGGCCCAGCAGGCCGCAAAAGAAGCTGCTGCCGCAGCTGCTCCAAGTGGAGTGCAGCCAGGGCAGATGGGAGCCATGAACTTTAGGCCAGGGATGCCAGCTGTCGCAGGTTCAACGCCAGCATTCTTCCAAGTGCCAACAATGCCGATGCTGCAGCCACAGTTGGGATCGATGGTATTATAGATTTGAAACATGATACCACTTCTAACCTCCCTCTATAGATAAGTACATAGTTTTTCCCACATCATAATCTTAATCATGTTGGTCATGATCCTCATCTTGTTCCACCTATAGAAGGTACTTACATAGTTTTTCCCACATCATAATCTGAATCATGGTCAACATGATCGTCCTCAACCTCAACCTCATCAACTTCTTCCTCTAACCTTCTTCATCAAAGAATCAAAGAAACCACAACAGTACCCGAACGAGACTTTGTTCGTGCAGAATTTGCCGAAGCAAGCGACGGAAAATCTTCTGCGATTGCTCTTCCAGCAGTATCCAGGGTTCAAGGAGGTCCGATACATCGACAGCAGAAATTGCGCATTCGTGGATTACTCTACTACGCCCCACGCAACCCATGCAATGCACGCCTTGGCGACTTTGGAAATCCAACCAGGTTTGAGGATGAACATCAGCTATGCGAGAAAGTAGAAGGAGAAGACTTCTTGATCTTTTGAGGCAGGAGGTGGAGATCGATCATCGTCCGTTGCAGCTACATCTTTGGAGGTGTAGTTGCAGGAGGAGGTGGAGATTGATCATCGTCCATGTTGTATGACAATGCTCTGGTGGGGAAATTCAAGTAGTCGAAGAAATTCGGGTTCATAGTCAAGGTATCAACACGAACAAGATAGATTCATGTAGTGCTGATCATGGTTCATTTTCTCGAAGACAAAAAGTACTAAAAACGCACCCGCCCCCTTTGAGTGGTTGTAGTCCACCCCCACATCGTCAAGAACATCTGGACATCTCGGTTTATTTCTAGAAAGAAGATTCATCCTTTGAAGAAGATGTAACAAAGTAAGTACTCTACTAAAGTTGTCGTTCACAGCAAACAACAATTTCTCTTTCTGTCTGTTGCATCTTCCTACCGACAAGGACGATGCCATTCATTCTGATCTCATCATCCTCACGAACGAAAAATGAGAATTACGAAGAGAGAACAACAAGAAGAGGGCTTAACGACTGAGAAGCTGCTGATGAAGATGAAACGATCATTGCCAATGATGTTTATAACGTTACCCCTCTCGTCCACGACCAGGTTCTACTTCGTCCTCTGATGATAAAATCTGTTTTTGCGCTACAAATACAAAATCTATACCACGAACGACATTTTCCTCTTGATTTTTGAGATTCAGTTTCAGTAAACCTTTCACGTTTGTACTACTTGGTAAAAATTCTAAGTATATTAATAACTTCATCTGAATAAACCATTTACTTCGTACGTTTTGAAGATATTAGAAAAATAAAATGCAGGACCCTGGTGCAAACTCGTCCTCTTTTATGCCTGTCCGCAGACCGTCGCCGTCGTCGGCTTCACGAGGTCAAAATACCGTGCAACAGCCGCAAAAAGGCAATGGGGCCGCGAACAATACTGCGGCCTCGGCGACCGTTGTTGGCCTCCGAGATGGTAACTTTTCGAGGCGACGAGTTAACCACTCGGTCCACGATCACAAAAAGGACAGCTTCATAGAGTGGATTCGGGCAAGCTTAAGACCGCAATGGGACCTGAACATGATGTTGATTAAGGCTTGAGATGCTGTTTCACGACTTCTATCACTAACAGCAAGAAGATGAGGGAGTCCGAGTCTTCTATCAGGGTGTAGTCATCGTATAGTCTAGGGGTTGGTATGCTAGCCAATGATAGGCTTCATGGAATGGAATATCACTAAGCAAGAAGATGAGGGAGTCTTCCATTATCATGATCCATAGTGCAGGTAGTAGAAGAAGATTCTCAAGCTGCACATGAAGATTCTTGCAGAATCTAAGAAGCCGTGCTCATCTACTTCATGTTGAAACTTATACTACCTGCAAAAGAAATGCTGATTCACGACGCATTGACGAGTTGTCCCAAAATTATCAAGTTCTATCAACAAGTGCTTCATCTAATTCACGCGGTGGCGTTGCTGTTTTCGCAAGAGTCGAGGAGCTCGTGAAAGAACACGTCGAGCTGCAGGACGACTCAAAACTGACGAGGATACTCCCTGACGTCTCTCCCATGCTTGCTCCCCTGAAATTACGGGATGCATTTGCGATTTACAACAAGAAGTACCGAATTACGAATCGCCGTTTCGTTGCACCAAGCTTCAACGAGATTCGACACATTGTGAACCTAGCTACTGTATTATCTCTTTGCAATCTTATCGATGTTGATGAAATTATATTTCACGAGCTTGTGAACTTAGCGAGGGCTGTTCCGATTCTGTGGAGCTACTCCTATCAATTTCTAACTATACTTGATGACTGTAGTTGCTGCTTGCAAACTTCTATGGTCAAATAACTATCGCAGATTTGTAGCACCCATGCAAGCACGATCCATCTGCCTCTCGTGAGCATGATCACTACATCAACAGATCGTCAACTTCTTCATCTATTCAAATTTTTACAGGTACTGGGTCTCCCTGGCTTAAAGCTGATGACCTTTGATGGCGACGGAACGTTGTACGTCGACCAGAAGAACTTCGATGATCTGTTTCTAGCCCAGCAGCTACTAGAACTACTCCAAAGTGGCGTGGCTGTCGCTCTTGTCACTGCAGCGAACTACGGTCTGCAGGGACACAAGTACGAAATACGACTACGAGGCTTGCTTGACTTTTTCGCGGCCAAGAAAGTATCACCGGAATTGTGCAGGAACTTCTTCGTCGTAGCAGGCGAGAGCGGTTATTTGCTGCGTTTGGCAGCTGTGAAAGAGGAAGTTTCGACCGCGAAGGCAAACGGAAATGGAGTCGATTCTGAAACTCCACACAAGGCGGGCGGAGGCGACGACAAGGAGAAACCAACCAAAATGAAGACCGTTTACAAATTATGAAAAGCGTAGTTGTTAATTGGATTTTTATCGTAAGCTCAATGGCTCTCAATGGCTATGTTGAGAAGAATAGGAGAGGCCGCGAAAACTATGCTTCAACAGCACGTCAAGGAAGGCTACAAAAGACAAAATTCTATATCACGCCCCATTTACTTACTTACTTCATCTGACAAGACACGACCTAAGCCAACCTATTGTTCCCCATCTCCTACACACACTGCACCCAGCATCCTGCTTCTTCATACCAAATCGTCGGCGCTCAGGATGAGTGGCATTACTACAATCGTGGTGGTAACTGTACGCCTAATATGAAACTCGTACTGGACCGATGCGAGGAGACTTTTTAAGGCGAGCGCTCATGCATCCTCAGGAGCATAATCCTTGACCCTTTTTCCACCTGACAAAGGGAACAAAGGATGTGCAATTAGGGGTGCTAACGCGGTAGCTTTAAACTTTGAGGAATGGCGTGAAGGACATGAACATGAGCGCTCAGATCTTGCGGAAGCCAACGTCTGTAGGATGTATTCAAGCGAGCAACGCACGAAAGCCTGGTGAGGAGAACTACTACTTTCGAAGAGAACAGTTGGATGAATTGGTATAAATATAAATATTTCTTATTCTTTGTTGTACTAATTCCAATTAAACCAATTGTCTCCTCGAGACATTAAACCTTAGTACTGAGTACTGAACACATGCGTCGACTAATAAAATGTAGAACCTCCTCCAGACATTAAACCTTGGTACTAATACCACTACTGCTGGGGAGCAACTTAATGGACAAAATTTTTGGAATTGGTGGTTGTCTCAACGTGCACTAAAAAACCCACCAAGGAGAACAATCGCTTTTTGTTGATAATCAAGTACTTATGTACTTGCTTGACATTGGCTTTTCTTCTTTCGGTTTTTGTTTTTTCTCGTTAGGTCTGCTCCACTAACATTATTGTTATGCATCAATCACCCAGGTCTACCGCCTCCAAGAAACGTTAGTGGAGCTCCGCGAGCACATCAGTTTTCCCTATTGTGCTTTCAATGGTGGGAATGATGTGTGGTTCGATATCGGGAATAAAAGAGAGGGCATTCACGGCTTGCAGCTTTTGCTTGATGTGAAACCACAGAATTGCATCCACGTTGGTGACCAGATGGCTAGAACGGGAAACGATTTCATGGCGCGGTTTATTAGTCCAGTTTGCTGGATCGTAAACCCGAGTGAGACGAAGAAAATTTTGAAGCATGTATTACGGAAGTTCGGACCACATCATGCACCTGGTCAGATCCTAGGCAGATCACCCTCGGCGGACCCGCACAAGTCGACTCCGAACTCACCGAGTCTTGGCGTCCACGTGATTGCGCCTACAGTTTTAGCCTTTGACCAGCCAAGAACAAATCAGAGAACGCAAGAAACACAGACGACGCCTTCTTCATCGAAAAATGCAACTTCTGCAGGTCCTCCTCAACATGAGGGAACAACGACAAGTACTACTAGTCTTCTACACGACGATCCGAATGAAAAATCTTCCATACAACAGCAAAATATCAAGCCATCTCAACTACTACATCAAGGTCCTCAAGGAGCAACTTCTACAACGACGCGACAGCACACGACAGGACATGGAGTTCTTCAAGAGGACCAGCAAGAAGATGAACCGGAACGAACCTCCTCTTCCAGTGTCTCCACCTCCTCCAACAGCCCTGAAAAGTATGAAGAGCAACAGTCACCTCCCTCTGCGAATTCGTCGGTCAATTACGGCAGATCCTCCTCTCGGAACAACAGTATACAACACGGAGGCCAGCTCAGGTACGTGGCATCGGAAGAAAGTCTTCTCGGTGACCTGCACACTCGCACAGACGGCAGCGGCCCGCGGTGTTTCAACGAAGAGGAGGACCGTCTATCTTCACAAGGAAGTTCAGTGGGGTTCAGTATAAATACCGACGAGATGGTTGTTGGTGCTGCTTCGTCGGGTAAGAAATATTATATCAACAACAAGCGAAGTGATGAACGAACCGAACAAGAAGGTGGAGATCGTTCTCGAGGACAACACCAACAGATGACCAGTGTTGATAGTAGGAATCTTCATTCCCTGTCTCAGCATGGTCCAGCCAGTTCAACAACAGATGGCGGTAGTGTGCGAGAGGAAAGCGTTACTGCTGCTGGAGATGCTCTTGTTTCCAGTCAACCAGGCGTCGAGGTGGACGATGGACAGTCTTCCCCCAAAAGCTACTACATTCTAAGTAAAAACGCCTCCTTGAATCCGCAGTTCAATCACGTCACAGATAAACCATCTTCATCTAGTTCTTCTTCGAGCAGGAGTAGGAGTGGAACGAGCGCCACTTTCAACGAGAACACGAAAAATGAAAGGGTAGAAGATCAAAGGGTAGAAGATCATGATGCTTCTGGTACAACAGCTACAGGCGAAAATCTTCTTCGGGACATCAAGCAAGAGGAGATCCAGAAGAGCCGTAGCGGAGAAGGGAGTACGACTATCGCCGATCATGGTGGAACAAATACCAGAAGATTAGACGATGAGATGAAGAACGCCGCTAGTTCCAGTGGCGCACCTTCCACAACAGCAACGAAAGCCTATAGGAATATAAAGTCCTCTTCATCGCCGTCTCAGCAAAGAACTTCTAAGGGCTTAGTCACACAGCTAGACCTCAGGTCAAGTCCCTCGTCCAAGTCCAACACCTCAAGCAAAGTTACCGGAAACGAATTCATGGTCCACGAAACTTTAGAGGGTCCAGCACTGGTTTATCGCAGGAGACACAGCTCAGAGAACATGACTCTGGAAGAAATTGCTGATTGGGTACCATCAAACGAGTCCTCTCCTCGCACCGCGGCACCAGGAGATGACACTGAAAATGAGTTATGAAGAAGAGAGTCGATGCTTTTTCTTTTTCGTTTTTGGAGGAGAAGAAGAAGATCGCTGATGTCGAGTAGTTTCCTGCGCTATTGTCAATGCCAACATGCTACTGAACGACAGCTTGATTTACATCGTTCCACCCTAGAATTTCCACCTGATCCTGATGTCTTCTAATAAAAATGCCAGAAACTGAAGACCAGAACCAGCACGACAACAAAGGTCAAAATTATAGTTTACGTTTGGACGGTTTGAGCGATGATGGAGGGAGAAGTCCTGCAACGGGTGAGCGTCCTCTAGTGGAGATGACTGAAGAATATATGCGCCGGGAAAAGAATGTTAGGGAGTCGGGACGGAGGACATAAGCATAACTGATCTCCGTGTTGGAGAGGTGGATAAATGACCTAGAAGTAGACATATCCTGCTTTGTGAGCCTAAGAACTACATTAGCATCTTTGTTGCTTGTAATTCTTGTGTGCGGCATCTTCTGTTACCTTTCGCATTTGTTGTCTGCGAGTTTTCTAAATTTTTTTCAAACGAGAAGCAAGTTTTCTAAATTACCTCCTGTACACGCCTTCGAGTTCGGACAATAATGTCCTAGTCTTTGTTGCCTAGCAACTGCGCTCGTCGATACCAAAACGTAAACTCTTTGTTGTTACAACTTCTAGTATCACCAGTATCTCCTGTTTGTACAATACTAGCTTGTTGTATGCTGTTCAGTTCTTTTTACCTGTACCTCGACCACCTATTTTCGTTTTTTTAGTGAGTGGTACCTTTACCTACGTAGCGCGGGGAGCTTCTCGTTCACTTTCTGTCCAAGACCATAACCATATGGCTGTCACGACCACAACGAGAAAGTTTCATTGTCCTGGTGACAAGTAGAATTTCCATTGGAATTTTGATTTTATCATGTTATCATCATGTACTATTAGAAAAATTGGAAAGGACCTATAATTAGAAGTAGGACAACTACATTAGCCTGTCAGCTGCAGCTCATATATTCGGAGATATGTTGAAAGGATGATGCAAAGGCACTAGTGCTTGAACTCATGGTCGGGCTCTCATATGTCAACGGATGAAAGGCAGGTGGTGCAAAAAACCTGCCACAGGCGTTTGGAATATTGGAACACCCTGGTGCCTCTTGAACAGAAAGGCACAGGGGAGGACACAACAAGAAATGCTTCAGTCGTCCTCGACTGGCTTGTACATGTTACAGTTTCATCTACCTACTCCTTGTTAGATGTTAGTGCTCGCCTTCGAAATGACCGAGAAGTGCTTCTGTAAGCATCTTCCAGAAGTAAGATGAACAACAAGAACCGTCGCATGTTGCTACGAAAGCAGCTGAAGCAGCCATGTTTAGGTTCATCAAAATGGTGTAGGTATACCTCCGTGGCATCCCGTCCCCTTGGCCCTCGCAAATAAGTAGAAGACGGAACTGCGATCTTTTGTAAAGTACTTACGTCACTTGCTTGGTTGAGTTCAAGATCAAGAGATTCTAGGACATCGTTTTCGTTTAGAAACAACAGTAAGTTACTTAGTAGAATATAGCAATATCTTCATCAACTACAAGGAGTGGTGCCAGAATGACCTCCACAACTGGTTTCCACAAAGCGAAAGTGGACATCAGTCCCTCATTACTTGCTTGCGACTTGGCCAACCTACAGCGAGAAGCAGAATCAGTCCTCCAAGCCGGAGCTGATAGCTTGCATGTCGATGTGATGGATGGAAACTTTGTTATGGAAAGTGTATTAAGATTCAGATCGCCCCAATGAACTACGTGGTGTTCCCCATGATCTAGAATGAATTCAGTCCTCAGGCCATGCTATAGGAATTGTAAATTGAAAATGTAGTAGTTGTAGGACGAGCACCCAATAGGGTTAGGAGGTACGTGAACTTCTTACTCCAATCTCTACCCCTTCCTCCTCGCTCTAATCCCCTCCCCAATATAAGTTGGGGCATGCCAGTCGTCTCATGTCTGCACAAAGCTGTCCCGAACGCTTTTTTAGACGTGCATCTGATGGTTCTGCATCCAGAAAAATGGGTCAAACCGATGAAAGAGGCAGGTGCAGGAAGGTATACGTTTCATATCGAAGCAACTGAGGATGCACAAGCGCTTATTGACGCAATCCACGCAGAAGGGATGGAAGCTGGCATTGCGATAAAACCAAAAACGCCGATTGACGATGCTTGTATTGCTATATGCAAGAAAGCTGATTTGGCACTGGTCATGACAGTCGAGCCTGGGTTCGGAGGCCAGAAATTCATGCAGGACATGATGCCGAAGGTACTTTTTGTTTTTGCCAAAAATTCATGCAGGACATGATGCCGAAGGTACTTATTTTTGTTTTGAGTAGATGAAAGTAGTACAAACACTTTTTTATTCGCCGGCCGTTGCTAGCTCATGCTATATTATCAGTCTTCAAATCCTTCACTTGCTATACAAGATATTCTTGACCAAACCTCAAACACAATATCTCCTCTCTCAGTCCCCCTTCTCTGTGACCAACGTAGAAGTTCAACGTTCATTCAACGAAAAAATCAGGTATCCCAGCTTCGGTATGCGCTAGGGCCCGAGAAGAATATTCAAGTTGATGGTGGTCTTGGACCCTCTAGTATTGAGGATGCCGCAAAAGCCGGTGCGAACTGTATCGTTGCAGGTAGTGCCGTTTTCAAGAAGGATCCGCCGCCTGCAGAAACGATCCGAATACTACGCAAAGCCGTAGAAAAGTTTGGGCATGGGGTTGAAAATTAAATTAAGGCTCAGCTTTCAATGGTCACCTCCATTGAGATTGCTTGGGGTCACTGAGATCCCTCTTGAGGAAAGATGGGGGAAAAATGAAGGAAAAGCAAAGGGAGAAGCATGGGGCCCATTTCTTTCAGAGTCAATGACCATTGAGTGCTGAGCTTTAATTAAAGATACAGTAGTGGTCCTTCATCTGTGGTTACGCGACCTAGTGACTATATGTGACTATATCATGTACTTGTGTATAACTTCGACGACGAAATATCGAATTTTCAAATCGTCCACCAGCTGCACATGATACGCATCCCTTCACAACTGACACATGCACAGACAAGACAGAAGATGTTGGCAACTTCAATTTTACATAAGAAGCCACTTCTGTCAGTAACAAGGAGCTCTTCAAGTTGTTCGAAGACTTCTTCTCTCTACGCTGGTAAAGTTAGGAGGCCGATGTGTTCGTCGATCTGTTTATCGCACAGTAGTAGAGCAAGAGGATCGGCATATCGCTGTCTGTGGAGCCGATATCTGTACCACGTGATGGTATGATCATTGGAGCAGGGGAAGGTCTCTACAGATGGAAATCGGTATTGGATCACAAAACATTTGCACTTCTGCACGAGCTGCACATCTGCTCTGACCTCTCTTGCGCGCGATTAAACGAGATGACAACACGAACACTCTGCAGGTTCAGTACTATGGGAAACATGATCAATGAGCACGATCATAGGTCCGATATGATCTCTAGCTTCACACCATCAACAAGGTGTTTGTGGGGCTTTGATAAGTGGTCAAACATGCCAGTTGTGATAATGATGATCTACCTAAAAGTTAATTGTTACGCCTTGTTATCAATTTGGATTTATGTCCGTGGTATCTCGTTCTTGTGATTTCAGTAACTTATTCTATTTAGCTATCTCAATGACCTCACTTCCTCACTTCAGTGTGTGCGATTTTGATTAGCTTATCTAACTGCGAGGTAAGTGAAGTTGAATGACCTGTACAATCTAAACCAATCAACATTATTTTTTTTTTTTTTGTAGTGCGAGCGAGTTCCGATAAGTCAAAACCTACCTGCGTACTTTGCAAGCGAGTTCCGACAAGTCAAAACCTACCTGCGTACTTTCCGCGTGGATACCGGCGTAGGGGGGGGCTCTTAATCTCCTTAACAACTACGCTACTGCCCCTACGATTTTAAAATGCTGAACCCTAGGAGTAAAGGCAGGAGAAATTACACACCTAATACCTGCCACCGCGAACGATGTCCGTCTCCCCATTACGCGCCTATTGGGAATGCTAAGTTTATGGGCCGCGGAACGATGTCCGCTTAATCAAATTAATTACTTATATACGGGCCCTAGGTTATGACTTTTTTTAGCTATGGATCATTCTGCTCTTTGTCTAATTTCACATGCGACGTAGGTAAAGCAATGGATCTCGTCCATCTCTGAGAACAAGTTGCAGAGTAACGATCTTTTGAGTTTGTGCGGTTCAGTCAACTATATAACGAAACTTCGTTTCTTGTCGTCGCATCGTATTAGAAACATCGCTCTACTTCTACTAAGAGGATACCAAGACCAACGACAACAAATTCTTAGACCCCGCACCAACAAGACGAATCATAATGCCCTCTATTCCAACTGAACCGGGAGACCGAATAATGACCACTGCCGAGGATCGTAGTGCTGAAGAAGGTGCTTCGAGGAAGAAAATGAAGCGTAAAACGAGTAAAGTAGAAGTTCTAGAAGATGTCACTGAAGACATGGAGAAGATGGGGACCTTGGAAGATGCTCCACAGATGAGCAAGAGCAAGCAACTGGTTCCCATGGCGAAACTGAAAAAACTGGATCCTTCCACTTTCGATAGTGCTGCTATCCGAGGCTCTGGTCGTCAAGGGTGTCAACATCATGGTAAAGGTGATGCTGAACAAGCAGGAGGAAGCCAACACACTGCTCTCAGTCGTACCGCTTCCAAGAACCGCAACCGCGTTGGAGATAACGCGGATATTGTCGGTCGTGGTGCGGAAGGAGAAGACCCTGCTGGTGGAGCAAGAGGGCGAGAAGATGTAGATAATCTCGTTGAGGCAGAAAAAAAGAGCAAGAAGAGCAAAAAAGCTGAGAAGAAGCATAAGAAGACTCAAAAGGACAGGACGGATTCCGACTCCGAAGATGGCGGAACAACGTACTCAGAGTTATGGCCTTTTCATGAGCTACTGTCTATAACATCGTTTGCAGAACTCCCGGCGAGGAACATGAAGTCCTCACTTTCCTCGCCCTACTTTCTGTTTATCCTAGTTGGTTGCTGTCGATCTATTTCCTTATAAATATACCACAATTCTTCTAAACCATTGTGCAGCGATTATGCTCAACGAGATGAAGCATTTGAGTGTTCCTCTTCCATCGGGCGACTACCTGGTCAAGAATAGACACGCTTTCCGCTCGTTTCTTCGCAAGCAAATTGTAGACATACTTGCGCTGGATACCACTGCAGCCGCCAGAAGTTGTGCTACTACAACAGAAGATGTCGCGGACCGTCAGGACCATCTCCATCAACGTGACGATCATGGGGACGATGATGGTTCTACGAGCTCCAGCTGTTTTTTTGATAAAAGTACGGCTTGGAGTTGGAAGTTGACCTCTACTCTACTGTACTAAGCATTGTAAAAATAAATCTATGACTTATTTTTCAAGTACGAATAATAAAGTAGTTTATAGGGGTGCCAGATCCGGGATGGGATGGAACGGATGGACTTTCCACCATTTCAAGTAGGATCGGAAGAATCAGAGGGGTCCATCCGATCCATCCGATCCATCCAAGTCCATCCTACCTCCGTTCTATAAACTACTCTAGAATAAAGTCATAGATAAAAATATGCGACCTGGATGATCGGTCGTGAACTTGCAACCCCTTCTAACAAAATAGACAACTACGTTGACATCTCGATGGACTCTGTCTCCACACCTCCGAATGGCCTGTGTGAACCTGACCACCTGGAAGCCAAATCTGGTGTCGGGCAAGGGGAATTGTTGCTGTCTGATACTGAGGAAGAGGACATGATCTGCGTTGGTCGTGGGCGAGCAGTTCAAGTGGAGGATGTGTTGTTGAAGGACGAGGACGAGGGCGAAGGAGCTTCTAAAGACACGGAACTAAGGGCTGAAGGAGCTTCTAAAGACACGGAAGAAGACACAGATTAAGGCTCAACTTTCAATGGTCACCATTGAGATTGGGGTCACTGAGATCGAAGAGGCGACCCCTTCTTGAGAGAACCAACAGGGGAAATATACGAAGGGAAAGAAGGGGGGCTCTTCCGTTCAGAGTCATTATGGCCACTGAGTGCTGAGCTTTAAACAGAGCAAGAGGATCAAGCTGGTCGTGGCGGAGGTGAGAACACAACTGGTGCAGACGAGCATGAAAGGAACAAGAACAAGAAGAAGAACGCAACTGCTACTGGCGAACATCAAATTCACACGAGAAACCACAAGCATAGTAACAAACAAGATAATTATGCAGATGTTAGCAAGAACGATGAGTTGTGTTCTTCAGCGTCAGCGAGCTCGTCTGACTCTGATGACCATGAGACCTTGCTTGATGGACAGAACTTGGTTAACGAACTGACGTCCAAGAACAACGCTTTGGACCACGGCCGTACTTCTAAGGCAGAACATGATGGGCAACATGAAGATAGCGGTGATGAAGAGTCGTCCTCCTCGTCTGGCACCGACTCCGACTCCTCTACCACATCGGATACAGAGAACATGGCTTACGCCAGACGCGCCAAACAGTTCGTCTCCAAACTCCAACATAAGCAGGGCCGCTCTAATTCTGGCGCAAATGGAAGAACCAGGAATAACAACAACATTCGAGATGAGTACCAGCATGCTGCTCCTGATGAAACAGAACCGAGTAGAAATAAGGCTCACTACTTATATTCAATTTGAGAGGCATCTTTGGCCCCCCCTTTTTAAGGGAAAAACGCGTCAAAGATGCGCTTCAAGATGAATATCGCTAAGGTCTAATAGAAGACACAGCAAGTATTCATCACAGGATGAACTACGAGAAGAAGAAGAAGAATATACACAACCAGAGCCACGCTGTAGCAAGTTGAGCCAAGAAAACCTCGACAAGTTGGAAGAAATTGCAAGGCGGGAGCAAAAGGTCATGGAAATCGTGCGCCAAAATGGTAGGGAAATGCTTGAGAAAGACCTTCGGCGTGCAGAAAGGCGACGTCTGAAACAGCAGGAAGAGATGCGATTGAAACAGCAGGAGGAGCTAAAAAATGTACTCAAGCGCTCCTCTAGTTGGTTCATGATCTTCTTCAGATACTGGATTCGATGATGTGTAGACGAAGATCAATATGCATATACCTCCACCATGAACAGCTCTAGCCCTTAAGGGAGCCCTATGATAGATTTCTATTATATAGAAATTCTTTAAGGGATGCAATTTCCTTAAGGAAGCTCCTTAAGGAGACCTCCTTAAGGAGAAGTCTTGGTCTTAAAAAAATAGCTAACTACCCTATAAATACTAATATGCCTCCACCATGAACAGCTCTAGCTCTCGTTTCAAAAACGCAACAGGTGGACACGGACTCGGGGGTCGACCCGGCACCTCGAACTACAAGCAGAACTGACTACACTCACAAGAAAATGGCACGTGTAGCGAGCAATAGCTTGACACTCGACGAACAGATCAAAGAAGGAATCTTAACACATCCAAGAAGAGTTTGGGACGAGCTAGGCCGATACGCTTTGCCAGGCTACGAAAACGCATGCTACCGCATTCAAGAAATCGACGGCGCTTTGCTGACGAACAACAACGCTGAAACTATGGCGAAAATATATCACTCAAATACTTACTTATTAAAAACCTGGTTACTTATTTACTTCATCTTCTAAGCCTGGCTACGGGAGCTGGGCACGCCGCTACTGCCACGAAGGTATTGTACATCTCGGTGTAGTATTCTTCATATCCAGCACTGTTCTCTCCGCTTCAAAAACTTATTAAGACCCTGGTTAGACTTATTTACTTCATCTTCTAAGCCTGGCTACGACCTGATCCCGGGAGCTGGGCACGCCGCGACTGCCACGAAGATGGTGACCTTTCCGCTCGATGATCCGATTGTCATGTTACGGCTTCCTCATTACACCGGTATTTTAGCGCTCCTCTGGAGGTACTAGATTACTGGTTGGCCTCGCAAGTAGACGCTAATAGCTACACAAGAGGCACCATGACATGACATGCACTTTTTATAAAGTAGACTGAATAACTACCAGGGTTTACAACTTTTGATTAATGAAAAAAGTACTTAGACTGAAGACAGAGCAGCCTCAGCTTGCATAGGCTTGTTGAGGTGCAGAGAAGAGGTGTGCTAGCTCTGGAAAGACAGATGTCCGTCAGCTATTAACATGTCTCATAGCAGCTGTGCTGTTGTTAATAGAGTAACAAGGAACGTCTGAGTCCATATTTCAGCTCGTCTAAGAGACGGGAATCGCGCGCCACTTGAGCTTACGGGGCAAATCCAACCTGGCATGGTTCGCGTGAAAGAGATACTGGCACGAGGAACATCGTGGGACCGCGCTCAAAACTTATGTTGTGATCGATCTGTGATTTGTAGTTGTGAAGACGCATTATCTTTGTACTTCTAACTGTAACCTCCCTGTAGTTCTCTAAAAAGTTAAAGTTTTTCTTAGTAAAGACGGAAAGGTACAGGAAAAACATCAAAATGTCGTAAAGTAGTAGCTTACGTGAGACTTACCGCAAGAACAGCAAGGACGTTAGTAGAATTACTTGGTTCACAAGTAGTGAACAAGAGAAGGAGAAACTCTTGAGCCGTCTAAAACATAAAAGAGGACTCGTGGCGAAAATGACAGACCTGCGAGTATGCCCAGTGAGCAGCGTCCTAGCGAAGATCGACTGGAATCGTGAGGTCTTTAATGCAGACGGCGAGCGACAAGCCTATCACGTTCAAGAGATCAATTAAGGCTCAAAGTAATTCATCTTGACAGGTGAGGTATCTCAGGGTCCCCCTTGGGCTCTGAGAATAAATGGGTTGAATAATATGAATTATTTTATTGTTGTCGTGATAGGTGCAGTTCTATCGTTACCTTAAGTCGAGCACGCTCTGATTTTCAGCTCTAAATCAAACTGGATGGGATTCCTAATTGCCAGATCGACCCGGATGGAAAGACAGCTTACAGCGTGTGGCTACGAGTGAGTCTCGCGCATAACGCGAAGCAGAAGCCTCTGGTTATCCATCTCACTTCCACATGCAATGAGAGTGACAACGTCACCGCCTGCGCACCGCCAATCTCAAAAAAGAACAAGCATGGCCACGTCGAACCCTTGAAAGATGGACAAAGATGGCTGTTGGTATACCTTGATACTACTTGTACTCACTGCGCTACGTAAGTACAGAGTTAACTTATCTTTGTCGATGATCGTTCTCTACAGGTTTGCTTCATCACAAAAATTTGACTTCTGGTATGTAGGTGTCATGCAAGAGAAAAAGCCTTGATTTCCCCTTCTCACTGGATTTCCTTCTTTAATATCAGGAAAATTTCAACGTTATCGAAGTTATGTGGCAGAAGAGTCGCAACACTCCGTATCGGAGTGCGCCAAGTGTGGGCGTTTACGAGGTTCTTTGTGATCTTTTTGAGCTACAGTTCCTTCTCCGCAGAGGCGATGACCCTTTGGCAATTGCGCAGCCACCTATTCTTACGGGATTCAGTCGTGGAGCAATGTCCATCATGGAATTGTACAAACATTTTCATCCGGCACTGACAAAATCTATCACAGCACCGCAGAAAGTGGAAAACCAAACTCACGAACAACACTCTCACAAGCGTTGCTTGTGGAAAAGGTATATACTTCAACTTATATATACTTCTAAACTTCCAAATACCACGCAATTTTTGCTTCACCGTGTCAGTGTTTTCATCTTCTAGAGACACGACTACAACCTACTTGGAGACTCATTAGAACCATACTTCTTTTTACCCTGCTGTAATTAGGCAGCACAAGTATAATAGAAACAGTAACACGGGCCCTTGGTCTAAAACTGAAAGTCTATACAGGAGAAACAGAAACTCTCACGTCCTCTTGTTAAATGTTCATCAACAGGGCCATCGCGATGTCTCCATATTTTTTGACACCCGAGGTGGATAGTGGGTTGGTTAGCGACGCTTTGCGAGGAGACGCAGTTTTTAGTGGTCCGGGTCTCACGCTTGTTGTGCCTGAGAAAGACGAATGGGCCCAGGACGTTAACAGTTGTGTTGCCGCTCTGCGCGTGCGCTTTAGGCGATCTTTAGTACTAACACCATCATCTCTACTGGTACTGGACAATTTTATTATCTTGCAGCGCCTATCTGTATCTATCTACTAAATAGAGTATAATTGTTCTTCTCTTCTTCTTTAGGGCCAGCAACCGCAGAGTGAAAAGGAGAAAGCTGGATATTTAGCAGCTAAGTGGGAACGTGAAGGCAGACCAGCAACGTTTCATGTAGACGGCAAACCAGTGTGGATCGATGAGGTCTGCGGAAAGGCATTTCAGTGCATCTTCCAAGTGGGCCGTATGCATGATTACGGCTCCTGATCGTAATTCATGTCAAGGAGCATCTTTGAAATTTTGAATTTTTTGAGGGATGAACACGTCTTCAAAGATGCTTTTCAGGATGACGATCGCTAAGCTCTAACATGATGAAGGTTTTGGAGAGTTTTTGGGCAACAAGAAATGCGCGAAAATTTGGCTATCGGGAGGAGAGCAGTTCTTATGGTTGGTGTACTCTGCAAACTAGTTGTGTCAGTTTCTACTTACAAGGGAGCATTTGCTCAGGAGAAGAGTTCGTTCCCCGCACTTCCATCACGGTGAGAAATTGAAACTTGATCTCGTCGTCTGTAGTCACTCCCTCAAGCAAACTTCGAATATGATGCGTAGATGATACACTTCTAAATATGTCGAAAAACACACCGGAAGAGAGCAGTCGCAACTTGCAGGACACCAGGTTGATGAAGAAGATGAAAACTGCAGGACGGATGGCTGCTCCGCAGAGCGATGAAGAAGATTCTGAGGAAGCGCTGACGAAGATGAAGAACATGCTGGAAGACGGACCAAGATATGACTCTGGACGTCGTCGCGAACGTGAACAACGTCGGATGTTGGATCATACAACTCGTGTCTCTCAGTCTAGGGAACAACAGCATCGTAGAGATAGAGATGGTGGACGTGGAGATGCTCGTCGTGAAGTAGAAGGAGGACGTAGTTCTTGTACGGGAGAACAGAAACGTCGACGACAAAGAGAAGTAGACCTAGACCACCACCACGGACGCCTCCAAGAACATGCTGACGTTCCTCGTGAGCAGTTAAAGAAAAGCAGGAGCGACTATCAACAACATCGTCGCCCAGAGGCAGAGCAGAGAGAAGCCAACCGACGTAGCGGAGGCACTCATGCTCACTCTATGTTGCGACAAGAAGATGATCGAGAACATGAACGTCGTCAGCGTGGATCATTACGTACATTAGAATGTCGAGAAGAACAACGTGTAGTACGTTCTCGAGAGGATCGTCGGCAAGATGATTCAGCATCGCATCAGCGTCAAGCAGTCCTTCCGCAAAGGAACGACAGTAGACGTCGAGTAGATGTGGATCGTCGCATGAAGCACACAACTACTACATCTTCGCGTCGATTGCGTGGCACCGAACAAGAACGGTATGCTGTTGAGGATCGCGATTAAGGCTACAAGAAATCCGTCTTCGCAGACATCTTGGTCCCGTTTCGAAAGGAAAAAGAGGACCCAGGATGCTGCTGATGATGGTTTTCGCTTGGTTCTAACACGAAAGTGCCCAACCCCGCGCGTCTCTCGATCGGGGGCCATCTCGAAGTTCAAGAGCAGTGGATCAAGGAGGTCCTCTAGCATCTTCATCTTCTAAGCATGAACAACGTCAACTACAACGAGGTACAACTGTCACTGCGGCACGCACCACAACTGGGACGAGCACCAGAGTTGTTGACCCGGGGAGAGGATCATGTGGGCGCAAGACTCGGAAAGAAGACCTTCCTGACTACGTCAATCCTTATGTTGACGACGACAATTACAACCACAACCCTGCAATTCATGCTGAAAGGAACACTACGATGAAAAAATACTCCGACTCGACGTCAAATCGAATCAACGAACAGGCTAGCAGCAACACGCACCGGCGTCAACGTGAACGCGACGGTGATGATGGCCGCCAGGTGAGACGACCTCACGCAACAACATCTTCTATGCAACAAGTGGAACGACATCGAGCTCGACGTGATGAGCCGACTGCTTCTCGAAGGGAACAGCCACGCGAACACCCATCCGCGCGCTATCTGAATATTGATCGGGATAATGGTCTGCGAACGCGAAGAGATCGCGGAGCTCGCGAGGAGCAACGATATCTCCGTCATGCGTACGCCACCTCTGACGAGGACAAAGATTTATGGCAACTAGCTTAGATTAGAGCTACCGCGCTCGCATCCCCGAGAACCTCCCTGGTCCCTTTTTCTCCTTGAAAAAAGGGCCAAGGATGATGTTGAGGATGGTCCTCCAGCGGTAGCCTCAATTAATAGACATCTTCGGCAGAAGCCTCTCTCATTCTTTAGTTTCATCAGTAGAGTGCATTCACGTGCGCAAAGGGTTGTTCGTCAAAGCAGATGTAGTTAAAGACCTCCCCCTAAGATGGGAGCAAGAAGATGAACGTGGGGCGCAGGGAGGAAACAAGGGAAAGAACAGGAGCAAGAACTCTCGAGAAGCAGTGGCACTAGCTTCACCAGGACAACAAGCTCTTCTTCATCCAGATAAGACGCCTCAGGAAGTTCTTCGTTCTAAAAAACAAGTTTCGACACGTAGAAGAGAGTATCCGCAAGTGCAGGCCGACTCAGATCTCTACTACGCGACGGTTAACGAAGATGGAAGCACGTGAATACCTTAACCTTTTATTTCACCCACATCCATGACATCAGATGAACACTAATAAGCATAATAGAGAGACGAGAGACCACCCTCCAAGCATATTTGTCAATATCAGCTCGCTCTGAGTCATACAACCTTGTTCATGTTTCTCGCTGTTTATTTGAACGAATACTTTCTTATATCGACGCCCTGACAACCAATTTCGCATTACAATTTTAGAAAAATGAAAAGTTCCTACCTTGTTGGCTCATCCCGACGCAAATGTATCTTCAACGAGAAATCTCGCCCACAAATATCTTAATATGGCTTCGTAATTCGTATAAATATTGATTCTATAATTTCTGATGATAGCATAGCATATATTCATAGTTATCTCGTCGGTGTCTACCCGGCATACCCATTCTCACAACTTTTGAAAGAGAATAGTGATGCTCTACCCTTGTTTTTGAAGAAATTGTTAGATATATTCACAGACGCATTCAGTGGTAAACCGCTCCTCAAAAGCGATCTGATCGTTCCACTTCTTATATCCACGTCTTGGTTTCTTGACCTGCAGCTCTACAGCATTAGCTATTTTCACGAGCTGCAGAAGGAAAAGACATGACCATGTCACCTTCATTGTAGTGTACAACGATTTCGATGAACTACGTGATCCCCTTATATCCTCAACAATGTTCGCGCGAAGAATCAAGAATGTCCATCCAGCGCACCTATCATATCTAACGCATTTTTCGGTCTTGCGCTAGACAGCAAAGCACAGTGGCCGAAGGCCTGATTAGCATTATGAAGCGTTCGCACACTGCCATCACCGACCAGTGTAGCGGTGCGCCCTGATGAAGGTCGAGATGTTTTTTTTTGTGTCCGTGAGTGACACAGGGGACGAAGATGCGTGTGGAAAGGTGTAAACGATGATCAACAAGTTTGTTGGTCGAGACGGTTTGTTTTTTGAACATGTGAACTTCTTGAGACCGGAGGAAGATCGTTGTGAACTTCTTGAACATGAACTTCTTTGAGGTTGGTTGTAAAGAGTATCGGTCTCTGGAGTCAGTTGAGCGTTTGTTTTTTCCTGATGGACACACGTAGAGAGTCGATGACGGACCTTTTTTTAAGCGTTGAAGATCACGTCGAGAGACTGGAAGCTTGTTCAATGTCTCTAACGGTGCGCAGTATGAAGTTAGAGAGCGGCTGCCACAAGTGTTAGAGAGCGGCTAACGGTGTGCAGTATGAAGTTAGTGGCGATCTGAGATCAATCATAATTTCTATACTGTCAATTCCATAATGACAATGTCGTACCAGGATAATTCTAGGAAAGTATTATCCTCCTTATAATCTTCTACTTAAATGCCGTAGTAGCAGTAGAGCATAGTAGAACAACTTACTCAAATTTCAACCCTAAATTGATTCTGAGGAAATCAAGGACCTTGATGATGGCGCAAGCGACGAACGTCACTCCTGCTAATGGAAAGCAGGACAATGCTGCGGCAGAACAAAATAAATTCCCTG
Organism: Amoebophrya sp. A25; assembly: GCA_905178165.1. NCBI lineage: Eukaryota > Dinophyceae > Syndiniales > Amoebophryaceae > Amoebophrya > Amoebophrya sp. A25. The sequence continues at coordinate 393,388 of CAJINU010000010.1, read as the reverse complement.
TGGATCTTGTCAGTGGCTGGTTTGATCGTGGCTTTGACAAAGTAGGTCGCGCCTATGGTCGTCAGGCGGTGAAGAATCCAGCATGCTGCTCTCTGTCAGGGCTTCTCATCTTGATCGTGTTGGCGATTCCGTTCTTCATCAAGCTTGGGGAAACTGATCATCGTGGAAGCCCGATTCGAAGTACTTACGCGGCTTTGATGTTATTCGTGTTCTTGGCTTGAATGTTGTAAATGCTATTCATCTTGCTATGAAAAGTAGGAACAAGCTGCACAGTACTATAAGTCCCAACAATGCTATTGCTATGAAAAGTAGGAACAAGCACAGTATAAGTCCCACCAATGCTATTGCTATGAAAAGTAGGAACAAGCTGCACAGTACTATAAGTTGCACCTCCTTCTACATTCTTCCCATAATGATCGTCCCCTAGGCCGCATCAACGTGAAGCGTGGTTTCGAGTACCGCAGTGATTATGGTATGTGGTCTCCTGTCAGTACGCCGCAAGCAGAGCGTCTGAAGCGTGTGGAGGAGGACGCCCAGGGGAACCGCAAGAAATATTTGGACTCAGCTGCTCACAAGGCTTCCGTCATCGGTTACACGAAGAACCCTGACATCGCCACCGAATTGAATCAGCAGTGCATGAACTTGGAAAAGGGAAATTATGATATCTTCATGATGCTGGCTGAAGAAAAGCTAAAGATTCTTTATCAACCAGTGACAGCTGCATTGTCCGTGCTTCTTTGTGAAAGAAAAAGGCGGTTGACATTGTCTAGTATCTCGTGACACACATTTTTGATATACTACAATCATCCTGAGCACCTAGTCCTAGTCGTTGTACATGTAGATGTTCATCCTCATCCTCTAATCCCCAGAAGAGCGTTTCTACGTCCTCGTATACTCGAAGACGGAGCCCGATGCCAATGGAAATGGTGTGGATCTTTGTAAAACCGACAACATCGAAAAAGTCTGGAATTTCGAACAGTACTTGAAGAAGCGCGCGACCAAGGAAGGCAAGGGATACGCCTACGCACCGGATTTTTGCCCATTGAACCCGGATCTGTTCATCTTATGAACACCTCCAACAGGTGAAAGTAATAAAACAATCGATACAATACAATAAGCTTCGCACAAAAGTAGATCTGTGCAGACTTCCCCAAGAGCAGCATAACAGAAATGAAATGGTTGTACCCCCACTTCTTACAACGTTCTCTCCCTACACCAAACGTGTGAGTACCACCCTACTCCTACTCCTACTTACAACGTTTTATTGCTCTAATTACCAACGACCGCCAGATCAAGACCAACGGTACAGGCTGGAACGGAGAGGGCGCGAACATCTTGTGGCAGCAACAAGGCCACATGGAGCCGTGTGGAAACTACAAGGAAGCTGGCCACCCAGGTTACCACGAACACAAGGCCTGCGTCGAAGCATCTGCTGCGAGCACCGTGAAATGCGAATGCGTTGACAGAACCACTTGTGCAGTGTACTCATTCTTTATCTTTAGAAAATTTTTTCTTAGATGTGGATGGTACCTTTTCTTGTACTTCTCTAGGAGGTACTCCTATTGCCATTCTAGACCAGCTAGCATGGTAGATACCACAAAGTACTAGGAGTCAAATTTAATAGGGGTCATTGACCCTTTTAGCACTGATCTGCACCAGTAGTCACAATTTCTTACATACAACTACAACATTCTCCTCATACTATCATAGGGATGCGACGTTCGGAGGCGCATCTCGACCGTCCGTTGTCACGTGCACGGTCACTGGTGACAGCGATTGTTACGACCAAAAGAATGGCAAGTCTGCAGAGGCCTGCGTTCGTTGCCCCTTCTACGATTCCGCTGCTCCTGCAGGCAAGTTACGCTCCTCAGGGTTTTTTTCTTCATTCTTTAACCACAGAAAGTTCTTATTGACGTCGTGAAAGGCATCTTCTACTTGTTCTATACTAGAGCTGCACCACATCATCTTCATCAAGAAGAGATGCGATAGAAGTGATGGTGGAAAATTTCTGAAACAACTTGTTGCTTCTAACCAAAGCTCAGATGGGTGAAGGCAGTACTCCCGGAACGTGTGCCGCAGACATGCGTCGCGGGTTCAACAGTGATCAAATGCCTCCGCCTTTTTGGTGCGACAAATTCTCTGTGGTCTCGCCACTGGGTCTCATGAACGCGATCGCCTACAACTTTGATGCTTCGGTGGATAACGCGCTTCATTGGAGCTTGATGTCTCGTCCCTCGATGAACAGTGCCAATCCCTCGGCTCCGGACACACGCACTACGCCCTACGGGAATCCGCTGAACCCTGACCATTTCGGTAAGACCCGAATCGGTCTGATGAAGGAGTTTGGATTCCGAGCGCAGATGAGCACGTACATTTATGGACTGAGTCTACTGCGTCTGGGGTGCTGTCAAAATTCTACTTTTTCTTGCTCCTGTTTACATCTTGTTGTATTTCACCTATTCGTGCTGTGCACGTGCAGCATGAGCATCTACTTCTGCGTAGTCGATAGTCCTCTAGTTTTGGGCTTTTCCCTGTGATCATTCTGCACGGCCTTAATTCCACAACATTGACAACCCCATTGCATTATCGCTTTACTCCTGTTCCTCTCTCTCTCTCTCTCTCTCTCTCTTTGCCATGGTGTTCCTCTTTGACAACATTGTCCCTAAATCCTCTAATGTCCGGCCAACGTCGCTTTGACCGGCAAGCATGTGGATCGGCGTCTCGATCTCGTTAGAAATGGAACTTGCGCACAGTGCCGTAGCGTCTTGAAAGCCGAGTTCGTGCAGGACGTGGATCGCAATAATGGGTCCTTCGTTGCTCCAGCGCCACAATGCTCCAATTAAGAAGTGGCTTTTTTTCCAAATAAGTAGATGAATCTAGAGACCAAAACAAGGCACGGCCAAGAATGTAGTTCTTCTACGGAAAATAGATACTTACAACACTTAGTGACTTCCTCTATTAATCAATTGATTAGAGGAAGTAGTGACTTCGGCATAAAAGACCATCACTTGTTTCTCTAATCCGATTGTCTCGTTGGAGGTGATGAGGCTTGCGTTGGTTGCAGCAACGTGGGTGGCGGAGCGATCCCTGCGGGTGCGGATCCCTGGTACGCCTTCCACAATCTTGACGCCTCTCTTCCAGGAAACCAAAACATCGCACAGTGCGAGGCATACAGCACAAGCGCTGACTGCTATAATTATGCCCGAAATTGTTCTGGAATTAAGTATAATTATCCCTGATAATATGTAAAAGTCTCTACTTAATACAAGGTACATGATCATTAGATGTGTCGAATACTACAAGGTACATGATTATTTAGATGTGTCGTCTAGAAGAAGCTAATCATGGCCATGGTTCCCCGTACAAGCTACAGCATGATGTCACTGGCAAGAAGCAGCGTCTCCGATTAGCTCCTTGAATTAGGAGGTTTTTGCCCTTTTTTTGTAACCACTATATCTCTCTTTTCTACAACTACACATAGTTGACACCACTTGACTTCTCCGTCAATGCTTCAAACACAATTCCAACTCCTAAAATTTAGATTTCTAGAGTTGAAAGGTCTTCTTCTAATCGCTCAATGGTTGCCAGTGGATTCGCGAGAGCTCATTAGCCAGTATGAACTACAATGGCGGACCCGGTGATCAACTTCAGTACTACACGCCTTGGAAGACCGATGCCTACGCGAATGGAATCTGTAAACCGTGCTACGATAACAACTTCGGTATGTTCTGGCACTCTGCCGTTGGTCTTACGGCTTCCACAAATTCACCTGAAGAAGCATCGTTGACATATTTGCAATGGAAAAATGATCAAAGATGCGCTTCAAGATGAACACAGGGAAACTCTAATGGTGTAGCCGGTTGCTTCGACCGACCTCAAGTCTGTCAATGCGGTAAAAACGCAGGTGGCTGCTACATGCCTTCGGTTTTCAACACAGGTGGTGGCGAGTTCTGTCCCCATGGATGCGGCATGCGCGCAGGTAGTGCGGATGCGTACAACAGTCGCATGTGCACCAACTCTGGCGTTGACCCCGATGGTCGCCGTAAATTAGGAGAAGATCCGGAGGCGCACAACACCAACTTCATCGAGCAGCCAGATGGCACCAAGGTGCGCGTCACACCAGAAGAGATGCGAACTTACATGCTCGCGAAATTTGCAGAGCAAGGAATCTACCCGTCTGAGCCAACGGATGAGCCGGCTCCTGAAGCACAGGTATCTTTTATGGAACATATTAAATAGCTGCAAGATGAGTATGACTTCTCTCTGGCCAAGCTTGACATCAACGTTCTTGTTTTCGACTGTTCTGTACAGCTTCCTTCAGCTTTCATGCAGTCTTCTCTTTACCATTACCTGTACGCAAAGAAAAGCTTCCGACGTCCACTCCGACACCTGCACAGGCACCAAAGCGCAACATGAAAGCAGCTGAGAATCCCTTCGCAAATGCGGAAGCCCGTAAACTTGCTAGTGCAGAGGGAACAGCAACTGCGGATCAGTGCACTCTATGCGAACAATACGTTACTTTCGGCGATGCAAAAAACAGAACAAGTACTACGTCTATTTTCTAAGGGTAGTTGAGGAAATCCTGCTCCTTGTGTATGTGTTCTGACTTTGTGTCTTTATTCCACTGAAATCTATGTACTATCCTTAAATCTACTTTTCTATTACAGGTTCTTACACAGTAGATAACCACTACATTAACCACATCCTAAACAATCAAAAACTCACAGGTCTCGACAACGATGGGTCTCTGACCATGGACACCATGACGGCGCCATACGAAGTGAACGAGTGCAAGGCTTATCTAATGGTCATTCGCTTGCGGCCAGAATGCGAGTTGAACCATCCGGATTGGCGCCGAATCGCAAACAATTTCAAAGCGCCGGATCTGTTAAGGCTTTCTTCCATTTTTTTTTAGTAGTTGAATGATTTCCTGAGTATATTAAGGGGAGTGTTGAGCAAGCTCCCATAACTGAGTAGTCGCAGTAGAAGTTGAATGATTTCTTGAGTATAAGGTGAGTGTTGAGCAAATCTGGAATAATTACGCATTGTTAGTTGTACCCCACAACCAATCTGAACCATGACAAGATATTAAAAATGCAGGAGGTACTTACACCGAGTTTTAATCCTCTAATCCTTGTCGCAAGAGAAGACTGGGTGCGCGAGGTGATCGATGAGTACACGGATAACTACAAGCACGACAAGGACTCTGGAGAGAAAGTGGAAGCACCTAAAGCTCAGAACTTGCAAGGTGTCCCAAGTCCGTGGCGTGCTCTCCATGATAGTGGGATTGGTACTAAAGTTCTTATTGGAGTTTCTGAGTTGCTTTTCATCAGCCACGCTTAGCTCTTGGGGTTGACAACACATGTTTATGTTATACCCTAGCACGCAAATACCTAGAAGAAGTTCCAGCACCCTCCATCAAACGTACTTACTCAACCCCAGGTTTTACGACTATTTTCCACACCTACAGTATGTATCTACGTGTCGCTCAGGCGTCAAAAGATACCTCCAGAACAGGTAAATGAATGAGTGATTGAGTTTCTTTTTCCACGCGATGCACAATACCCAGGTGTGACCATTTTCCATACCTACTTCCTGGGAGACGAGATGACGGAGCTGATCACGGAAGAGATCCTGGGTTTGGGCCTTACCTTCGTCTTGATGTACTTCTTCCTGGTCTCTGCGATTGGTCCTATGCAATGGCGACGCTGGGTGCTGTCTATCCTGGTCTTGGTCCAACCGATCATCGCTCTGTTGATGACTCTGGGGATTTGCTCGATTCCGATCTGTTACGAGGATGCTGGAATTTTGATATTAGTTGTAATCTAAATTTTCTAAATTATCTGTAATGCAGGGTTCTTGTTGTACTTGTGGTAGTTGCTGATGTTTTTCATATGTTACAAATAAGTGATCTTTTTAGTTTAGCTTATATATTCGGGAATCCATAGTACTGGCTTGTTATGAAGGCCTCTTCCGCTAATCTTTGGCCTGGGTTCCTGGTGACTTGGATCACGATGGCGAAGAGGACAACGTGATCCCTTCCACGGTGCTCACGGCCTTGGGTTTGCACTTGATGCTTGCAGTCATTGTCGATTACGATATCATCATGGTTCGCGCTTTGGACCGAATCACGAAGAAGATTCCCTACTCCGATCGTATCGCAGTCGCCGCAGGGTATGCGCATCGAACGATTTCTGTGTCGATGCTGGTATTCGAATAATTATGCGTTTTTAGTTTAGCCATGCTAGCAGTAGAATCTTCTTGGTGAGCTCCTTGGTGCGTCTGGGACAGTAGATAGACTCCGGGCGCGGGCGGATCATCTTCGCGCGGCGACCGGGGTTATCGGGTTTTGTGTGTGTGTATGAAAAGCGGGCGAAACCCGCTGCCGGCCCGCGGGTTAGGCTTCGGGGGACGCAGGAGAAGGGGGCGCCGCTGCTGCGTCTCGCCCCGGTCACTGAAGACGCCGCCGGCGCATAACTAGGCGCGGGAACCCATCGAAGCACAGCGAGGGCCGTGCCTTTGAAGAATTTCAAAGGGAGGCCGGCGAGGCAATCGAGGAGTGCGCGTAGGGGGATCAGGGTCGAACCCTGGGGGCGGGCGTAGGTGCTTTGTCGCACCAGGGTGGGCCCGCTGCAGGAGGGTAGGGAGTGCCTGGCAAGCTTGGGCAAGGGGTGGGCGTGCGCTGGGGAGGACACTGCCCTGCGCGGGAGGACTGCTGGCGCTACACTTGGAGAAAACAGACGCCTGATACGGGCGCGAGGTTGCAGGGTTTATCGTTATAGCTGGCCTCGGTTTTTGTTTCTGTGGAAGAAATAATGGCGAAGGCCCGGCGGCTGGTCCCGCGTGTGCACAGCGGTAGGGGTAGGGGAGGTATGTCATGAGTTGCGCGGTTTGAGGAAACTGCGAGCGCCATCAGGGGCATGGAGCCGGCTGCGCCACGCTGTCATCGGCTTTCTTAGGCTTTCGGCGGATATCTAACATCATGACATGCATTGACTGGGCAGAGATAGGTGCCTTGAGAAGGCCCAACAGCTCGGCCTAATGCACTACCTTGACCCCTCTGCCTCACACAAGATATCTACCACAACAACCAGGTCGGCATCTGTGCCTTCGCCTTGGGTAGTGTGGTTGATTTGCCGGTGCTGACGTATTTCTGTTGGCAGTCTGCGGTATGTATGGTGGGTCTGTACATTGGCATGTTTTCGTTCTTCTTGGGATCAATGGCCGCACTGGAAAAAACGGATCCAGCCAACGCAGAAGAGGAAAACGATGAAGGCCTCAGTGCCGAGAGTGACTTTCCGCGATTGGTGATCAATTATGAAGAATTTGGTTTTGGACTTGTTAAATAGTTTTGCAATCTGGGTTCAGTAATCATTAGAGATAATAACTTCTTCTGATATTCTTGACGCTTACATCTATTTGCTTTCGATCGTCCGAAACCCCAGTATCTACGCTTTCTAGCATAGTCTATGATTATGACTGGAAGACACCTTACTAGTTATTATCCCACCCCCTCTCTTACGCTCTAACTCCTAAACGAATGGGATTTGAAGTTCGCAAGGGCCTTGTCTCACCCCTTCGTGATTGGCGCTGTCATCGTTTTCGAGCTGGTCTTTATTGGAATTGCCATCTTTGGTGAACCCCTGAAGGCAGAATTTGAGGGTTCGCGCTACCTGCTGCCGGATTCCAAGGTGCGCCTATTTGCGGACAAAGTCGATGCGTCCGCAGGCTTTCCGGATGTTGTGTCTGTCTGGCTCCCACCAAGCAGCATCGGAAAATACCACCTCCCAGAACGACGAAAGTACTCACTTACTCTAAGAAGTTGTTAGACTTAGACTTAATAGAATACATACATGTAGATTTCTTCAATTTCAGCAGAAGTGATCTTTACACCAACTACACTACATCTAAGGTACTACATGACAGTGATCGATCAGATGCGTGCTATTCCTGAAGTCAACGCGGTCCAGAGTGGTCTCCCGTCTCTCTTCTCCTGGTTGCACGAGTATGAGGCTCAGCTACGCGGCACTCAGGGCATGAATGTCTCCGCTAGTTATGAGGCAGACTACGACCCAACGGCGGGTGAACAGCGCGTCGCCCACGCATACGCCAGTGACTTCGCGCATAAAGGTACTTGTTCTTAACCATAGTTGTATAAGTTTTAGACTTAGTTGTCTTATTCTTAGACAGGTTTGTTCTTGATGTCAGACGAGTGTTAAGAGGATTATTATATGAGAAATGAGTATGAAGATAGATCATGGTGACGTGATGCAGGAGACCACGAGGGCAGAATCTGAATCCCTAAGACAGTGCCGTAAACTGAACCTCGCCCTCGACGTATGCCCAACTATGCAACCCATAAACCAGGTTGCACCGCTTGTCCTCGTGTGATCCGTAGTGCCTACTACCCTCGCGCCGTCCGCTTCGACGATACTGCTGGCGCAAGCATCGTGGACAACCTGTTCAAGGACAGCGGAAATGCCGACACCTTGAGTCAGGAGCCCTCGACCAGTATGTTTACTGTCCGCGGACTGAACCACAACGCTGGCTCTGGCTTCGAGATCTACGATCACAGTGGCCAGGCTGCCGTTGCAGTCGCGAGCCATTCGGCCATGGAAGGTGCGTTTCAGAACTCTATGGCTTCCGACGGGTTTCAAGTCGCGGCTGTCGTCAAAGTGGCACCAGCAGCGGATCAATGTGGTACAGTCTTGCTGACTGTCAACCCAACCAACGCGGCTCAGCGATGGGCTAACCATACGTCCGTTGCAGGCTTCAAGATGTGGCTGCAACACGAAGTCTCAAGTCTTGCGAGCGGAGAAAATTAAGGCCAAGTGCAAGTGGCAGTCCAAGTGTAGAAAGTCTTTTTTTTTGTGACACCAACCCCGTCCGTTGGTCTACCCTAAGCCCTGAGTCAATCCACCCCACTTCTAAGGCCCACTCGAGGTCCGTTTCCGTTCCTTGTTGGATGGTCGTTTCACTATGGATAGCACATTTGGTGGCGACTATGCCGCATGCAATAACCGTACGTCGTACATCACCAGTCGCGAACCCTTTTGGGCTACGGATGAGGGCGCACCCTATTTCTACGAATTCGTCCACGACTTCTATGAGAACTGGAACTCGGATCGACCCTGCTGCAGTACCATTTTGCAACCGCATACTTTGCTGGATAAGCCGAATGGAGCCGCTAATCAGGTACTGCAACTACTTGAAACACAGATACACCTGATACTTGAAACAACTGATATCTTGAAACACAGATACTCCTCGAAGTCAAGTTTTCTTCAAGACAGGGACGTCATCTTCTACTGTAGGAAAAATTGGTATAGCTAATACTGTATAATGGATCTTCTACTGTAGGAAAAATTAGTGTAGCTAATACCGTAATGGATCTGCATCTGTCCTAGTAGTCTATTTTGGTCCTCTTTTCAACCCAACACAACAGGCCAACACCAACGTTTTTTCAAAGTTGGAGACCCGTACTGGACGTCTCAGTTGGTCTACGAGCGGCAAATCGATCACCGGCATCCAATCCTCCATCGTGGCCTTTTATATCACGTACAAGATCTCGGAATCCCAAGCCCGAATTGACATCATGCATAAGCTCCAGGACTTGTTGGAAAAGCATCGCACCATGTACCCAGATCGATGGGGAAAACTTGGTATTACTTATATATAAGTAACTTTTATTTCTAGTACTTTTAGAACTTACTAGATATATTCTATATTGTCTGAGTCTGTGTTTGCCTACCTGGAAAGAACTACGTGCTACCATCTTCATACATGATTGCCATTTTGCAATGCTTTTTGACAACGTAAGTCTTAGAAAAAAGTAAAACAATCAATATCAATCCAACAACCCCACAGACGACGAAGGAAAAGCTGATGACTCGTTCGTCGTGGCGCGATTCTTCCCGAACGCGGATCGTGATGAGCACATGAACGACTATTTGCAACATCACTTGCTCTTTGTCTACCTCGCGACGGTCATCAGTTGCATGATCTTCATGCATCCGTTCTACGGTCTCATGACGGCTGTATTCCTCATGATTTGTATGGTGCAGATCCAGGGACTGATGCGATTGATGGACATCAACCTGGATATCTGTTCCTTCGCTGTGCTGGTGATGGCAATGGGCTTCGCGATCGAATACGTGGTCCACATCGCGCATGCTTTTCTTTAAGGCGCCGTGAATCTGAATGTTAGAGGAGGGAAGTTCTTGAGTTCTTCTTTCCGGTTCAAGATGTTAGTAAGATAGTTCTTTTACTTTTTTGCAACTTCTTACTAAGGTTTATTTTCATTTCGACGTATCGTCAGTGCCGTTTCTTCTAGAAAAGAATATTGAAAAATGAAAAAGTATGAATAGAACTACAAGAAGACATTGAAAAATGAAAACTAACCTCTTCATATGTATGAATAGAACTACAAGAAGGTGACAATCCCTGGTCCCAACCCTCTAATCTTCGCATTGCAACGGGCGTGGTTTGGAACGTACTCAGAATGCGCAAGAAGAAATGGGTCTCACAGTTTTCTCCGCGTTTCTGTCAACGGCGGTCCAGCAGATTGTGCTTCTCATCATGGGCAAATCACTGGTCTTCGAAACCTACTCGTCGATGATGATGCTTGTGATTATCAATTATGAGAATGGGTGCTTGGAGGTCGTAATTGTGGTGGTCTAGCATGACCGATGTTGTATCAAACAGTACTAGTATCATCACTGATCAGGAGATCGGAATGGGAATCTCAGAACCAGCATAATTCCTATGTTGACAAAAGAAAAATATTTTACTGGTGTGTCTATGAACCAACCCCTTCCTTTTCTAATCTGAATCCGGTATGACGGGTTTTTTGCTTGTCCCTGGTTTATTGGGTCTGTTGGATGAGTTGGCTGTGAAACTTGTGCCCGAGAAGCATCAGGCGGCTTTGGTGACGCGACGAAAATCGCTGACAGACGCTGTGATCGAAGACATCAGGCAAACCAGCAAGGAACGCGCGAGTAACGACTCGAAGGAGAAAGCAGTCGTGGCGGCAGCGGCATAGATTGGATGTATAAATGTCTGGGTGTGGAGAAGAGAAGATTAGAGGGGAAGAAGAAAAGGAAGAAGGACAGGGCCTTTTCGCAAATACAAGTAGTACTTCTAGTAGTGGATAGCATAAGCACATTTATAGTAAGAGCGAGAGTGAAGAAATATTGATGTTGTTGTATCATGTATCTGATGGCTGTGTAGAAAGAGTATAAATATGCAGCAGTTGATGTAGTCTAAATGATAAATTTGCATTTGGGTCCTTCTTCTTCATCATTTATTAGCGAACCGCGCTTCAGGTATTCAACCTCAAGATGTTTACTCTTACCTTCCAGCACTGTTTTCTCCGCTTCAAAGCCTATTAGCGAACCGACACTAAAAGAAAATAATGAATAACAATACCAATAGCAAAGAAGCGGCATGAGGATAGTGCGAGGTAAGTTGTAGTACTTCTCGTGAATCTTGTTCATTCAATTTACGGGTAAGCAGTGTGTAGCAAATCTAGTACCTGTGATTATGTGTAGAAAATCCTGCTTACTTTGTAGATCTAATATGCTAATTGCAATTCTTTTGAATAGTCCATCACAATACACAGATAGACAGTTCGATCGGCTTCAAGTGCACTTTGTGGTCGTTGATAGTATCAACAAGTTATCGTATGCACATGAAGAGGCTGATGAGTAAGTAAGCAGTTAACGAAAGAGGAAAGTATTCTTCAACGCACCACGACGACTAATTAAAGAACGTAGCAATAGCATGCGGAATATATATGTAGAAACAACCACCGAGGTAGTAATTTCAATTGTTGTTTTTTGTGTCGCATTACACCAAGAAAGAATGCCTTCTGTTTTCCGCAAAATTTGACGTGTGGCTTTGAATGTCCCATACAACTTATCATGACAGTAAGTCGCAGATCTTGCGTAACCTCCTAGGACTAGAAGAGAAAAAAACTACTAATTGTCGATGAAATTCACATTCCTGATGCAGAAACCCGAAAAAGCATAGCATGCTAGTTTTTTTTCTGCAATTCAAAGGGTTGGAAAAATGTCAGTGGATTGTGTGTGAGGCCAAGGCGTCGCTGAATGCAGCCGGATGTTGGCATGACGGTGAAGTCGGTAAGGAGCGTCAAGAAGAAGATGAAAATGTATCAGTTCACACAACAAGGAAAGTCGGCATTCACTGAGATGCAATCGGACAAGAAAGAGGGTGACAATCGGTCCTGCTGCAAGCAAGTCCTGGTGGACTAGAGGGTGACAATCGGTCCTGCTGCAAGCAAGTCGTGGTCGACTCAAGATTGGGCTTGACATTTAGGAGAAGGAGAACCAACACGGGGCGCGTGAAATCGGTATGATCATGCAGAAAGAGGAGCTTGATCATGCAGAAAGAGGAGCTTGATCATGCAGAAAGAGGAGGTAAATCCTGCAGAAAGAACGAGAAGCGTACTAGATGATACAGGGAGAGACTAGGTCATTCAGATGAGGAGCAGGGTCACCGCTTCCACTAGACACGTTTAAGTTTTTACAATCCAGAACCACCATGGATGCAAGCATCAACACAAAAATTTAATTGACAGTCATGCATCCGAGTGGTACTGAAAGGGCCTCTGCGTTACAGGGCGAAACTTCATCTCTTGAGTGAAGCAATTATGATGTATCGGTCCTCCTTATAGGAAAGGTCTTTCTCGACTAGTTCTTAGTTATCTCGAGTATGGGATGAAGAAGAAGAAGAAGCACAAGAGAGGAATGTCAACACGAGTCCTCTTGTCAATTGTAGTACAAAGAGAATGAATGTCAACAGGTACAGGAGTCCTCTACAAAGTCAAAGTAAAAATCGTTCTCTAGCGTAGTCGGTGACTGTTCCGTCATCTCCAGCGTAGTCGCTGACTGGTGTTCTACGAATCTTCTTAGTGTAGGATCCGAGCAAAGTTGGTGTTGTAAATACTTGTGGCACGCAAAAGGGATCCTGTCGATGCAGTCAGTGGCCCACAAGATATGGCTAGGCCTGAAGAGGGCACGGCTATGCAGCAACAGCCAGGAGCTATGGGTATGGAGCAGCAACAGGCAGGTATGGCTATGCAGCAACAGCCAGGACCTGTAGGGATGGAGCAGCAACAGCCTATGATGCAACAGCAGCCGCCAGACATGGGAATGCAACAGCCCATGATGCAACAGCAGCCACGAGATATGGGGATGGCGTAGCAACAGCCCACACCGGCGCCCACCGTTCAATTCCCCTACAGCCCGGGTGCTCAACCGCAGCAGCCAGGTATAATTATGAAGCAGGGGATGTATGAATCAACAGCAGCAGCCTATAATGCAACAATAAGAGCCCGGGGTGGTGATGCAACAGCCAATGATGCAACCACAACAGCCAGATATGGGCATGGCGATGCAACGGCAATCTATGATGATGCAACAACAACAACCCGGGGCTATGATGGCGCAACAGCAGCAGCAACCTATGATGATGCAACAACAGCAACCCGGGGCTATGATGGCGGACGACTCCTCATTGCCGTAGAGCTGATCAAGTTAAGGCTTTCCCTAATTCTATTAATCAATGTTCAGGAGAGTCACTCATCCTGGTGGAAATGGGAGGCTTTCCAACGGAAAGAGCACCAGGAAGATGCATAGACAGGACAAGTGAGGATATCTTTAGTACGCATGAAAAAGAATGGGTATTGGGTACACCGTTGCTGCTACTAAGATAGGCCTCGCTTTTTCTAACTTGGTTGAGCGCTAGTGAAAGCACAGCAAGAAGCGGCAGCACGAAAAAGGGCTTTGGAGAATTCTCGGAGAGGCAGTCCAGAAGACAGTACTTCCGATTCGGATGAAGTAGTTCTAAGAAAAAGTCGCGACACTGTTCGTCTTCGTTGTAGAAACAGTAGTAAGATCAAGATTTACAACTAGTAGAGCCTTGGAGGTAATGTCTTGAAGATCTTTTGTCGTCTAAGTATTGCATTTGCATAGTATCAGTAAAACGAGTATTGCATTCTTCCTGCGCTTCAAATTGATACGATTGAAAGTTTGTAATTGTATGTCGGAGGAAGCGGAATGGCTCTTGCAGAGCGAGCAGTGATGGAAGAAGCACGACAAGGGGGTCTTGTGAGTATAGGCTTCAGCTTGCTCCACTTCCTTGTGAACAAAAGTCGCGAAGCAGTTGAAAATAGAAGGAGAGTCCAGAAGCAAAAAGCAGCGACTGGTGTGAAGGTGAACAGCAGAAGATGAAGAAGTCAAGTGCATGCTGTGTAAAGCAGATGATTACTCGAGAGGGGCTCCTTTAATCCAGTGCAGGAGAGCACTGACGAGTTACTGTGAACAAGAGCAGATCACGACTCAGTGGGAGACTTGAATTTTGTGACAGTGAAAGGTCAAACAGTATGAGTAACTTTTTCGGCACTATGAAGAAGATTGCCGTTCTACAGTGGACTTTTTGTTAACAACATCAGACGGTAATTGCGCTGGCTCGAATCATGCGATATTCTGGCAACGATAGCTCCCATGGGCTAGCGCCAATGGCAATAGAAACAAGTACTTCGTCAGACGCAGACGTATCTACCGGAAAGCATGCGAACACGAGGACGTATCTACCGGAAATCGTCACTGTGATTTGAACGATGCCACTACAACGAGCCAGCGGCGACTTGCCTCTCTTCCTCTTTCTTCATATTATATCATAACTCGTGCCCTGTATTCTACGACTTCACGCCATCAAGTGGATGTGCTGCTCATGAAGTGTGTGTCTTCGAGCCTCGCAACAACACTCAATCGCGACTCGTGTTCCCTTTCATCTTCTGCCCCAGTTTTCCTTCTTCTTCTCTCCTTTTCCATTATCTTCTATCACACGATCGCGATGAATGCCAAGAGTACAAGCGTGCCACGCGAATTCTCAAGACTCCAATGCTGAAGATGATGTATCATACACGTCATAAGGCTCACGCTCATGCTCCACGCGGTCGTACTACACCCTGCTACAACAGTCACTCAAGTCCCGCCCCCCCACTCCAGGTCCAATATTTTTACTAGCCATGCCTATTCAAAAACCCAACAGTGGCTAGCCATGCCGATTCAAAAACCCAACAGTAGCAAAGACCATGCTCATGCTCATCAACCCCACCAGAAGAGTAACCATTTGCCACGTAGTTTTCCCATCCAAATCTCGGTACGATATCAGAATCACGCTCAGCGCAGATTAGAAGACTCCTCTTTGATGAAGCCACTTCCTTCTCCTTGCTTTTACTTCATGCTCCTACATAAAAGGAGTTCTTCGTCGATATCCCCCGTCACACCTACCGCCCCCAGCACTATGTGCATACTACCTGTTTGCTGCTCCGTTCCGCTCAGTCCTTCAGTCAAAAACAGTTGTCAATACTGTATGTTTTAGTGTAAAATTCTACACAACCTGAACATGTATCTAAATGATGTCGCAAACGCGATAACCTCCTTGTTCTACTAAGCTGTAACATCAAACACTCACAAGATGAAACACCTCAAGTCTTCTATTCTCCCTAAATGTAGCTCAAGCAGCCCATTGCGAACTTCCCGAGGGGTAGGTATGGTAGCCACTTTTTCTTAGAGGTAGGGTTTTCGTTTTGGTGTTTCTGTTTCCCGTTTGTTCTACCTTTCTCTCTTAGGAGAGGCAAAACGAACGGTAGCTGACACCTACCCTTAATATTTAACCTACCCTTAATATTCCTTACCGCCCAATCTTCGAGTCGTGCTTCCGGCATATTGTTGACACTTCTATAGACAAACGCGCTCGTCAATGCCGAACAAGTGCAGGCGTGGACTGCGATGAAAAGATGTTAGAGATAGAGGTGGACTCAAGAACATGTCCTCTGAAGGATAGTCACATTCACGCACACACTTCATCTCCTAGAAGTGTACGAAAGCAAACGCCATAAGAGCAAACATAAATCGCCAGGTGCAGGCTGTCTTCGTAGTCGTAACCACTTTGTTGTAAATTACTGAGAGCAAACCCGCCGATAATCGCAGCCATGACACTTGTGTTCAACACGTCATTACACAGCTTCTCCCTTGTACGACCATCGTCGCCGTTAGTAGTTGCGTCTCCTTCTCCTTCTATTTTGTTTCGTCCAGCAGTAGCAGCTGCAAGAGTCGAAGCTGTAACCGCGGAAGGCATCTTGGGAATTCACGCGTCTCCGTTGATTCAGAGAACGAGAATGTCATGCATCTATTTGACGAGTGTGGCGTTGAACACTGTGTCCCAACCACCCCTGAGTACCTATACAGCTTTCATATGCATGCCTCCTACATTTCTTCACTCCTTTTTTCCTTCCGCCGTCTCACTTGCTGTTCTCTGTTTCCATACTCCTCACTCCGTCCTCCTCCGCACTCCGTTACACGGAAATCCACCTGCTCGGCTCCACACTCGACGAACACAGGAATGCCCACGGATCATCCTCCAGGTGTTCTGCGTCTTACGCTATGAGCTTCTTACATATTTATACAGACACCCTGATTTCTTGAGAACCTCCAACCTCTTCTCGTTCGGAGACATGAAAATAAGTAACAGTTCAAATAGAACAAGAAAGTAGGTGGATGCATGTAGTGGTTAAGGCAAAGGATGCATGTAGTTGGTTGGTGAATCATTCAGGTTCCGCAGTGCCCTAAGAACTCAGTCCAGCATACCCACAAACTCGAAAAAACCAGTCTACAAGACAACAAGTACAAGAGTCAACCTTCTACACCTTTCTACTACCTAGGTTTCAGTATAGGCTGCTCAAGCAGTAGATTAATTAATGATGTAACGACATCGACGTTTTGCATGGGTTAATGCTTAATATATTTTGATAGACTAGTACAACAGGAGCGAGTGACAGTCATCTTTTTCCTTGTTATCCTTCTATAAGTGGCAGTACTAGTAGCACTTGAGATAGTGCGGGAAATAAGGACAGCCTCAGATCTTTAAGTGTGATAGATTTTGCACTTTCTTACGACAAACTACTTCCGAAACCGGCAAAAGCATACTTCTTAATACAGCACTAGAACTCTTGTAGATGTATTTCTTCACATCCAATTTTCACATCTCGGAGATCATGAATTTGCAATACTCAAACTCTTTAAAAACGATTGGTTAATATGCGCACAGGCACCAGAAAAATATGTAGGACAGAATAGAATAAAATGCCTCGACTCTTTTCTTTAAAAAATGAAAATAAGTACCTATTTAAGTTTATCATCTAGCTACTTACTAAGTTAGGTGTCGGTAACTGCGCATGCGGACAGCGCATCACAACAACCGTAGTACCATATGAGATGAAGATAGCAAAAATTGAGAATAAACATGAATAGTGTTGATACTCATAGATAGCACAATAAGCTGCAGTCATCTCCTAAATCCGAATAACATTACTCCTCGTGCTTTGGGTTTCTTGTTCCATGTCACTCCTCCCATCAAGTGGAACTTGAGGCGTCCCTCCAGTGTCAGGAGCCAGACGAGAAGTAGCTGCTTGGTACATATCTGCTGCAAGACCGGAAAAAATATCCCCCAATTGCTGGAACAGGGATCCCGCAGATGCCGACTGCTGCATCAGTTCTGCGTGAGAAACTTGTGTCATCTGCTGTGTCGGCTGTGCCACAGTAAAGGTGACATCTGGTGCTCCTCCTGCATTCCTATGATCGGTAGGTATCGATGAAGCGCCAGCAGAGGCTGCAGACATTGCGGGAGGCGTAGTATTAGCATCAGTTGTGACTGATGAGGTTCTTGAGGGTGGATCTGGAAATGAAGGTGATTCTTGTTGGCTATGGGATGACGCTGAGCCTGAGACAGCTGAACCTGAGGAGTTTACTGGGGTTACCGTTGATCCATCAAATTCTGATCCAGACCTGAGCCTCAAGCTGGTGCTTCTATCATTACTACTAGAAGCTTCTGAAGATGATAGGGACAGGGAGGTCGTTCTCAAGGTTGTGCCTGTTCTTGTACCACCTCGTGGTCCAGCAGAGGAAGGCCTTGTCGCCCGTACAGCACTAGCAGACGAAGACGAAGCTCGCTTTCTTGTACAACTAGAGGATTCACTATGACGACGAAAAGGTGGGACAAATTCCAGGTAGCGCTTAGCCATCGCCGCATCCGTCTCCCCCAACCTTTTCACTGCAAGTAAGTGAAGGGAACTTTGTTCTGCTCCTAGTTCGGGCGTTCTTTCCTTGTACCGGTTGTACAATTCGCGGCTACAACCTTCGCCTTCTGATTCTAAACCTTCGGTCTCAAGGCTCAGCGGAGGTAGGACAGGAGAAGGCTCTTCTGATTGGGCCTTCGAATTCCTCTTCAGCTCTCCCGCTGCTGCGTTTTGGGCTCTCTTAGCTTTCTTTCGACGACTGTGGAAGGAGTTCGATACCGCCAGACGAACTCGTCTACTACGGTTGTGACCTCTTACGGGAGACGGTGAACTGCTTCCCACCATAATTCCACTTGAACTTAATAAAGACTGCTGCGCCACAAGAGCACGCTCCTGTACCTGCTCTCGTCCAACTTCTTGTGGCTGTGGCGCCCGCTGCACCGCTTGTGAGCCCTGCTGCACGAGTGGTGTGGCCTGTACTTGTGGGTCGTGTACCACGACCGGAGGTACTTCTACTTGTGCCATATTCTGTTGCTCCCATGCTGGATTCGGTCTAAAACAGCCGTCTGCACCCATAATCACTGGCGCAAACGCAGATGCAGTCGACGCCGCTTGTTGGCCACGTGCTGCTTGTTCCACTGGACGCTGTATGTTGATGCTGCTGTATGTTGTTGTTGCTGTCGTTTGGGACTGCGTTTCTGGTCGTGTCAGTGACAGCCCTGCTTGAGTTGCAGCCGCACCATATAATTGCCCAGTCGTCTGCGTCTGCGTACTCCCTACAGGCGGTGGAGACGATATTTGCAGACTCGCGAGTTGTAGACTCAAGAGTCTCGCATATTCCCGCTCGACGTGGTGCACTAGATAGGGCGCTTTCTCTTCCGTGAAATACGAATACGATGCCACCGCACTTGCCGCTTGCAGATTATATGTGTGTTGAGTAGGTCCAAGTCCGACACTCCTGTTCTGGTGCTGACTCCTCATGGTGCTCTGCGTTTGTTTCACGGGTAGAAAGGGGTCGGCGCCGTGCTTCACCAGCAGCCCGTAGACTTCGGTGTGCCCATTCCGAGCGGCCACGTACAAAGGCGTTTCGTTCGTGACAGGATGTCGAAGATCCGGCGTAGCGAAGAAATCTTCCAACAAAGTCCGCACAACACCGAGTAGACCCTGTTTTGCTGCTGCGAAGAGCAGAGAGCCCCTTTCTGGGTGCTGCGCGTCCACGCTGAAGGACGGCATGTGCGTGCGACCATGCAGCGGTTGTGTCGCCGGTGCACTTAGCAACGCTTCTGGAGTCAACGGAATGAAATCCAGAAGTTTTTCCTTCAACTATGACAGAAAAAAGTGTACTCATACTCAAGAAAGGAGGTTTTTTCCTACTTAGAAAGTGCCTACGTTCTTGAGGATGAGTACACTTTTTCGTTTCATATCAACCCAGTGGAATTGAAATTGTCTACACGTTGCTTCTCCTGCGCCAGAATCGTACGCATCATCTGGAGAGCAGCTGCTTTGCTAGAAGATGACGTAGACGAAGAACTCTGAGTGGATGTAGAGTATGCACGATCATGATTGTTCTCGACACTGAGTTGCCAGAATCTACGTGAATCTTCTAACGTTAAATGCACGTGTAAAAACCCCAAGAGATCACGCAACTCTTTCCATTGATTTCCATCTCCGGTGCTGGTCGTACCCTGATTTACAGTTACACCACCAGCACCTATAAACCGGTCATAGATAAACGTCTCCGGAGGCTCCGCACGACGCAAAGTCGCAACCAAGGGAGCGTGGTCTGATAATTCCTCCTCAATCGGCAAGCAAAATGCCAATGAAACGGCCCATTTCGTAGTGTCAATCCAGATGTAATCTAAAATCTGTTCCCGTGGTTTTTCGTTTCCTTGATCATGATGTTCTCCTGGTACTACTGCTGCTGCTGCTGCTGTTTTTGCTTGTCCTTCTTGCGATGTAGTTTGTTCTGTTTGTACAACATGCAGATGTTGATTTCTAGATCCAATGCTGGTGGAGCTCGCCTCATCTCCACTCGAAGTAGAAACTGTGCTACTTTTAAAGCTCAGCATTCAATGGTCACTGACTCTGAAAGAAATGGGCCCCATGCCTCTCCCTTTGCTTTTCCTTCATTTTCCCCTGTTCTCTCAAGAGGGACCTCAGTGACCAACCCCAATGACCATTGAAAGCTGAGCCTTAATACTTGGTGTTCCCATAGTACTAGGAAGAAAGTTCCTCTGTGTATACTTTGGTTCACGGTTTTGCCACACACTGAAGACACTACGAAGCGGCTTACGCGTTGCCAGACTCACAGGCGCAAGACCCGCTAGAGCCATCTGAGTAATACCGAAATGTTGTCCCATCGTCCAGGACATGATCTCCTGACTGTCCAATGGACGACGATTCTGTTCTCGGACAACGCGTTCCGCTAATTCCACTTCCCACGAGAAGTGACGACTCAGACTCTCAGATATTGCTATCCAGTCCTCAGATGGCACTACTGGAAAAGGAAAATTCTTCTTCTGAACACTTCCCTTCTCGAAAAGCTCATAGACAGGCGACTCTGGTCCCTCGTTCAAGTCACCTGCGATGATCACGGCAGGATGATCATTCTTCAGTGATGGCGTTGCTGGCGTAGAAGTAGCAGAGGCTGCAGAAGATGAGGAACTAGAGCCAGATGATAGTATAGAGGAAGCACGACCCAATCTACTCCTGCCTGCAGGAAGACCGCCTGGTTTGCTGCTGGCACTTTGATGCTGTTGTACTAGTCCACGTGGCTTTGCTGGCACACTGACTGCGTTGCGTCGTTCCACAGCGTAATGCAGTAATCGTTCTGCTTGCCAGAGACGAACAAGTTGATGATTCTCGCTGCCCCACGTTAAGTGCGTGTTTGCGACAAGAACTCGCTCAGCATTACTGTTGTCTTCGAACTCGAGGACTAAAGCCACACTGTAGCTGTGCACAGGCGAAGGCGCTATTCTTTGTTTTTCGCTGCGTTTTTCATTGTAGTTTACATGGAGGCGCTGGAAGGTTTCGCTAGGATGTTGTACGCTACTCGTGCTCGACGAGGAGGTTTCCATGCTCGATGTTGAGGGCGCTGGTCGTTGGGCTGCGGGAGCAACTTTATCATCCTTTGAACCCTGCTGCGAAGCTCCATTACCGACTTTCTTTGGCATCCACATCCACTTTCTTCCTGGCCTTGCAGCACGAGGAAAGTCCACCCCTGCTTTGTGGGCGGAAACGTCTTCAACAGCTTTGTTATCCTCACTGCACGTCTTGGATTGTTCCTTTTCCACTTGCTTTTCCACAGGCATACTGACAGTTTCGCCATCCCGCTTCTTTCTCCAAACTAAGCAAGCATTCGCCTGTTCTTGTTTAACTTCTTGAGCAAACTTTTTGCGTTCCTGTACCCGATCATAAGCACGCTGTTTGCGTGCTTGCATCATTTCTCTGAATCGCTCTTTTGCTCTGTACCTGGCTTCTCGTCGTTTCTGACTACGCGTGACACGATGAGGGCTGTCCAAACGTTCTCTATTATCGTCATCCTGCCATTCTTGCTCTTGTTGCCATTCCGACTCCCACCCTTGCGCTTCCCACTCTTGCCAATCGTCTTTCCGCGTACACTTCACTACACTGATATCTTCTGCATCTTCTGCAGCGGATTCTTGCTCCATAACAACATCTGACAATTTGTCTTCTGAAGACACTGACTGTTGCTCTTGTCCATCAACGTTGACAACCTCGTCCCCAGGAGCGTCATGGGACGCCTGCAGTTGTGGTGCAACACTTTCGGGTAGCTCATAATCCTCATGAGGCACAAGAGGGGGCAAAGACGAGACCAATGGCTGCTCTACCACAACAAGTTGCTCTACTATGCTCGGTGAAAGAGACGAGCGGGAAGGTGCCCTTGCTTCAATACGTCGTAGACGCTCCGCTTCATGAGCTTCGTCTGCTTGCTCGAAGGCTGCCCAAGTCTCTTCGGTCACACCTTCACTTTTGCTCTTCCGGCTTTTCCTCAATCTTAGAAGAGGATGATGTTAAAAATCATTCTCTAGACTGACAAAGGTCGTGAAGACTGACTAAGACTAATATATTATAAGGGCAGCTCGCCGAATAGATTCAAATCATCATACTATAAGGGGAACCTCGTCAGATAATCATTCGCAATCATGATAATAACCAACCAAACCATAAACTTGATGGCCACTGCTCTTGTGTCTCCTCGAATGCAATTCTTTGGAAATCGAGTTTTTGCACTCGCAGAGGTCGAAACCGCCCGTCTTTCTTGAAAAACGTAGCGCAGCCTTGCACTCTTGTTCTCGAACCATCCGGCAGAACATGGACACCGAGAACATAGGGCCGTCCATAAAAGACTCCTTGGTAACCATGCTCTAACATGCGTGCACGCCAGTAAGAGCTCCAGTGCTGCTCGTCAACCTGCGAGTAGTGCACATGTCATGTCGTGTCATGTCATGTGCCCTCTTTTACCACGTGGTCAAGTAGTTATGAGGTCGTTCAGTCAACATATTGTACCTTCTAAATAGAGAAATCTCAGCATACAACATGAGATTGAAATTATTCAGGGTAAGAAGTTTCGTAACTGTTCTGTTTTCCATTCTTTTCGACGATGCAGTCTACAACTTCTAAAGACAAACAGACTACTTAGTACAGAGAAAAAGTACAACAAGTAGGTACCTCCTGCAAGGTAACAATTTCTGGTTCGAACGCGACAATTTTCTGCAATATCCGTTCGAATCGTTCTTCTCTGGGCAAGTCAGTCTGCCTTCTCATGCTCTCCGAGAGGATGTTCCAACTGAGGTGGACGAACGCGCGAGACGCCAGGGTAGAAGAAGCACGACTCGGACTTGCACTTGCTTTTGCTTTACCTCCTAGTATTGGTGAATGCTTAGGTGGAACAGCTGTAGCTGGAGGCAGCGCTTCCCCCTCTTCACCGGCGTGTGGAACAGTCGGGCCCACGGCCCGTGCGATTGTGACGGCAGTTGTTAGTTCAGCTGCAGATGCAGCTGAAGAAGTTGCGCCTTCACCTGCTCCGTGGTCCATCTGCTTCACGAGGACACTGCTCACAACGTCGAGGCTCAGTAAAGAGCAAATCGACAAGACAAAACCTGGTGTCATCTTTGCTGTTGTTTCAATGAAGGTAGTTTCTTCGAAGATGAAGGATGGAGAAATATGATGAGATGATGTAGGCTAAGATAGAGCATGCTCCTGCATAATTTTAATTCTCCACCATACATGCATTTCTCGAAGATTCCTCTTGAGTAAAAGCAGTCAAAGTCATAAATGGCGATTGTAGCTACTAGTGTACACAGCGAGCCCGCACTAGGCATAGAAACGTAGTGGATCCAGGTAGAGACACTTTCACTTGTCTGAGGGTGAGGTAATAGTAATTGAAAAGAAACTATTATATCGACGTAACCTGTTGGGGTAGAGTAGTTTTGTCTTTCGTTATGACAGATCATGATCGGCTGAAATCATGTTGGTTATGTGGAGAGTCAGGCTGTCCACGACACCCTCTTCGAGGTATGTTGCCACAAACTAACAAGCTGATTCTTGATACGATCATTTTTTTGATCAGCAACCGAGAGTCAAAGCTCAAGGGTCAAAGCTCAAGGTCTTGTCACCCTGGTCAAATTTCATACAGAATCGGCGTTCATTATCTGATTTAATGACCATGAAGCACAGGTTGTACACAGACACCCACAACGCTATATCTCATATTGCGGCTATCCTCCAGACGTGATCAGAGAAGCGACTGCTCAGCCCGCTTAACAGTTAGATCAGACATCTTCTCGCAGCATTACGTCATGATCTTCAAGTCGTGTACTTGTTTATCGTCTTGTAGTGTCAAATTTTGCGGATTGTTAATTTGCGGCATGTAGTGGGGAAAAGTTATAGAAGATCACTTCTTTTCACCTGAGGATCGATCCACACACATCAGGACACAAAAGAGTGATCAAACAATATATTCATGCTTACAAAGTCCAACGGTTGCGCACAATGTAGATAAATTGATCAGTTTAGTACGTGAGTCTTTGTGTTTCTTCTGACTCGTTCCCTCCGCCGGTTATCTTCATTTACATAAATGCATACATGATTTTTACCTGCTTCGAACTGTCGAGAAAATAATGGCTACAACAAGTGAAGCAGATGCAGAGAATCGATGATGTCAAAGAAATATCCATAAACAATTCGTTCAAGTAGCATACATACGATCGCCATCGGACCAGAAGTGTTGATACTTCTGCAGCCTTCACTATGAAAGAATGTTCATCATAGCTGGTCCATGAAAGATTGTTATGATCATGGTCTGCAGTATAAAAGCTGCTTTGGCTTTGTAACTGCTCGACGATGGAAAGTGATTGTTCTCTTGGTTTTGAAAGGAATTTTATCAATCTTATTGGAAAAGTCATCTTTATTTCTCTCCTTCGTTTACAGAATCCCTGAGAAGTCACTTAAGTTTCATGCGACTAAGACTAATATGAGCGTGTGTTGCATGTTAACCTACGTCTCATGTGTGATGTTTATTGTTAATCTTAATAAAAATAAATTTACAATTCGATTTCATAAGCATTTGTTAAGCATCAGCGGTGACCGGCGAGTTTTTGGGTTCGTTTTGCGGAGTAATCCTATTCATTATTGAATAATCCATATCCAATCGATTATTGAATAATGTCGTGTAATCCTATCCATTATTGAATAATCCATATCCCAATGGATGACACCACCTCATGAGCAGCCTACAAAGTCCGAGAGGTTTGCTTAGAACTCCTCTGTTTTGAGGCTCAGAAGTTTCCCTATTTCTAATCTTTCACCGCACGTTGTTGTGAAGAATCGCTCTCGTCTATAGACAATCTATTTTGTTACACTAATTTACTCACAGTTGTCGTTTCGCGCATACATAGAGCCGTCTGGACTTAAATCAATGCTAGACTTATGGTATGTACAACTACAGGCACAAAAAGATCAGGAAAGGCCTCCGGGTCATTTGCACCTGCTCTCAATAGTATGTCAGATTGAAGAACAGAAAAACAGTACTCGCATTTGTCTTTCTTGTGAGCGAACAAGTGAAAGTTGACCATGTTGACCATCACAATTAATCACTGGTATACTTGTTGTATCAGTTAGAAGATAGGTAAAAAAGCGTTATCTTACTTGATACTTCGAATCGGATTTTTACTTCGGATCAGGGAAGGCCTCTGGGTCATTTGCACCTGCTCTCAATAGTTCCACGGTCGCCGGTGCTGTTGTCGCCAACAGCTCTAGTCCCCTTGATGTAGGTGAGAGAGGCTGCTGCATTTGATGTGCGTCTTGCATCTCCTGATCCTCATCAGAGTGGAAGGTTTCTTCTGGAAACAACTGAAAGTTTTCATCTCCATGTTCGGACACTGCTCCTGTTTGAACTGGTGCTCCGTCTTGATCTCCATGTTCGGACACCGCTCCTGTTTGAACTGGTGCTCCGTCTTGATCTCCATGTTCGGACACTGCAGCTCCCATCCAGTTCGGATCTCCCATACCATCTCCGGTACTCTGATCCTGTTCCTGTCCTACCATGTTCATCCAAGAGATAGTTGTACTTGGATCTACTGCGCCTCCTACCATGTTCATCCAAGCCATAGCACTTGCATCCCCAGTTTCTCCCATGGTCCAGCTTGTTGGGCTTGTACTAGGATCAGGTAGTTCATGTTGATGATAGAAGCCCTCAGGGTTTCCTTCACCTGCAGACGAAATAGACGCCATACTGTTGTCATGACTTGGTGCTAGCTGGGGTGCTGCAGTTGTAACCGAAGTTCCACTGACTCCATCTGAAGAGGATGAGGGCATTTTAGCATGGTTCAATGTAGCACGAGGAGCTGGCGCATGTACATGTTGAGCTCCTGCAGTAACATCTTGTGCCAGAACAGAAGATGAAGCCCCTGGCCCTGTAGCAGCTGCTGACGCTGATGGATTTACAGCCACACAATTTCCAACGGGAGGTGGCGGATCGTGTACTGGTGTTCCCCTTAGTACAGCCACACAATTTATAAAAGGAGGTGACGGATCGTGTTGCGGTGCTATGGTAGGCATCGGATCATGTTGCGGCACTACTGGTTGATGGCTAGAGGAAGCGGCGCCAGAGCTCATGGCCGGTGCCAGACGCACTACGCCCGGCCCCTGCGGGGTGGGAGTCGCGCTCGTGGGAGGCTTAACGTCATCGTACCTGACACTCATGAGAAACCTGCCTTGCTGAGAAGATTGAGATTCTACTTGTTGTTGCTGACTCTGCTGTTGAAGGAACTGCTGTTGAGCTGCAGCTGCGTGCTGTTGAGCCGCCTGCTGTTGAGCCGCCGCTGCATGCTGCTGAGCCACCTGCTGTTGAGCTGCAGCTGCGTGCTGTTGCATCGCGAGTTGCTGAGCTGCTTGCTGTTGGGCGGTCGCCTGCTGCTGAGCTGCAAGCTGTTGTGCTGCAGCTGCGTGCTGTTGAGCTGCAAGCTGTTGTGCTGCAGCTGCGTGCTGTTGAGCTGCAAGCTGTTGTGCTGCAAGCTGTTGTGCTGGAAGCTGTTGTGCTGGAAGCTGTTGTGCTGGAAGCTGTTGTGCTGGAAGCTGTTGTGCTGGAAGCTGTTGTGCTGGAAGCTGTTGT
The DNA here is from genome assembly GCA_905178165.1 of Amoebophrya sp. A25. Taxonomy (NCBI): domain Eukaryota; class Dinophyceae; order Syndiniales; family Amoebophryaceae; genus Amoebophrya; species Amoebophrya sp. A25. Next base: position 366,650 of record CAJINU010000010.1, on the reverse strand, counting down.
GCTGGAAGCTGTTGTGCTGGAAGCTGTTGTGCTGGAAGCTGTTGTGCTGGAAGCTGTTGTGCTGCAGCTGCGTGCTGTTGAACTGAAAGCTGTTGTGCTGCAGCTGCGTGCTGTTGTGCTGCAGCTGCGTGCTGTTGAGCCGCCGCCTGCTGTTGAGCCGCCGCTGCGTGCTGCTGAGCTGCAAGCTGTTGTGCTGCAGCAGCGTGCTGCTGAGCTGCAGCTGCGTGCTGCTGAGCTGCAAGCTGTTGTGCTGCAGCTGCGTGCTGTTGAGCCGCCTGCTGTTGAGCCGCCGCTGCGTACTGTTGAGCTGAAAGCTGTTGAGCTGCAGCTGCGTGCTGTTGCATCGCGAGTTGCTGAGCTGCTTGCTGCTGGGCGGTCGCCTGCTGTTGAGCTGCAAGGTGTTGTGCTGCAGCTGCGTGCTGTTGAGCTGCAGTTGCTTGTACTTGCTGCTGCGCGACTATTGCCTGCTGCTGCTGCTGCTGCACTAGTGCCTGCTGCTGGGCAGCTTGCTGGTGAGCCATTTGAAGTTGCTGATCCGCATTCTGAACTGTGGCACCGGTCACGTAGGGGTGTAATTGAATAGCAGGTGCCTGTACTGTGACTAATCCCTGTGCAGTCTGTCCAGCTTGCTCCTGTTGCGTCTGTGTTTGTAATGGCTCCAATTGTTGTTGCACCGCCGGCGCAGGATTGGCAAGGCTATAGGTTCGCGCTCTATACCCTTGAATCGCCATCGCTATCGCAAGAGGAATTTTTACATCGTCACTAGGAAACGGGACCACTCGCCTGTTAGGATCACCCATTTGCCCCGGGTTTATTAGAGAACCAAAATGAAGAGGAAACAAAGTGAAAGACAACGTATATATCACAGTGATATCTATAGTGACACTATCTGTTTGGTTATACACCTACGAAATTGATTACACTCGAAGAAGATCCAAGATACCTTCCTGTCAGGTACAACATCGATCAGTTTTCATTGAGTTTCGCTCTAGAAATTATAATGCATAACAGTGCTTCGTCCGCCCATGGCTCTGCAGGTGCTGGACCAGTCGGTGCTTGTCTCTCAGTCGGTGCCAGACCTGACGAAGATGCTGCACCAGTCTCACTTCCAGGAGTCGTAGGTGCATTTTTCCCACCCGAAGAAGACGAGGCACCAGTTGGCGAAACGCGTCGTCGTAAAAAAGGCGGGTTAGGCTTAAGGGCCCGACTCCCAAGAGCTCCTTTGCCTTGATGTCCGCCTCCTGATCCCCCTCCATCACCTCCTGGTCCCCCTCTTGATCTTGATGCAACCCCGCCTCCTGGTCCCCCTCCATCACCTCCTGGTCCCCCTCTTGATCTTGATGCAACCCCGCCTCCTGGTTCCCCTCCATCACCTCCTGGTGTGTCATCCGAAGTGTCACCGTCAGCATCCTTTACGTCAAACCTTTTCCGAGGTCCCAGGAGAAACGATCGCATCGTGAATTAGAGAGTGTATTTTTACGCAGTAGATGTAGTACTGCTACGCACCAAAGGGCTCAAGAACAAGTATAATGGTGGATGAAGATCTCCATTGTAAGTATTCATACCAGAGTTGTGGCCAGCACTGTGAAGGACGATCCTAGATGATCTAGAGCTAAAATCTACTGACATAAAAGTAAAATTTGATTCCTCTTCTAATAACCAGTCATAAGCATCTCTCCTCTGTGGTTGCTTCGACAATTGTGCCTCCGCTTCGGTATCTGTCACGCATTCTCTAGATGCATCTCGCCTTACGCTTATCATAAACGTGTCAAAGGCACGTAGTTTTTGCTCATACTCTCTTTGCTCGTCCGTCCAACAATCTGGAATCTTTCCCTTGTGGATTTTGAGACCTCGAGAGGGAGGTAAAAAATAGTGGGGTCCGAGGTCTTCTTCATGCCTAGTGTAGCCTGGTGTAGAAGATGAGGCAGCAGCTGCTCCTCGTGGTCTACTCCTCCGGTGGTTACTCTCGGAACAAGAACTACTCCTGGAAGATGCAGCATCGTCCTCCTCTTCGCGATGTGCGGCTCCTTCATACTCCCAACCCCCCGCCCCCGGATAAAAATATTGGCAATACTGCTGCTGTAACCAGGCGCGGACTTTTTAGAAGGAAATTGAAACACGGCGAATTCTAGTACTTAGTTACTCTTGTGGGGCCGCTATTGGTATTGAGAGACCAAAAATAAGCAACAACCCACTAATAAGTGACAACCCACTAATAAGTAACAACCCACTAATAAGTAACAACCCACTAATAAGTAATTGAGTAATAAGCAACAACTCACTAATAAGTTGTAATAGTATTCACTATGAAAGAAAGTAAAACTATTTCATTTTCTCTCTTAATATTGGGCAGCAGCTTCTGGATTTTCACGGATCCATTCTTGCATTTGGATTGTCGGCGGCGGTCCACCTAAACCTAGTAAGCCTGCCCTATAAGCATGATAAGGTACGCCGTCTGGTTCCGGTAAAGCTCCGCGGAGATATAAGCTGTAAAAAAAATGGAGGTAGGATGGAGGACGATTATGATAGAGTTGTACTCAACGAGGTGCGTGAAATAGATGGAGGTGATGGACGAGGACGATTATGATACTGTTGTACTTAGACCTCACATATCTCTGTACTTCGAACACATACAGTTTTGACTTTGAGAAGGATGGAGCAGTTAGAATTAGATTCACTTCTATTAAAAATCCTCGTCATTGTTCAAAATTATGTTTGGATAATTTATTAAGTACTTCTATCTATATTATAAGTACAAGTAGTACGCATTCCGTCTTTCATTCATTGCAAGGGGCTCTTGCCCCTCAGATCCTGTAGTGGCTTTTCTTCGTCTCCTGCTGTTCCGTGTTGGGAACATTGGGCCTTTGGTCACCATTAGAGGTGCTGGAGAATGAGGCATCTGCATCCCTACTGAATCGATCGGAGGACTCATATCGATCGGAGGTCCTAGAGGGGAAGGCATATCCTGCATGTCCACATCTTGTTCACTTGAAGATGTCGATCCTGGTCCCCCTTCTTGTCTGTGTTGCAATAGGAGTTGACGTTCAAACTCCTCTACATTATGAACTGTGACCGGTGAAGATGATGGCGCGAAAGGCGGCGGTGGTGGAGGAACACTCGCACTTGATGATGTTCCTACTACTGACGCGGATGCTGGGATCGGCGGTGCACATGAAGAAAGCACGGTGTTATCCAATGACAGTAAGCACGGAACTCTAGCATTGCTAGCCTCTGCTCTCTGCTGTTGTTGACCTTGGTGCTGACTGTAGTAGCCAGGGGACCATGCTGGCGCGGCTCCAGTAGACCACGGTGCACCATTCTCATCAAATCTGGAAGAAAACTGTTGTTGGCTGCAAATACGCTTTTCCTCGCGCCACTTCTCAGTGTCGGCCCTGTAATTTAGAGCTTTGCAACATAAAGGAAAGTCTAAGAGCAAATACTTCTTCTACCTAGGAGGTGTTCGTAGAACACGTAGTGTCTTGGCCACGAATGTCCGCCTGCTTTTCACTAACTAGTACATCTTCGTACCTATTTCATTTTCATTCATTATCCTTTTCATGGAATACTTTACTACTAGCTCCTACTTCAATGACATAGTCTTTGAGCGGGGCAAAACGTGTACAGCTACTACTAGGTACCTCCTTCTATACAGTATATTTATTATACCCAACTCCTTGTTTACCTGAAGTCTATACACAAGCACAAGAGGGACGCATGCAACCAAAGATCTGCTAACAAAATACGCCTTGAAGCAAAGAGAACAGTGCTGGAAGATGTCAAAATCTTCTAACTGTAAAGTGCCTGATCTGCAGGCGTCCATCATGTACTATCAGAAAAAAACAGGGGTGAAGGGGTAGAGAAGAGCGAAACAAAACTGAAAAAACATAGAGGCACAAGGAGGCCAGGGATAGCTGAATAAGAAAAGTCAATACACAATCACAAGAAGAACGCATCGTAAACGTGCAACCATATTTTGGTACCTTCGTCTGCCTTCGGATGAAAGCCGTCCCACCACATCCATGAAGTCGTGTAACCTCCGACGATCCATTGCTTCTGCACGCTCTATTGCTGTGCGTCGTGCTCCCGACGCGGCATGTTGTTCCAACGGCCTTGTCCGTCTCGCTTTTTCTTAGAGGTACTAACAAGATGAAGCCAACATCTTTTAGAATATCAATATCTTTGATGAGCTCGTTCTAAGTACTAGAAACTGGCTGAAAGATGTAACGTGAAAGATGTTGGGTAGTTGACATTAAATAATATCGGATATCCTTAATGTCCTTCCTGCTCATCTTCTATTACGGCGTAATACTGAGGCGTCCCGACCCACAGGCCCGTATGCGCGTTTGCTGCTACCTCTGTGGGAGTGGCCTCTCCTCCTGTGAAAGTCCGAACACCTCCAACATATCCTGCAACGCGTGATTCTTCGAGCCTTGCTTAGAGTTTAAGACGTTGCTGTGTCATGATCTATCAAATGTCGTAGCCGTACAACGAAAGGAGGACTTAAGATTAGGATAGGCATGCAGAAGATTCTCTGTCGTACAACGAAAGGAGGACTTCAGATTAGGATAGGCATGCAGAAGATTCTCTTATCGCTTAAATTAGATAGTAAGTGCTTAGCTAGTGTGAAGCACCACCATTGAAATACTTAGCGAAATGAAAAACAGTAAAAAGCAATGAATGGTATGAAAAAAAACTGAAAACAAATAAACGAAAACTCTTCACACGTCCTCCATAACAGTCTTTGCTTACGTCCAAATTCCCGAATTTCTTTGTACGCTCTACGTCAACGGATGTGTGGTGTGAGGCAGAAGACACCGAGTATAGCTCATCCTGTTCCTGATTAACATAACGCCTTGGTGCTAATATTCCTGGCGACGAACTAGTAGGAGAGGTGCACGCGGCAATGCCGGAATTAGGAGAAAAGCCCCAGCCACCTTTGGGAGAAGATCTTTTACTTAGACGTTACGGAATTACATTCCTCAGAAGCTCTCCCTTGGCTTCTAAATACTCTCATCTTCTAGAAAAAAAAGGCCAAGGATGGTAGTGAGGAATGCAAATCGGAAATCCTTAATTTACTCGTAGCAGAATCGGACTCTACTAATCTTCTCCTACGATCCTCTCTGCTGCCTTCTCCAGTCCATGACGAGGACGACCAGCCACCACGATAATTATGCCATCCCAGCCCCTGCTCAACGGCTCGATTGCGACTTTTTCCATGTGCTGAAGAAGCTTGTTTTGAAGAACAAGATGTTTTTTCAGGATGGCCATGATCTTGTCCTTCATCTACTTCTCGAACATCAAGAGCCACGTGTTCTTTTTCTTTATTCTTTCGCCATGGTGGTGCTTGGTCCCTAGGCGCTCTTTTGGTTTTGCTAATAGCAGGATCATTGGAACCAGAACCTGCCGCTCCCTCTGCTAGTGTTGTTGCGAACGAGAAGAGCACGCATCCCCTCGTCAAGAAAAGTAAATTTTTTACACGTCGACAGGCCATTTTTTGAGATCATGCATTCTTGTCTACGTCTAGTACAAATATCAAATTATGTAGGAGGAATAATTTAATTTGCAGGAATACATTTAATTGTTTTACTTGCACTTCTCTTTTGCTATTAGTACTATGTTACACTGCAGCTACGTGATCTGGCCGTTCAGTTATTTCATATTCCTCACAAAATACGTACGGAATGAGGGTTTTGCATTAGTGATATTCCTACGAACGTACGTACGGAGTGAGGGTTTTGTAATAGTTACTAAATGTACCAGATAGAGTGTGATTGCGAAGGTCAGTATGTGTATACCAAAAGCGCTAGTAAGTATCTGTTGCGAATCGGCATATACTAAATCCTAGTGTATTCCGCTATCAGTACGAGTATGCAAGCAAATATGTCTGTATCCAGCAACAAATTTAAAAATTTGAAGATTTAGTTGAAGGTGAACCTGTTTGCAGTAATAATGACGAGTAGGAGAGAGAGTCGCTATTTAAAAAAATTGCAATAGAAATTGAATGATCTCTTTAAAAAGTTAAAGTAACAGAAGAAGCAAATAAAGAATCAATGTAGTTCTAGTAGTTGTAAGTAAGTGTGAGTTTTACTCGATGCAAATATGAATATCAGCAAGAAGAGGAATTCAAGTCCTGCAGATGTCTTGAAGATCATTCATCTCTGTACTGTTCTGGTGGTCGGTAGCCTGGTTTTTATCATAATTAAGAGAAAATAAGCAGAGAATCCTTGTCATCAAATTCAGGTTACCAAATACCGGAGACATTCAATCTCATGCATAGGAAAGAGCAGCCGTGAGTACAGGAGCATATCAAGTTCAAGACTGGAGAGGGTCACGCTACTTTTTGCTGACCAGGAGACTCCTTCTACCACATCGATGAGTATCATTCCGAGAAAGGCATGCCTCATTTGGGATTGGGAGATGCCTAATTCGTCTTTGGGATAGCGATCGCTTACTACAGCATGCGGTAACATCAACCTCATGAAACACACAACAAGAGTACTCAGATTCGATCACCATCTTCAAAGCGTCACAAGCCTATTTCAACAGCTTCTTTTCCTGTCGTGGTTCTGTGCTTTCTCTTTTGTGACGTGTTGTCGAAAATGAAATGCTTCATGCGTCTGTGTGTGCAAATAGTGTCTTCATTCGTGTTTCATCACCTGAATCTTTTCCATGTACGTTCTAGGAACTGGAGACATGACCTCTGTTCATTTTCCTGTACTACAAGTACTACATGTGTCACAACCCAAGTATCTATGCTAGTGCTGCAAAATCTGACGTTGTGCTCATAATCGATCCATGTTACTGTTGAAAAAAACTGAAAATCTTAAAATCATGAGTATGTACTTCGTCCTTCAAAATACAGACACAACTCCTCGAAACATCATTCTTTAGAGACTGATTTCCATTCATCAAACTGCCACCTACTCTGTGGTAAGCATTGGCAAAACTGCGGGACCCTCTTCTGGACGATACTTTGGATTCAACTTGAAATCGTGGTAGACTCCACGAGGCACGAGCGGCACTTCGTTCACGGTTTCCAGGTAGGCAACAATGGAAAATTTCTTGTGCGAGGAAGGGTGTGGTTAGAAGAACTAGAAGGACTGTTCTTCACAGAGTAGACATTATAGTTCATCAGAACCCTGTATCCAAGGGTTCTGATCAATGTACTACAATTCCTCCAGTTAGAGGGACGCGGCCCCTTACAGCCTTAGTTTTCCCCATCTTGCCTTAGTTTTCCCCTTTTTGCCTTAGTTTTCCCCATCTTGCCTTAGTTTTCCCCCTTGAGTTTTCCCCTCAAGGGGTCTACTCTTCCGCGTCAGTGACCAACGTCAATGACCAATGAAAGCTGAGCCTTAATGCAGAACATATTTCTAGGCCATAATCATCTGCTCCATCTCCGCCGCCGGTTTGGCCCTGACCACCCACTTTCGCAGCACCATCTGCCGTGTCAGAGCTCTTCCTGATACTGCGGATAAAATCGATCTCCGCAAACCGTTGGAATCTTCGTTGTTTACGATGCTCACGAAAAGCGTCACAGAAACGCCGTGACAACTCGCCATATTCTTGTCGCAAAGCGATGTTGGTGACCAGGAATGGGAACATCCACTCAGGTACTTCATCGATGTTATCAACGTCACGCTTCACCCTGTCGTAACGCTGGCTCATGTAGTTCGATCTGCTGCTACTATTTAGGGAAGGTGCAGTCCTCCCAGAGTTCTGCCTATTTTGCATCTTCGCTAACGGTTGACCCGTTGGTATCAACCCTGTTCTTGATGTATCTCGTGTACTAGAAGATGATGCTTTTCCTCCTCCATTCGCATTCCTCGCTTGTTTCTTGTTCCCCCATAGTGAGGAAGGACCCGTGAATCCAGACGCATTGCCTGCTTTACTCAGAGAGGAACAAGTATGATCGTCAGAAGTTGTGGTAGATTTGGTTGTCAGCAATGTCGGCAAAGCACCAACAGGATTCCCATCCGGATCCCGCATCATAGTGGTAGTTCCTCCTGCCATTATCTTCGCAATGGTACTAGCCCTAGGATTCATCACACTTGGATGACCAACCGCGCCTGGCAGCCACTGTTTTTTCAATACTTCGTCGACCTCTTCTCGTTAAAGGTTGCGCTATTGCATTCTTCAGAACATCCCCGACCTCTTTCCTACTGGAAAAGTAGAGGCCAGCGATGCTAGTGGAGGATGTAATGTGGAAACCTTAATCTAAGCTCTTTTTTCCACCAAAAGACGCACCTCCAGCATCTTCCTGTTCTATCAAGCTCGTGGTATTGGTCGTAGGTTCGAGCAGTTGCAGATCCTCAGCAGATAGAGTTGCGAACTCGTGGGCATGCTTTCTGTACAAATGTGCCAGACGAATGCGTCTTTGTTTTGCGCTTCTTTGGATCGCGTCGAGCGTAAAATCTGGCCACGTGCCGTCGATTACTGGGTCAGAAGCGGGTATTTTTCGTTGTAACGGACCAGAAGTACAACTATTAGAGGTTGCACAAAAATTACATTCTTCAGCCCCTCCCGGACCTACTTTCCACTTGGAAAATAAATGTCAAGGATGTCAGTGGAGGATGTAATGTGGAAACCCTTAATGCTAGTTGTACCAGAGGAATCGAGATGCCCAAGCTGCGCGTTTGAATTTGTAGTTGTTATTTCGCCATTATAATTGTTCGTGATCGTGATCATGCTTTTTTCTCCAACATTCCCAATCTCTTCCAGTTTGTCTTTCAGCATATCTACTCGTAGAAGAAGATTCATCTGCCGCACGCGGAAAAATTGTAGATCGATTTTCCGCGTGCCGTGTTTGGTGGAGGCTGAAGCAGGAGCACTAGTGGAGGATCCGGCGTTGGCGTTTTCGGGTTGATTTTCGTTCCCCGCTTCACTTCTTGGATCTGGCACAATAAATCGATCACTATCGTCCCAAAACTGTGTACTCGGCAAAGCCTTCTGCATCTCCCTTTGCAAGTACAAGATCGGCCCCAACAAAATCGGATGCTGTATACACAGGCCAACAAAGTCGGCGATCGTGTAACGCCTTAAGGGTAAGGTGGCAAAATTGACCGAGGACGTTCGGAAACTGTCAACTGGACAGTCTTCGAAGAAAGAGAAATACTCGTACAGCTGCGTACACGTCAGATAGTGTATCGTCCAAGCTTTGACGTCTCGGATTATCAGGAAGTAGAGGACTTGGGCCAATTCGACCTGGAAGTAAGTGTAAGAGTTTTTATAAATATATTTCGTTGCGAGGGATCTACATTCCTTCTCTCAGTTGTTGTATTGTCCACTCCTTCGAATGAAATGGCTAGCGGGTGTCTGAGTGAGTCTGTGTGTGTTCTAGGCGGCGATCAATTACTAGACTAGACCGTCCCAGCACTGCCGAAGGCTGTACTTCAGACGACATCACAGCGGGGAAGTGAAAGGATACAGAGCAGAGCTGCGTGGAGGTGGTGCAAGCATTTTATTCGACGACAAATGAGCCCAGCCAGCAAAGCGCAAAGGCATCCCAAAAACCTACCAGGCCAGCCCCCCTGCGTTCGCTCTTGCTCAGTTCGCATCTGTGTCGCCACATCACGCACATGCACCCCACCAGCCCCCCACGCGCCATTCACTGCCTCACCCACTCTTTAAGCCTATACCCCCGACGCTCAACCGCATGCGAGCGAGCAGCGCCCCGGAAGACATACAGGCAACGCCTTGGCTGTGTGCGAGATGGCGGCTGACTGCTGCCAAAGTGCAGCCATGCACGCCCGCCGGGTGCGCGGTGCGCGCCTTCTGCGAAGGCGAACGTTCTACTTAGTTAGGCGACCAGCCCCACAACGCCCACAACCTGGCGGATGGCTTCCACCCCTGATAAGATGCTGCTGCCTACATCGACCCCCGCCGCAGTTCCCTGAATCCTCATGCCTCAAGATGGAGCGAGCTGACGCAAGCCGACGCCGTCGTAGCCGCGGCAAGAAGCAAGCAAGCGAAGGCCTGACCACTCCAGCCGCCTCCACCTTCGCAAGCCCAAAGGCACAGCGCCGCGCAGTAAGCGGCGCCCGGCTTCTGCGTTGTGCTTGTAAATGTAAAGCCCAGCAGCTTCCCCTGCGCTCATCTCAAGGGCATGCCCCTAGCTTGGTCGCATGGGCGCAGGTGGCGGCTCGCTAGGCGGGTGGGCATCTCGTTAGAAGATGGCACCCGGCCGCAGCTCCCTCTCCCTCACCAGATTTAAAAGGTCCCGCATGCTTTTCACCATCGCCCAGATACATGCGCCCACTATCTCCAGGCCGTGCGCTTTCTTCTTCAGCATAAATATGCAAGCACGCAAAGCATTGGCCGCGTAGACAAGTCACATCATTGCACCGCCCAGCCTGTTCCACATTCAAGCCAGCTTCACCGGCCAGCAGGTTCGCTGACACTTCTCCAGTGGGTTTCTGTTGTTGTGACAAGAGACGGCGGATAGGCTTTGCAGCTCGAAAGTCCGCCACGCATGACAAAACCGGCAAGCCACTCCCGGGCGCGCTTCTCTGGAAATCGTTAGCAGCTTCAGAGGCGTGGCACAATGCTCGGACATAGAAGCAGCGCCAAACCTGGGCGCCCGCGCGACCTCGAGCACCAGCCGGCCGCCTTTCTATACAGGCCACAACAATGAGCGGCAAGCGAAGCGCTTCGCCCAAGCAGCTACGCAGGCGAATCACTTAAGCGAGGAGGCCGACAAGCTGCGCACGTCCTTGGGTGGTAAGGTCGACCGGACCCCGCCAGGGCTTCACCTGTAAATTTGCTGGCCCGTGAAGCCCAGCCCTTTCGCCTGGTAAAGCTTCGCCAGTTTGTCGACTGCCTCACGACTGCACCCGCCGACGTCACCCGGCAAATCGGAAGGCCATCGCACTGCTAACGCAGAATCTTGCAAATTTGCTGACCCGTGAAGCTCAGCCCTTTCGCCTGGTAAAGCTTCGCCAGTTTGTCGACAAGCTTGCGCGCCTCAACCATGGCGGGCTTCTTCTGGAGAGCCTCCTCATGGCGATTCCAGAACTGTCGGAACCGCGTTAGCGGGTGCAGCAACAGTTTGGCTGATGCCTGGAGATAATTTAAAGTTTGCGAAAAGGATCTTCCCAGCTTGGAGATGCCTCACGACTGCACCCGCCGACGCCATCCGGCAAATCGGAAGGCCATCGCACTGCTAGCGCAGAATCTTCTTCCTCGTCGACTATCAGCGACATCCCACGGAACTTGATCGAGGATAACGAAGCGCCGGCCGCTAATCTCACGAACAAAATCGCAGAGGGCATAGAACTCGAAATCTCAGGTGGTTCCAAGGCGATTGCTCCGGTTTTCTTATCATTTCAAATTGCACAGCTGTACCACTATAAATGCATACCGGGTGCCCAACTAGTACCTTCGAGAGCGTATTGAACCGCAGAAAAAGGTAGAGGAACTGGCTCCAGCTTATACGTTGATAGCAACCGGCAAACTCGAGGAGCCGCATGAGGCACTTCTCTGTGACCCATTTCCGCCTGCTTTAGAGGTGGTTTCAGGTTCAGTCAAGAAAACACTTGCGCTCGTATCTATTAGAAACAGACTCCATTTTTCAGCTGACTACTGTACTAACCCTTGTAAGATACAACAAACAAGAAACGAAGTTGCTCCGCTTATCCTCACGCAGATGGTCACCTTAGAGACATTCCATTTTCTACACAAGTGTGCAAATAGCAAGAAAGCGAACTAGATCTGGATGAGCGCAAATGTCTAACGTCACAAACAACGTGTCGGAGGATCACTCATAACGATATTGCACCAACGACGGCAATGACCATATTGCTGCTTCGTCCGTGGCCAGTGCTCCAGCGCCTGCCCGTACCCCAAGGTCCTTGCTGCGGTCTCGCAGATCGCAGAAGACTCCATATATGCGATTTATATGCTTGGGCATCACGCGTAGTTCGTGCACGAGTTGTTCGACCTCAGGACATAGACGCGGAGGAGAGCCCCGCATTGCATACCGGATGACGCGCAAAGCACTACGCCGTATCCAACCTCCTTTAAAAGCACGCGAAACTGCATCTACGTAAACTTTGGCAGAAGAGGAAGAGGCATTTGCTGAGCCTCCTCCTTGCTGCTGAGGTTTTTTACCTCCGACAGAGGACCCTGAGGGTTTTGTGGAAGACGGACCGCCAGACGTGACCATCTTTTTGGTTTCAGGAAGAGAGCTTACACTATCTCAAAGATTTAGTTATGGATTCTATTTTTTAATCTGTTCGCCCTTCGTCCACATCAAACACATTTGCATACCTGGAGTGCAGTATGCAACAAAGCTGGACGATTTGCTTACCGCAGAGCCAAGAACACAAAGACACTTTCCCAAATCGCAGCAGCAAGGTCTTTTCATGTTCATTTTGATGTTCTTTATCTTTGTCACAAAAAGTACAACATGGCAAAACATCTAGATCATTTATTGATCCAAACCCTTCTCTTCTTTTTGTTCGATGGTGCGTCTACTTTAGTGCACTTCCCCCTTGCGCGATCGGCTAGCGTCGCCAGATCCTTGCGCTTAAGCACTTGCCCCTGGAGGACTTTCACTAGTTTTCGCGCCACTTCATCGTTCTCAAGGAAGTCCGCAGCCGAGCTGGTGTTGTTGTCGCTATGTTTCTTCGTAGATGCGCGAACGTTGCCAGAAAAAGATGAATCTCTGGTATTCGAATTCCTGCTCCTCATACTAGACGGAGTAGCTCCATTGCTGTGCTCCTTGCCACTAGATATATTGCCACCACGCTTGTCGTTCCCAACTCCCCCTAAAACGTTGAAAAGCTGAGGACTAGTCCTGCTTTGCGAAGATGTGGATGTTCTTGAAGAAGGACGAGGTGCTGCTGTACCGGCTGTACTATCCTCGCTAGATGTCAGCTTCAGCACTGGCGCACTGCCACTAGTGATGCTCTTGATACTGCCTCCTAAAGCAATTTTTGCTTGTTGCGCTCGTTGTGCACTAGACGACGATGCTGAAGGGTCGTCCGTAACCTTACTTTTATCGCTTTCCTCTCCACTCTCATCCAGTTTCGGCGGCCCATATCGATACACACTTTCGTTTTCAACGCGTTCCGCCAACGTATCTGGCGCGACAGCTGTTACGGCGCCCGCCGTTTCCAAGATCAATCTACGCACACCTCGTTGTCCTTCTGGCAGCAATGGCACACCTGAAACCGACGATTCAGCACTGCCACGACCCAAAAGCTGCTGCTGGTGTTCTCCTGCTCCGCTGAGCAGCCTTTTATTGGACTTTCCTGGAGGCAATCCTAGTTGTGCATCCCCTGATCCAGAGATCTGCATGAGTCGTTCCTTTGCGTCTAACAACCGGCGTTCCGTTGTGTTTCCTCCTTCGATCAATGCCATGTGTCGTTCTTGCGCTAAACGTTTTTTACGCGTCTCCACCAACCTCAACTGAAAAATCGCACACAGTCGGTTTCTATGCGGACAGGTGTCGATCGGCTGGATGTGGTCGATTACGTAGTTCAATCGCGCGAAGTGAAACAAGGGCTTCTTCATATGCGAGATGTCACCATCAATGATCAGGACGACGTAGGAGATTAGAGTCCGAAGATACAGCCTTTCCTTTGAAGCCTTAGGGGTTCAAAAATCTTCTTTGCATGCTACATACAATTTTTGAAATATTTTTTAGAAAAAGCACTCTTCGACCGAATCAAGAAGCGTAAGAGAACCATATTTTCGAAAAGTTACAACTCGCGACGAAGCCATAACTTCAGCTGCAGGTGAAACCGGATGAACCGTCGACAAGTGGAATTTTCGCAGTCTTGGTAGCTGAAAATGCCAATATCTGGACTGGGCAAATACGTAGGATAATTGTTGTAAACTCCAGTCACGACATCGTTGACAAACAACACTTGGTCTTCAGGGTCGCCAGGGTCGTCTTTACCACCTAGTACCTTAGACAGAGGTACCGCTTTCGCGTCTTCCTTGAGAATCATATCCTTGGCGCTTCTTTTTCAAGTAGAGAAAGAGCTCCGCTCGTCCTAAGAATGAAGATCGATGTTGACGAGGTGGTTTTGGCGGTAGCCTTAACTCTAGCACTTCCATCTTCTCCGTCTTCGAATGGGTGCTTATCATCATCATCGTTTGGAGCACCTTTGACTAGCTGAGCATAGGCTTTAGCAGCTTCCTGAAACTTTGCGGTGAGCCACGTGTCCCTGGATTTGTCCGGATGCCATTTCTTGGCAAGTGCCCTAAATGTCGCTTTCAATCTGGCTTTCCACCGATCGTCGACTTCGTGTATTAGATCTTCTAGATGCGAAAAAAAGCAGTTTGCTCTATTTGTGGTAACTTTGTGAACAACAACTCAAAACAATTCACATAGTGATAAAGGATAGAATAAGGTTTTACAGTGGATGCGGAAAAAGAAGTATACCTATAGATACTGGTGAGTGTTCGTGTTCTCGTGTTCGCCTAAGGATAAAAAGTAATTATTTTTTTTCTAGTCTTCATAAATCTGGTCTAGGACCATCCTCTTCTTGATAGTCCCCTGGCTTCGGAACTGGTATCAAAGCGCCCAGCATAGGGTCCACATCGGCAAATGCACCTCCCGTACTGTTCAAATTTGCGTTCCTCGAGATGTTTTTCGATATTTGAAAGGCGTCCATCCGATCCAAAGTTTCTCCGAAGCCATCCGGTTGACGCGATACACCAAAGTCAAACGCGTCTTCGCGTTGGGTAAGCACTAGAAGACGTTCTAGGACAGACTCGCGACCGATATCGGCGACGACGTGAGTGAGGAGTGGGAAATAAGTGCGGTCCTCCTCGCTCAGTTGGTCCTCTTCATCGTCTTGCTCGGTATGTGTTTGAAGATCGCGATTTTCGCTCTGGGGAGTAGCAGCTACCGATGATGAAGATGCGGCTCCTGATCCTGTCTGTTGCAGGAATACTTCAGATGTTGATGGAGCTGCCTCCAGGTCTTGACGAGCTTCAGATGTTGATGTTACTGCCAGGTAAAAATCTGGTTTCTCTTCCTCAGAGGAACTACTACCTGCTGTAGTTGTTGCACTGATGTGGTCAGTCTCAGTTGGACTCAGAGAAGCCGTACTAGCGTCTTCAGGCAGGGTCGTTGTTAATGCGGAAGCAGTTGTACCCCGAAGAGAGTCTCTAGCATCGTCAGCACGATCGTCCGCTACAGTTGTATCTTGATCCTCGTCAAGTTCATTCTTTGTCTCAGGACCTCCAAACGTCACATTGGGTCCGAACATTGCGTCTGCCGTTTCATCGGCACTGGGTCCAGGCAAATAGAGAACATCTTTGCGCTTTCGACGTTCCTCTAGCTTGCTACCTATTTTGCGCGCCTCTTCCTTGTCGTGCGTTGTGAAAGTAGTGCAGGTTGATTGTTCGTCTTCGTGTTGATTATTAAGAGTTGTGTCTTCTTCGACCTTCGTCTCGTTGTTCTCAACCGGCGTAATCTTCCCATCATTTACTTCTTGTTTATGCTCGTTCGTTACTGTCCCAGGTTCTACTTCGCAGTAACTGTTCTTGTTTCCGCCTGCACCTTCTACTTTGTCATACGAGCAATACGAATACTCCTGACATGATGAACCATCTTCTACTGCACTCATAGATGACGCTTCCCTTTGTTCCTCTATCCGCTTTCTGAGTGCTTCTTGACGCTGATACACGTCATGCGGATGTTGGAGAGAAACGACACACATCTCTTTTGATGTTTTCAGCCTTTCAGATTAGGGGTTGCAAGTTGACCCCCATCTAGTGGGTCGCATATCTATCCCTTTCCTGCTTGAAAAGGTCAGACAGAGGTCAACCTCCAACCCATAATCGAAAATCGCCGCCAGACTTGTTGCCAGAGGCCAACAGCCTCCGAACTCCCAGATGGTGATGCGACGTTTTTTCGTACGGATGCGGTCCAAAACAGGAATCAGGAAGCGTTCTGCGATCACGTCCGCTAGGGTTCCTAGGTCCGCACGACAGGGAACAGGCCATAGGCTGAGATCGAACTCCAAATCGATTAAGAGAGAGGGATCGAGGTTTTTGGCACCTTTGTTAACAACTGGAGGTGCTTCTGCACCATCACTTCTATCTTGATGTTCTAGAAGACCATGATCGACATAGTCTCTCGAGAAAAACTCTCGTGGACACATTGGACCTCGATATGCGATTTCTTCCGCCTTCCTTTTTGTGTGGGTCTGTGCATCCAAGTCGCCACGCACAGGGTTCTTACCTGAAGCCGTCTTTGGATATTCTTCTTGATGCTCTTCTTTATTGGTCCTGCTTGAAGACGTGCTGCCGGTGTCCACCGCGTCCATAATATGCTTGTCTGCTTGTTCCAAGCTATGCATCTGGTCCTTTGTGGTTGAGGGCGATGTATTCACTCCACCAAATTCGTCCTTGTTGATGTCACTGTTGATTTCATTTCGATGATGTTGACTTGCATCTTCTTGCTCAGGGCTGGATGAACCAGTCCTCGCCATCTCTTCATTCGCTACCGTAACAACTGCAGGTGGCTCCTCTTCACGAGGACTGCCAGAACACACTGAAGCCTCTGGCAGACTCCTTTCCGCAGTTTCATCCTCTTCCACACTCCACAATGGGCCGTGTCGAATAGATTGCTCCACGTTGACGAAAATGGGCTTATCCAGAGCACTATTTCCGTGTTCTAGTATTGGCAATTTTCGATCCTTCATCAGTTTCGCAACTACTTCGAGTCGTACATGCTGTCTCACTGTTTTCGTCTCGCCGAAGACTAAGACTCTGCCTCTGTGGTGGGTGAGGGCTTTCACGTAGGGGTTTCGTTCCTTGAAGACCTGCACATCCAATTCGTCCAGGAAGTAGCCGAGTGATCCACCACGCACGTCCAGTAGAACTTCGAAGTTGCCATCCTTTCCACGCCCGCAAATGCCCTTGATCTTGGGCGCGTAGCGATCTTCAAATGTCTCCGAGGCTTCCCGCATAGCTCTCCGGTTAGAACTATTTATTTACTAGTACCAAATCGACGATGTTGTTCTTTTTGTAACTAGAGCTTGTGCTTCTATCGGTGAATTCATCCCAGTAATGTTTGCTTCTTCAGTCAATGATTTACATCTTTCACGGAGCACTTCCACTGGCGACAAGATGAAGATAGACGCGCAATAATTTGATCAAACAAGTCATACTCCCTAAGAAATAACCGCTTCGGCAATCTGCGACACATGTTGGGACTAGATTCCACGTCACTGGCAAATCCAGCTGGCCCACGGCCTACCGAATATCCGTAACCCCATTCAGCGCTGTATTCGAACTCGGTGTGCCCATGAATCGCAGGCAAGCACCGCGATACCTATGCATAAGAAAGTGGTGGTGTCGCGTTGCTTCCATCAATTTTGCTGCCCGCCTGCTAAAATGAAGTGCAATATTCATTGTAAGATGCTATTGAAAGAGCCTACTAACCCCGAACGAAACCTAAGCGCGAAGACAAGATAAGCTTATTCACCTGGATAATTAATCACACGAAGCACAGCCCGAGCCCATTCTGAATTCATGAGGTACCGCGAGCGCGGCATACCTTCGAGCGCACTCAGACACCCGCGACAATGGCAACTAGTATACGGCGCCGGCGCACCCAACGGGCTATAGAGTAAGCCCAAACACACAGCCCCCACCATGACACCTCCACGCGCGTCCCTGCCCTGGCTCATGTCAATGCCCGCAGCGAGCCCCCCCCACCTGCCGCCCACCTGCTCGGAGCATATTCACCCCGCCACGCCTTTGCGTTTGCCTTTCTTGTTTTTACTCTTTATCACGCTGGCACCCCTTTCACAATTACAGGAGCCGAAGAAACTACGAGCCAAGGGATCCATCAAAGCGGAGGGGTCTTGGCCATATCTTGCCCCCAAACGGTGGGCGAAAACTATCAAAGGCACCAGAGTATTCTTTCACCTACGCCAGGGGACCAACCTGAGAGGGATCCTGCTACCTGCTTCGCACCTTTCGGCCTTGATTCCGATCGTCGAGCCCCCGCTACCGAAAAATTACCAAAAGCCGACGAACGCTCTGACTAGCGGAAATGGCACAACGTGCCGAAACCGACGGACCGCACAGCGCGCCGCTTAGTATAAAGACCCGGCGCTTTTCTCCTGGAGTCAGGTCGATACTCGCTCCGGTCGGGTTACGAAGGCGATGCCCATCCGTGCCAGCGAATTGCGCAACCAAGTTCTAAGCCGGTAGCGAGAGCGCCGTCGCCGTCTGGGCCGACCGAAGCGCGAAGAGCTGGCCCCACACGCCTCAGAGTGAGCGCACACGGCGACCAGCAGCCTTCACCCCCATCCTTTGGCAGCAAGACCGTCGGAGCCTTTGCAGCTGCCGCCCCAAATGCATCCAGGCGAGCCCTCTGCTCCTGCCTGCCGTTTGTGTTGTCTGCTTCTTTCTCTGTTGAGTGCCCTGCTTTTATGTAATTTTGTAACTCCGCGGCGCTGCGCCCCGGCGCCCTCAATGTCAACAACTTTGCGCGTGCCGTTGCGCGTTCTTTGCGTGCTCCTCATCTCTCCGCGCCCCATCTGCCTCCAGTTCAGAGAGCTCGAGAGCTGTAAAAAGTGCGCTATTGTCGTCCACACTGTCGCGCGACCCGGTGCCAATAATATCCACCCACTGCCAGCTACTTCCCCTCGCGTTTCCGTTTGTAGGCATTCGCTCGATTTGGCGATATGAATGCGCGAGGCTTTTCCGGTGAGATCTATCAGCATCCTTCGCCCCTGCTCCCTGCTGGGGAACATAATAGAGAGGAAGACAGAAAAACGAAAAGCGGGCGAGTCAGATGGCGAGGTAGGTCCTTCTGGAGCGAGGGCCGGAGCCTGATCCGTTGGCGGTGATGATTGTCATCAAACAAGGTGCGTAGAGATGCCGGCTCTCTAAGCCTTTCAGTTTGGGCAAAAGATTCAGCAGAAGCCTACGCACCCCGGACACCGGACGGGCGGCAGATCCAGACGGCCTAAGGCATTACGCCGCGCCCTGTCTCCCAGCGCCCGCATCCGCATGCCTCGAAAACGCGAAAGGGGTTCGAGCAAAAGCCTGCGGGGGCCCTGTCGTGTATAATTCAGAGCAGCGAGAAGCGCCGGGCAATGGGAGGCGAATGATAGCGCGGCCCCTTTGTTGCTTTGTCATGGAGTGAGCAGGCCGCAAGCGCGTACACACGACACGGCCACAACCCGAAGCGCAACGCCCTCCACCCGGCTCCAATTCTCCCGCAGCGCGTTTGCCGTGATCGGTTCCACCTTTATCGGACAGAGGCACCACAACTGTACCAAAGCCCCGCGCGTCATCACTCGCTGTATTAAACCCTATCAAACAAACATCGTAGGAAAATATATTACCGACCTTTCCGCAGGGAAAGGCCCTCAGCAGCCACGAGCGTTTTTCTACGAGCTGTCGTGCGTATCGAACACTGGAAAACTGGCAACCTGTGCATTCCCCTGTATGCTCGCACCATCTATCCTCATCCTCCTCTGCTACGCCATATGGACCTGGCTTCATGATTCTGCGCACGAAGAGTCCCACATCAAAACTCTCTCGGTCGGTGTGGTGCCGGTGATGCGTGGCTCGGGAGGCAACAATGAGCTCGACCCATGCCCTAGGCGGATAATTCTCACACAGCATCCAGACGCGATGTCGACCAAGACCAATCTCCATTTCGGTTTGACCTGTGTCATTAGAGCTGTCCGTAATTCATCTTTCAAGTGCATCCTTGAAAAGTATGGGGGAGTATTCGCTTCGGATACTCCTCCATACATAGTCCCAAGGATACGTCCAAAGATGTATTAGGTACAGCCTTAATGTCACGCAATCTTCCCAGCGTCGCATCGTACGTCATCCCTACCTTTGGCATTTTCCGAATGTGCAAGGCGCCAGCAGCCAGGAACTTTGAGTTGTTGTACCGCTTGAAGAAACGATCCAACAAAAATTGCGGATTCCCCTTTCCATCGTTATTCTGCAGTCTTGGAGATGACAAGTGGAGCAGGCCACTCCTTCTGAAGCCAGATGAAGAACGTGCGGGAGTTGACCGTCGCGCCATGGCATTTGATTTTTTGTTTCTACTACTTATTCGACTAAATAGTGTTCACTTCTTTCTAGGAGTGGTCTCGGCATTATTTATCTCTCAGCGCCCATTCCTTTCAGCGCAAAAGGTCAACTACTTCGCTGCCATCCTATTCTTATGTTGAAGCGATTAAGCAACATGTTGAAAGATCCAACTTCTCTCATCTCTGCAATTCGTTCGGGATAAAAATAGGTACCGGACGGACGTCACCGATCATGTTGATCAAGAACCTACTCAAAACAGGACCATAAGCTTCTACGCAATCAGAAACTTTGTATGTTGACGTTCTCAACACAAGCTTGTAGTTGTACTGGTTCATCCCAAAAGTAGGAAAAGCGATGAATGTGTGAATGGCCTATGAAGATGATCACGTCTTCGCGTATTTACTACAACAACAACAACAACAACAGCAACGCCTATCTTTTCGCCCCCTCTGGTCTTACTTGTGTCCTTACCCACTTTGTGAATTGGCCACCTGCACTACCGTATCTCGCACCCCAACCCCCGCGACCACCCCTGTTGATCTTCATGCGGGTGAGAAGTTTTGGCAAATAGTGTGTGGATCCGAACCAGTCAGGGTCTCCGTGAGCTCGATCAAAGTGATCGTCTCTTTCGGCCACTTTTTCACGTGTGTGTCTTCTAAAGGACCAGAGTTTCACGTAGTCATCCGCTGCTGCTTGTCTGGGAATATGAAGAAAAAGGAATTCGTGATTAAAGAACGGAAGTCTTGGTACTTGTGGTAGGACAGTAAGGTAGGATGTTGTAATGCATCAAGAGATCTTTTGTCTCTCTTGTGGTAGGACAGTAAGGTAGGATGTTGTAATGCATCAAGAGCAGATCTATCTTATCTGTTATCTTATCGTTGGGTTAGGTTTGGGATCCTTCACATCGAGCTCCCTCAGACTCCTAGCCATACTCCACGAGCATCTGCAGTTCGGCTCCGTTTCTTTCGCATTCCGCTGCTGCTACGTTGGAAATTGAGCTTGTTGACGTGGCAGTGCTACTCCTGCTCCTGTGTCTCGATATTACACGAGAAACGTAACTACCACTGCGCTGCACGCTGTTCGCCATCGCCTGCATTCTTCTCCTTAAAAGATTGTGCTAAAAGGAAAGCAAAAAGGCTCCATCTTCGGTTCTATACATGAGACATGTTCAGCCCATGATGCCCTCTCTCTCAAATTCTACCCATCTCAACTTCGTTTCTTCCATACATCCTTACCACGACTCACTACAAAGGGTTCCAACAGCTTCGTCTCTTCTCTCTCGGAAAGACAACTAAAGTAAGAACTCCGTCTTCTAGAGAAAGTCTGTTGCCTTGTTCACACGTGACAACTAAAGTAAGAACTCCGTGTTCTAAAGAAAGTGGGCGCGTCTTGCTGCCCCGTTCACACGTGACAATTTGTCAAGTGAACATGTAAGTAGTCGTTTTTGCATAGCAAACCTCCACAAACGATGCTTAATACTTTTTCAACAAAAAAAAGCGTCAAAGATCTTCATTCATTCAACATCAAGAACTGTTTTCGTCACTAGTCGTCACATTTTGACAAGCGACAAGCAAACATTCAACTTGAACTGAGAACTAACTATCCTTATTGGGAAGATAGTAGTAGGAGTAGCAATTTTTGCAGTCGTGCATAGATAGAGTACGGCTACTTCAATCTTTGTCAGTTTGCAATTACCAACTACTTGCACAAAGAAATCATGACTTCTTCTTCAACAACAAAAAAAATTTTCCGACTATAGTCTAATGTAAGTTCTAAGAGTGTCTCAGTGGTGGACGAGCTAGACACTTCCTAATAAATAGAGGTTAGGTTAGGTGTGGGCCTACCGGGAAACCTGGCAGACATGAGTGGCTGCTGAAGAGCCAAAAACAAAACTACGTCCTAGAGCTGGTGGCGCTACGCTAAGTCCTAGTCTTAATAGAACCCAAAAATGGATCACCTTATAAATTGCTCTGTTATTAGGAAGTGTCTAGCTCGTCCACCACCACCAGTAATTTACGACGAGCACGTGCTTCTAATAAATAGAACCCAAAAGAAGATCAACAAAGGGAATAGCTCAAGCCTGATAAGAGCGAAACATAGATCTGAAGTTCAAAGTGTGCTCGCTGCCTAGGATGATCACGGCAAGCCGAGTACAGTTCACAAAGTTAGATTGATCAGGTGGGATATTTCTCTCAGATGTAAGCTTTGGCCCTGATGAACAACACGAACAAAAACGCTACTATACTTGAAACTCTATGCGAAACTATATACTCACACTCACACCAGTCCGGGAATATCGACTACTTATACATGTTACAGATTTCCTTCTACTTGTTCTCGCTGCCTTTTACTAAAAGGTCTCACCTTTTACTAAATAAATGTCTAGAACTTCACTGCAATATTCTCGTATTTGTAGGCAGTATTCCTTCCCCACGAGAAGAAGGCTTAGCTGCGAAAGAAAAAAACTAGAACTAAACACTTGGACTCTTTGGTTGGGGATACTAGAAAGGTTGAATGGGTATACAAAAAAAAGGAATCAGCTAAATTCGATAAACTAGAAAGGATGCTTCTTCCACTCTAGTAAGCTCAAGAATAATCTACCAAAATTCACACACTACCACGATTGCCTTAATTGTCTTCAAATTCTAAATCACTTGAACTTTCTATAATAATGCTAGAGCTTTCTGAAATACTGACTAAATCTAAACCCATCGGCTTCAACAATATCAAATGCGAAACTAAGAATTATTCCCTAAATCTGAAAAGCTTGTTAAATTTCTAGAGGTATTTCTTCGAAATTATTTGATATCAAGACTCTATAACAAGATCACCCTTCTATCACCTCAGACTTCTTCGACTTTCAGATCGAACTCTGGGTCGCCGCGTGGCGACGTTGAAAACGAGCCAATCAGGTGCGAAACGCCACTCGATCCTCTTGCGCCACTTCCGAGAACATAACCGGTAGAAGTAGAAGAAGATGAGCCTCCTTGATGTGACGTGTTTTTTGATCTCTTACTGGAGTTGCCCTTACCTGCTCCAGCACGCTGAATTTTCTGCTTCGCTTTGGGCAGGTTGTCAGCGTTGAGAAGAATCTTGTTGCCTTCCAGATCTACAGTGATGCGCACGTCATCGTTCACCTCTTCATCATTCGCGTTCACGCCGTCGGTGTCGAGAGCAACCCCGTTTGCTTTACTCTTGCTGTATTTTGCGGATGCACGTCCCGAAGCGCCTGAAAAGAACTCATCAGGCGGAGAGGCATACCCGGATTCCAATTCCTGCTCAGACGCGATGGAACGTGGACTCTGACCGCCGGACCACTGTGAGGCGGTACCACTGCTACCACGGCTACCATTAGGTCCTTGAAGATGTGCGGTTGAACTTGAAGAAAGGCCAAAAGGTCGCGAAGAAGACGTCCGACCCATTTCGTCGATGCTGCTGCCAGCACTGTGACTGTGCGCAAGATGTGGCTGTTGTTGATGTCGTTGATAAACGAAGAATCCCTCAGCCGCATAAGCCGCGTTGGACGACGTATTCGATAAGCCGCGTTCCAGATCTACATCGCCACCTAGCAACGGAATCGATAGATCACCCTGTGGATTCGTCATCACCGTCGTAGAGGAAGAGCTGGCAGCACCAGCTGCATCAACAGTCGGAAAAGCTCCTTCTTCTCGAGTAGTACCTTCGTTTCCGTCGATAGAAGCAGCTTCTACATCTCCTGCACTACTACCCCGTAGTTCTGATGGGCCATTGTCCACATTATCGTTGAAAAGATGGGACGCAAGTCCATACGTTAGCTGGAGGTAGAGGTACCTGTGTATTGAAGCACAAAGAAGAAATTATTATGTGGTAGTGAATCAATGGATTTTGGATATGATTTAGCGGTCGATGAATAATCTCATATATCTGAATATCCAGCATCTGAAATCCAACTGATCCGTAGCTGATTAATGAGCGTCTGAAGGCAAAATAGGTTAAAAAAGTAGTAGCAGTACCATGTATAGTATAAAATCAGGCACAATCCCGCCATCCCCGGCTCTTGACAGAAGAGAAACACCAAACCGCAAACCAGAAGCAGAAACTGAATCAGCATATCCCTTAGCATCGTATGCGACAGACCTAACATTCGTAACAACCCCTGTAGGAGCTGGTCGAAATTAAATGTGGGTAAACGGATTTCCGGAATCCCACCAAGTAAAGGGTTACTCGATCCAGAGGCGGACGCCGTCCTGCGCATCGACTCTTGCTGGATTTCCTCTGGCGATAGGTAACGGTTACCTCCGGGGGAGGAAGTCCCGCTATTTCCTCCCGAATAGGGTCCTCCCTGAGGAGGAGCTTGGCGTCGTGGGACCCCATTGGGGTAATACAAGTTCGGATCGAGTGGAGGAGCGAACATTTTTCCTTGCGTATTTGAAGATTCCTAGGCCAAGTAGATGAAGAAGCGCAAACTTTAATATCGCTTGAGTAGAAGAACTCTTTAAGCGAGTCTTTTGTTGCTTCGTGTAAACACAGTTCTGTTCAAAAATTGAGAAATGGATCAATTAGCTCTGCTTTTTCTTGATATTGAATGCTCTACAAACTCCATTGAAATTCATTCTCCCCTATTTTTGATTTGATGCCTAATAAATGAACGCAATGATTTTCGATGGGGAATGATCATACTAGCCAAAAATGTAACTAACCAAAAAGCTAACTACTGTAATGATTGACGAAAATCTAGAAAACATATATAAATTTAAATTTGCGACGAGAGATTACTCCATCTTGCACGAGCAAAGTAGAACTGAGTATCAAGTCTGCTGCTCTATGCACAACGTAAACTTACTGTTACTACGTAACTATTTTTTCAGTCACTTCTCAGTAAGAAACACCAACCTACTTTGTGACATAGGGATCGCGGGGTTACCGCGACTAAACGCGAAACTCATCCCCATGCACCCGTTCGCGTCCATCTTCTCTCCTGTGAGGATATTAGCTTTAAATAAGTGAGTTCGACTTCTCACTAACGATCATCGAATAAGTACGAACGAACGAACGGTAATGCGAGGTTTGCTGTCTTCTGAACACTTGGAAATTCTTGGTAATGCTCTCTCAGTGGCCATCTCTCGTTCATCTCAGAAATCAGTTTATCGACTCGAACACCACGATAATGGTGAACACTTTGTCTCTTGTTGTAAGTACATCAACACCGGCAGACCTTTACTTGCAGTTTGTTGAACAAAGTATGCAAATGTGTAATGAACCAACTCACGTTGCGTTTCACACTCGATTCAACCTCGTCACGCATTGCTGTTCACAAGTTTCTTTCAAGGTGCATCTCCATGCAAAACAAAATCTCCCATAAACATTCATGCCTTTTACATGATAGATGAATAATCTGTGAGTACCTACAGTTTCTTTACATGGCCTACTTGGGATCCTGTGTGAGCCCACCTATGTGTTTGACAGTTAGTTTGTGTTGATGAAATAGAAGTACAAAGGAATAATCAGATGAGTTACAGCTGCAGAAGTCAACATCATTTAGCTAATTTCACTCCTGGTCCTGTCCGCATCAAGCCGGATATTAACATGATTTTCACAAAGCTGGAGGCAATCGTACTCCTTTTCCATCACCTTGGCCAGCGGTGGCTGCCGCTGACGCTTTCCTAGCTGACATCTGCACTATGCCGCCTACGAGGAGGGACCAAACGGCGTATACTGCGAGGATTAGAGATGAAGCGTTCATCTTCATGTGTATGCAATATTTGATCATAAAAGTTTGCTAGCATCCTAACAGACTTAGTTCGAGGTATTCCAAGCTTGTATGATAAATATTACAGTATGGATCATTGAGTATGAGCTTTTTTGCCATAAAATGAACGTTATCAGGTATCCCAGACCCGCACTCCAGTAGCCGTTTTGTTCTCCTGTGGCGTCTGCTACCCAGTGCACAAAGAGTGGGTCTTTCGCTTGGACTAGGCCCCATCTGGTGCGTTAGGATTGGAACAAGGTGGATCTGTGAGTCAAGGTGGAGCAATTGCTTTTATGTATCATGCTTGCCGTAGCAGTGTTGTCAGTTGCAGCTATCAAAATTCTTGTCTTCTTTCTTAAAAGACTACCAGCTTCTAACTTGAGCAAAGCAAAAAACACGTGAGCATACAAGCGACTCCATGAACTACATACAACACATGATCTAAACAAAAGTACTCCGCACATGCCTGTTCCGCTGCTTTCTTGTATATTGAGTGTACGGATGGGAAGAACCCTCGATTATCCAACACCACTACGGCACTTCGGGCTCTTGGGTTCCAAACGTCGTCGCATGCGAAATTTGATCTAGCGTGGCAACAGTTGGTGCCGACTGCCGGAGGTTAGAAAAGGGAAGGCAGAGATGTGGAGGGTAAAATCTACTACTGTACGTTACTTTTAGCAGTGGCATTCGTGCGAAAATATAGAACAAGACAACTTGCCATAACAATACTGTATTGTTGTCGTTGCGTAGTCCATGATAGGCGCCACGCAATACATGTCTTTTATCCGGTAGCCCAAGGTTTTCTCCGTGGCTACCTATGTTGATGTTGGGAATTTCATCAATCTAACAGTAGTAATCTTCCATTCGGGAAGCACCCACCAGCAGTAGAGAAGAAACTACGTTTAGTGCATACTATCTAAGAGACAAATCTGAGATGAGCATAAGTACTCGCAACTAAGACTCACATATACCTTGGTATCCACTGTAACCAAGATCATAAGCATACTCGCAACTACTAAGACTCTCTCATATACCTTGGTATCCACTGTAAATAGGATCTTTCCCGCATCTGCGTGGGCACTGGCGGCTTCGCTTGGCAGCACGTTGATGTACTCTGCGTTTTCCTTGTACGACCAGTAGTTGCCGAAGTAGTAATGGTACGTGTATAGAGACGCGAATATGCCCAGAAGAAGCGACGCAAAACTCAAAAGCCCGAGTTTCATGTACCTGGTGGGGGATAAGGATGGAATGGGGATGGGGTATGTACCTTTCATTCATTCACTCATTTACCTAGCACGAGGTGTAAGTCCAGAACTTAATTAGATGGGGTGGATGAGGATGGGGTGAGAGGAATGGCATGTCGAGGTAGGCGGACATCATATGT
Source organism: Amoebophrya sp. A25 (assembly GCA_905178165.1). Lineage (NCBI taxonomy): Eukaryota > Dinophyceae > Syndiniales > Amoebophryaceae > Amoebophrya > Amoebophrya sp. A25. Next base: position 339,510 of record CAJINU010000010.1, on the reverse strand, counting down.
AGAACAATCACTCGTCCATAGAAGTACTCTAAGTTCCCCTTGTTGAACTGTAAACGGACAATTCCATCGTCCATGTTGAACTGTATTAAAGTGTTGGAGAATTATGAATGCTTGTTGTAGAAGTTCTCTTGAAGAACTTTAAATCACGTCTAGTACAGATCAAGCACCATCTGCCTCCAACTGCTTTGTTTCGGTAGTCAACCATGACTAGCAGCATCGCAACAAAAGCGAGGGCCCCTGTGAGCAAGCCAGTGAGCCCAGGGTACCAGTGATAGGCGAATGAAAATAGCATGCTCACTCCGGCAAAAAAGCCCCATGGTACTAGGACGGGGGTTAGAAGGTCCCAGATTGGTGGAAAGAGAAACTTTGTTATGACTGTCCAAATTTGAAATTCATGATCGGGGTAAATCATGTTGAGTGCTCTTTCTATATGTTTTGTCCTATTATTAGAGCTACCGCGCTCGCATCCCCGAGAACCTCCCTGGTCCCTTTTTCTCCTTGAAAAATGGGCCAAGGATGATGTTGAGGATGGTCCAGCGGTAGCCTTAATATTACAGACTAGAATCCAAATCCCTTCATCGTGTTATTCGTATTCCATCAGCATAACATCAATGTCAATCCCAGCACTCTGCTTTTCGGTCCTGAGCCTTGGTTCTGTAGATGTCTGTCGACGCGCTGTTTAGCCGTCTCCGTGGCATTGTATTGGGTTTGCTGATCACCCGGTAGGAGAGTGGAGGAAGGATTCATGTCTTGTTTTGGCTGGATTCGTTAACGCTTGACGAAGATACAACACAGGTGATGATACCGAAATCTACCTAGCATGGTTCTTTTTCGGTATGATGCTCATGCACCTGAGATTCAAGGCTCCTCTGCACTTACTTGCTTGGGGGTACTGAAGTGGACCACGAAATGCTATTTGGAATGGTGTCACGATTTTGACAGTCTCTTTTGCGCTCCTGATAAAAATGACACCAATAGTCCGTCTTTACTGCGATCCATCTCGACATCCACTCTGCATTTTGTGTGTTCAACGGAGACAAGCGCAATTCCTGTCTTACTGGATGGAAGACAATCGCCCTGCCTGAGGTCCTGGTTTCCAGTGTGTGTGTGTGTGTGTGTGACTACGAAAAGGTGTCGTTGTAGGAAAGCAAGAGGTTAAGGTTTATTGTAGCAGTAGTACGTGAGTCGTGTGGCATGAAGATGGAAGCATTTTTCCGGTCGGACATTTATTATGTTTGGATTATCTGTCCATAGCGAGGGAAAATGGTGTAGTGAAATAAGGGATTCGTGAAAAATCAAGGATTCTATCGACATTTGTTATGAGTGCTCCAAAAGAACCGTTAGACTACTAGACTGAGGTGTAATGAGAATGATACAACCATGGTAAAAATAGAAACGTTAGACTGTTGAACTGTATATCAAGCACTTCTACTTTCCTATACTCTGTTGTAGAAGCGTTACACACCTTTACTCTATTTCCTGCTGTTTTTTTCCTATTCTATCTCCTCCTGTTTCGCACCTGTCATCATCACACGAATTGCCGTTTCCATCCGCTGAGACTTCTGGCCACTCCTCTGATTGCTCGTCCTCTTGTCACCAGCACCGTCCCCTTTTGACGATGACGACCGTCTGCCGCTTGCATGTTTCCTTTTGTGTTTGTCTGTGGTTAGAAGAAGAGGAAGTGACGACGAGTTATTCAATTCTAGTAGCTTTAATGCTTGTATTAACAATATTGTACTACAAGAAACAAAACCGAAAGATGATCATAATTTCCCTCCACTCCTGTCCTCTTCCGAGTCCCTGGTTGCTGCCACTTGAAGAAAAATTTTGCCCACTCTAGCCAACGCTTCTATGCGTTTCGCTCGTTCCTGTTTCGACGCGCCAGTGTCCCGATGAAGCTTGCGACAGACCTGCCGACTCGTAGATTGGATGTCTAATAGGGTTACTTGCCAGAGAACGTCCGGTAGTTAGAGTAGGAGAGCGGATGCTTTTCGATCCTCAGTAGCAAGAGAAGACTTCTCAAGTCCATTTCTCAAGAACAGAATCTTCAAATATAGTACGTTCTTAAGGTTAAGGTTGAGGGTCCACTGCTTCGCGGCCAAGCCGCACCTGCTGGGACGAAGTGGGTTCGAGTAGAACCGTGTAAACCGATACTACAAGCCAAAATATACTTACATAGGCCATAAATGAAGACCGGTAAGTTTTGTTGCTGCGCCTCTCGTATATCCACTACTTCAACGTTTTTACGACGTTCCGTCACCGTGAAACTCGTCATATCGACCTCCACGTCGTCAGCTAATATTCGTGTCACCCGACCAATCGATAAGTGATACTCCGGTTCCTCCGCATTGTTGATCCTCACGTAGGCGCCGACGCGCAGGGCTCGAGGGTTTAGACTCGAAGGGGTGGAGCTGGTGTTCCTACCACGTCCCTTTAGGTTGGCATCGGCACCTTGTTGGCTGTCAGTACTGCCATTTTTCTGGTTTTGGTCAGTCGTTTTGTCATCTCCTTCATCTCGTGCTGCAGCAGATGTTTCCTGCGGTGATGAGGGTGCTCCCAGATCGCTGCCACCTCTTACGAAGACGACACTTTGCGCGAAGAAGACAGTGCCCACTGTCTTCGCGCGCGCCTTCAGGAAGTGAGCTTGATCTCGAAAACGCGACCAGGCTGTGCGCTATGATTAGAGCTGATAGAGGGTAGCAGCTGTAGCTGTAGTAAAGATGAATGGGAATGACATTGTTTTTGTAAAAGTTGACTCCTCCATATTGTTTGCCGTAAAACAAACCGCTATCTTGCTGCCTCGCTTGATTCCTATACACCCAGCCAATCGCCTTCAGCATTTCCCTTCCATTCGCTGCTTTTTTCAGCTTCCTAGCTTCCTCGGTGATCTGTTTTTCAAACTCCTCATTCGACACTTCACCGTTCACGAATGGACGGAATTTCTTCTCCAGATTCAAAGCACAATCTACTTCTCGGCGTCGCTGGTAAAACCTCAACCGTTTCTCCAATTTCCGAATTTTCAGAGCCTCCAACACGCTCTTGTTCACCATCGGGTCTCGGACACGTTTCTGCTCAGAAGGCGTCGCATGATTATAGGGCTCTCTGGGTGAAGATGCTGTTGGGCCCGTGCCAGATGAACCTGTTTGTGCTCCAGAGCTCATCTTCGACCCCATACGACTTGTATTGCCTGAAAACAAACGCGGCAAACCACTTAGAGGTTCGGCAGAACGCAGCTGTGGAGTGCTGTTGCCGCTGTTGATGCGAGACGACGCTGAACTACCTCCAGCTGCTCCAGTTGTTCCGCCATTGTTCGAGAGTCCGGCACTAGTAGACGAGTGATCATGAGTAATATTACTGGTGTTAGCAACATTCGAAGAACAACCTCCAGCATTGCCACTGGTATTTGCATTGTTGTACGCGGGATTGAAGTTCGCGTTCTCAGTTGGTCCCTGATGAATACAGGACATGAGAAACAACTGGCGATCTAACTCTTCTTGTAAAGCTGCTTCCGCCTCTGCATATTGGGCCAAGTGCAGCTTGCCGACGTAGGGCTCGAAGTGATGGCTTCCGAACAGCACTGCGAAGAAGACACTGGGATCTATCTTTGTCATCGCGTCTGTCGCTGCCGCTAAATTCTCCCCGGATTCGTCGTATATTCTCCTACGATGAGGGTCGCTCAGGACTTGGTAGGCCTCCGTGATTTGGTGAAACTTTTTCACCGCCTCAGGATCGTTGGGGTTCTTATCCGGATGACAGGCTAAACTCTTCTTGTAGTATGCTTTCCGGATGGTATTGCTGTTCGCATTCGCGGACAAGCCCAGAACAGTGTAAAGGGACACAACATTTTCCTCCGCACTTCTCTGTTCTTGTTGACCTCCAGCAGCACTCCTCGAAGTAGAACTACGTGGTCCCCTACTTCTCCGTGTTCTTGCCTTCGCTTCTTCGTTATAACTACTACCAGCATCTGAAAACGAAGAGTCGCTTCTTGCTCCGGAGCTCAAGCGGAAGGAACAATTAAAGGTCAGCAGTCAGTTCTCTCATTCGATTTCAGTTACCAATTCATTAGTTTTCCTCTCATTCCCTTAGTTTTCCTCTTCGATTTCAGTGACTCCAATCTAAATGGTGACCAATGAAAGCTGCTGAGCCTTAAAACGAATGCTCGAGTCTTGAGATCGTCGCATAGAAGGCTTAGACCGTCGTGAGGATCCCTGCGATTCCTTATCGCCGCAAGCACTGTCGGAACTGCGGGATTAGAGGCTCGCTATGATTGTTCAGTTAAAACTAGCAGTTCAATTATGATCAGGTGCAACATAAGTACTTCAGTGATAAATTGTTCTGCCCTTCTTCGTAATCATCTCCATCACCGTCGCTACCGGAAGAACTGGACGACGAGAAAATCTCATTTGAAACGCCAGATGGTGATTGCTGACCAGGCCCAAAGATCCCGCCAGCCATCGGTTGAAAAGCTCGCCGCCTCTGCTTGATGAGGCGCTTGGTATTAGAGAGACAAAGAGGTGGGAACAAAGAAGAGAATAGCTGCAAGAGGAAGAGCGAATAAGGAACAGCAATTAGCGCAAGTACAGGCTGTACCTGCAATTCATACTGCTCAAGAAGCGGCAACTCCAACTGCAGGAACAACTTCATTTGTAGCTAGACCTGCATCTTCACTACCGCAACAACAACAACTACCGCAACAGCCCGCAGTACCTTCAAAACTTCCAACTACCAGTCGTGGCCCTGCTCCGCTGACAAAGAGAATAGCTGCAAAAGGGAGAGCTAATAAGGAACAGCAATCCACTACTCTTCCGTTCGAGGCAGATAAAAGAATTATTTGCAAATTCTTCTAGTCCTCCAATTCACTACAGGAGCCATAATCTTCTCTCTCTGCAAAGAGTACAATTCCCATCGCTTTTCGTCGGAGTTCCAGTGTCTAGAGGTGGAGGAAGCAAAAAAGAGCGCAGAAGGTGTGTAGTAGAGCCCACGAGCTATCTGGAAGGAACCGACAAGTGCTCCCGCACCAGTTGCAGCTGCGAAACCACAGATACCGAAGCCCACACCTTTTACCAAGCCAGAAAACCCCGCATCACGCAAACCGACTATAGGGGAACCAATCTGGAGTTGTATAGGCTGGTCATGATTTTGAAAGGACCAGGACGTCGCAGAGGTATAAAAATTCAATTCTAACTTATTTGGTGTCGCTAGTTGCACCTGAAAATTGAAATTCACTCGCGGGAGAGTCTATCATTTGACAACAGTTGCGAAAGAATTTGATGAACCATGAAGCACCAGCGAGCCTAGGCCAACTGCCGCACCGCGTGACAACGTTTTTAGGCCGCTACTAGTTCCAGCCATCACATCTCGAGGTTTCCGTAGACTGAACACCGTTCCAAACACCTCTGTGATCATGCTGCCGTCACCAAGAAGCTCTTCTCGTTTCGCTTGGCGTCTAGATGGACGATTTGTCTTCTTGCGCTTAGCTTTATTTGAGGCTCCAGATGCTGTAGGAGGTCGGTTAGTATCTTCGAGTGCTTGAAGGCTGTTGGTACTGCTACCGGAGTCGATCTTGATATTCTTTTTACTGGCTGAAAACGAAGCTGCTACAGGATCAGTACTACTGGTGTCACTAGAATCTTTAGTCGCTCCCTTTTGATCAGCAATTCCTGATGGAAATTCTATCTCAACATCCTTCAGGATTGCTGCTGCTGCTGAGGAAACACTAGCGGGGAATAAACCCAGTGTCGAAGTTGTAGCTTCACCTTGTTGTACTGCAGTACCTCTAGTATTGCCTCCACTTTTGCCCAACAAGGAAGTTCCTCCAATACTCGCCCCACCACCAGCACTTATGTTAAATGTTAGAGGTAGGTTTTTGGTGTTCGTGGGTTCTCCCGCTTGTTATGGCTGCCCCCAGCTAAGGGAGAGAGCCATAACAAACGGTAACAAAAGCACCTTTAACCTACCCTTAAAAATGAGTTCGCATTCGATGTCATCCCCGAGCCTGGACGTGGCGACCCTGTTGTTACGCTTGACTCTGGTGCAGCGGTACTGCTCGTCCCACTGGTGGCCGACGCAGAGCTAGAGCCTCCTCCTTCATTGGTGCCGTCGCTGGAAGAGCTCCTGATCCTATGTAGACTACTATCGCTAGTACCAGCTGTATTCTGCAAACTACGAGGTGGACTGGAGGTGGAAGCAGTTGCTGAAGATTGAGGCCTTGCTAAAGCAGAAGTGGAGGATGTTGATGTACTAGGAGGAAGAGTGGTAGAAGAAGCTGCTGCTGCTGCTGCTGCTGATGTTGTCCCCGATAATATGCTTGTTGTTGGCTGAGCCGATGAGTAGAGCCAAGTGAATTCTGGAGATGACGATGTTGAACTCTCCTTCTGCTTGTCGTTATTCTTAGTCCTGGCTGCTATGGCATAAGGCGAAACGTGGCCAAATTTGACACCGAGAGACCGTCTTACATCCACAAAGGCTCGGCTGCCAGGCTCTTCCTCGGTATTGTCTTCATCAGCACTCTTCATCTCTGGCGCTTCTTCTTGACCTGTGTCGACTTGAAGATTCACCGTCTTCTTGATTATAGTGGTCCCGTTACTGTGTCGCAACTCTGCTCTAGCCGCGCCAGCACGACCATCTTCTAATGCTAAGGGAGAAGAAGCTCCTCCTGCATCTGGTGCGCTCGTTGTTTTGATATTGCCCTCAAGAAGAACTCCGTTTGCTCTATTTGCAGTGCTAGGGTCACCACCAACGAGACTTTGGCCGTCGTCCATTCTATTGCTTGTCTCTCCCCCTGCTGAGGAGGACCCAGTTGCCACCGGTTTCTTTTCCCATGCTGACTCTATGATTGGGCCATAGCGAAACTGCGCACTAGCGATGTCGTCGGACATCAAAGGGATCGGCCCTATCCCATTCTCTTCATCGTCCTCGTGCTTTGAACCGAATACTCCTCGAAAGCAGAACAAACCACGTCGGGAGGACGGCTTCCGCTTCACAGTCCATGGCATCACAGGAAGAGTCGTTGAGGTCGAAGTTTTGCTTGTAGATCCTGCGGTGGAGGTAGTTGAAGTCTTCGAAGAGGACATGTTCTTGTTCTTTTCGTCCACTACTTTGTTGTTGTTGTTCTTCATCTGGCTACTCGGAGACGGAGATGCTTCTTTGGACTTACTGTCATTTCTCCTTCCTGATGTAGAAGAAGACGCTCCTGGTGCTCCCACAACAAGTACACAACTCTTCTTATCGGCATCTCCCTCGAACCCGACGTCACCCCTGCGTTGTGGAATATCATCATCCTGCACACAACAATCTTCAACAGCATAATAATCTTCAACAGCAAGACCTGGAACATCCTCCAGGCCTTCGTCTTCGCCGGCTTCATTCCGAGCGTAATGAGACGACCTTAGAGTGCTCAAACTAGCCTCCGCTTCACTGCAAGCTGAGTCCCACTGGACCGTCTCCACTTCGCTCGCCGAACTGTCACCCATTTTTCTTATTTTCTTGTGAAGGAGATGAAATAAGAACTATCTAGTATGTTTGTATGGCAATCAAAAATTCAAGTCTCCAAAAACTCATCATCTTCTTGTAGCATTCTCCTTTGTTATGAAGACTCGTCATTATTTTGCATCATTGCTACTCTTCTCGCCTGCTACCTCTTTTTAGATTCTTGAATAAACGACCAGTCTTACGCTCTCCTGCTCGACTTTCATTTCTCTCATTCAACTCGGAATCACCACTTCATTCAGACATGCTTGCAGAAGCTAGTCCATCTCTTTGTCTGTGGGAGCACGCCTCAACCACAAGCAAACTAACCCATTAATAAAGACCGCTGAATTTCAGAAACTTCACAATGTGCTCACGAGAAGACCAAACGGGTATTACAAACTACAGCGAATCTCCTGCGATCTCAATCAGCGTCTTCAAACCTGCATCGATCTGAAGTCACATGTTGAAGAGACTTCAAATTGGATTGGCTTTGTATGAATAGTGTGTGGAATGCCGCATTTGTAGTATCTTAGTATGACATAAATATCATTGGTTGCACGCACGCAATCCTGCTCCTCCCGCCAAGACCAAGTAGAATATATTGATTGTATTGAATCATGTTCATCTTCAAAGAAGAAAAAAATAATGCAAAGATTTATAATATGTTGAAATGTAGAAGTTCTGATCTGTGAGAAGACATTGTCCTCTGCCTCCCCCGTCCTTCGTCTCCACCTACTGCAGACAGACCACTCCTGCTCTTCACTCCATCTCCGCACCTCCCTTCAGTTTCCTCTGCAACAGTTGGTGCTCGCGTTCGAGTTGCTGGTGTCGTCTTTCGGCGTCGACTCTGGCGCATCTCGCCTTCGTTTTCTCCAAGTCACGCATGCATTGCAGTTCCCTCTCCCTTGCCCACAAGGCCTTCTTCTGATGGCGCAAATCCTCCAACTCGTCGCCTTCGTTTAGGACACGTTGGATTACCTGGACTAGTCGGAGTAAGTGGTCTTAGTGGTTTACTTTTGTGAGGCAATAAAGTTGAAGTTGGTGCAATTGTTGTGCTAGTAGATAGATTACAATTCAGAAGTGTTGTATTAGTTTTTAGTGAAATTTTTGATGCTAGTTTGTGTCAACAAAATACCGCCGTCTCCGCTTCTAATTTCCTCTGTTTCATGATTTGTTGTTTTCGGTCGTTGATCTTGTTCCGTATCCTCTGCTCTTCAGCGATTTTCTCCGACTCGGCAGCGAGGTTCGACAAGTACGGACTGTTAGACATCTTGGCTCGCCATCTCATATCGGAATCCTTACGTGCTGCGATGAGAGCATCTTTCACGGCCTGTGGTGGGGATTTCTTGGGGAAGATAGAACTATTTCTATTAACTTGGAAGAGTAATCTTCTCAAGAATATGGGGATGTTCTTTTTTTTCAGAGAACTATATCTGGACCAGAGTAATAGCAAAACACCTTCACAATTTTAAGAGCAGAGCAAGTACCATGCTCTCCCTCTGCAACGACGATCGTACACAATCCCTCTCTGCAAAACGGAGGGATAGGACTCGAGTGGAAGCCTCCCTAGCTTTCGCGCAATGCTCCATACGCCTGAGGAGGCGTTGGAACTTCTCCTCATCTGCCTCCTTGACATCGGAAGTAGGCGCATGCTGTGGAGCTACCATCCTTTCGATTGTGCTTTGTGCTTTGAGGAAAGTCTGTGGGACTTAGATGAAAAGTAGTCTTCTTGATCTTCCTGCTTATCTTTTGAAGATGAACGACCAGGAGGAGAGGACAGTCTTCTTGATCTTCCTGCTTATCTTTTGAAGATGAACGACCAGGAGGAGAGGACAGTCTTCTTGATCTTCCTGCTTATCTTTTGAAGATGAACGACCAGGAGGAGAGGACAGTCTTCTTGATCTTCCTGCTTATCTTTTGAAGATGTTCAAGACGAATTGAAGAACTTCCCTATGTCGAGCTTTCGGGGTGCATAGCACATACCTAAGAAGTGTTGATGGGGGCGCGGGAATCCTGATTAATGGTCTCTAATACCGAGTTTTTTTCGAGACCACAGACCAATACCGATACAAGTACAACGTGCTCTGACGATACAAGTACGACGGTCAAGTACTACTGACTGGTTTTCGACCGATACAGAGATGCTTGTTTTTCTTGCAGATATATTTCACAGATATTCAAGCATGGACACAGATTTTCAGCCGGAATCTGCAAGATCGGAGCCTTCATTTCGCACGCGAGATGTAATTCTCGAGAAGACAGACAAATCAGGCTTTCAAAGCGGAAATAGATCCCGGCAAGAACATGCGGTGTACTATCATTCTGCTGTTTATCCTTTCACTTGCAGATAGCGTCATCACATATTCAAATTTCACGTCGGATCACCCACGTCCACCAGGTTGTACAAGGAAACCAGCACAACAACAATATCAAGATTGAATCAATGCAATTTGCAAAAGATCAGTAAAATCTTGTTACTCTTGTTGTACTCCAGAAATTCAAAAATCACAGGGCCACATCTGTCACATTTTCATCGTGAAAAAGTGGAGGGCGCCCCTGATTGACTCATTATAAGAGGGTTGTTTGAGCACAAAAACAAGGCAAAATGGTACGTGCTAGTGAGGACAGTCAACAGATAAAGTTGTCTGCAGTCATGCATTATGCAGCAAAAAGTTTCTTCTCCGAAATACTTTTCTTCCGTAAATAAATTATGTGGGACTGGGTGTACAAATTAATCTTAATGCATAATTAAGGAACAACCATCAGTTAACTAATGGCTAAGAGGAGCAACACGATTGTGGTCACAAAACTTCACAACTACACCCCGGCCATCGTGCTCTCCAATGTCATAAAATCCGCAGTACCTTCTGCCTCGCGTACGTTCCCCAAATGATTCAGACTTATGTACGCATCAGTGCCGAACCCAAACATGCTTTGAAGATGGATATCTCCTCCAAAATACCTAGCGTAAAGACGCGCAAGCGGCAGACCGAACCCATAGCCTGCCACTTTCCGCACATGATGCGTCCTAGCGCGGAAAGCACCCGAACTATGGTGATGTGTGGTCGGACCTGGTTCTGATGCACACCCTGGTGTAGAAACGCCGTTCCCATTTCCACCTCTTGTTCCATTTGATGCAACTAAATCAACAGTCGTGAAGCCGTATCGCCAAACATCCTCAATATTGGTACGCGGGATGCCGCCGCCTTGATCGCTAACCTTGATAATGACATCGAAGTCACCTTTTTGTATTTCGACAATCACTGGGGGAAAAGCTCCCGGCAAGGACGAGGTAGATGAGGAGGTAGTATCTTTCGGTGTCGGTTTCGAAGATTTTCCACCTTGTCCAGCTTGTTCTTTCGCTGCATTTTTGGCTCGCTCCGCAATCGCTGACACTGCAGAATCTCCCTGCAGACCCGCAGTACGTTTGCGACGCATGGTATTAGAGGAGTGAGGGATACTACTGAATTTGCTTTCAGATGAGTACATCCGCCCTCCAAGATCAAGTAGTACTAGGGGCTACTAGAAAAAGACTGAGTAGTAGAAGAATGAAACAGGAAAAGAGAGCCTAAAGGCCTTCATGCTCTACAAGAATACATCATCGCCATAATGATACTATTCTCCACTACAGCCCGGAGCGAATTCTTTAGCAGCTCCTGCAAAATAAACCCCAAATGCTCATGTATAAAGCTGAACCGAACATCCAAATCCCCTGTGAGCTCGATGTCAGGAACCTGATTGATCAATGACCGCCATTCGAGACAGGTGTTGTTGATAAGTTGATATGAGGCTGTAGTGACTGCTGCACTTCCATTTTTGTGGTAACCCAAGATGAAGATGCGATCCAAGCGGCCTGACTCAAATTTAAAGTATATAAGTCAACTATAACGAAGTGACACAAGAATTTAGTACTTCTCCCAACGTTTTGCTCCCATACGCTTGTCTGCATAAATCGCGTACCAAAGGCGTCACTTCACGAACTACATCTGCGACACTGCATTGCTCGGTTACTAATGTGCGTCCCCTTTGAAACGATTCTCCCAATACACGATTTCCTATTCGGGTGATGAAAATCTTATCGAAGAAGTCCGTTAAATCGTGTGAATCTCGGAAGTTTGAGTACTCTACTTGCAGAGCTTCCGGCACCACACTGTGTTGCTGCATCAGGGTCCCTGTGACACCGCTGCTCTTCTCTAAAAAAGCAGGAGACATGCCTTCGGCTATTAGAAATAGAAGAGGTGGCACTTAATTAATTTTGCGATGATGTACGATCGACAACTTCGGATTTCTGATCACTTCTTTCCCCACAGCGGGACCGATTTTCTTGCATGGATTTATCACAATTATAGTCTCATGTTCAAGAAATCCAAGCCTTAACAAGCACAGCAGCGTTTTCAAATACAACTGATACGTCTCGAAGAACTTGGCCGAACTCGTCACGGCGTAAGACAGCGCTCTAAAGTCCTGAATGCGATGCGATAGACGGATAAGCCATTCCCGTTGCAAAAATTCTGTGTCGATACCGTTTTGGGCTATCTGTGCCAGTGTCACTGGCCTCAACTCCATCGCTGCATATTTCTGCACTAACTCCAGTGCGACTGCCTCATCTTCTTTGGTGAGAACAACAGCGCTTAAGTCACGATAGTTGCTTGCTAATTTAGTCGCACTATGGGTGATGGTTGAAGGAGAAGAGGACGTTGAAGACGTTGAAGATGAATAAGAAGTCGCCTGTGCTATCGCGGGTGAAGCCGATGTGCTATAACGAATCCTTGATGCGAATGCTGGCCCGACCGTCGTCTCTCGTCGTAGCGATGATGATGAGGAAGATGATGCCGTTGCTGATCCTAGACCGCTAGTAACTGAACCTACCGGCTGCTCTACTAGCGTTATAACCGGTCTTCGCTGCAGAGGCGCCACGACCGTGGTTTCGCATACCGTTCGCGACACCACCCGCGGTAGAGAAGAACACCGCGTAGAGAGGACCATGATGTTGATATTCTTGTTTAAAATAAAATAGTGAGAGAGTACAAGACAAGAGTTAATTTACCATAAAAATTAAATATTATTTTAAAAAAATATAGAACTCGACGCTGCAACTGTTTTTTAGTTGATCAAGAAGATTCTGCATTTTTTCAATGACAGAGGGGATCCTACTAGAGTGAAGTTCACTTCCCACTTTTTTTGCCACAAATGAATACAACTACTTGTTTCCGAAAATATTCGCTTTTTCCTACACTCTGTTCCTCGTCTCTCATCAAGAGCATACTAGCTGTATGCACCCAGTAAAACAGTAACACTGACGAAAGCCAAGAGAATTCTTGCATCCAGTAAAACAGTAACAGTGACTGTTGTCGTAGAGAATTCTTGCATACAACCACCTCCAAGTTACATAGTTGCAGCTGCTTATCTTCGCTATCAAGCGTTTCCTGTGCAACTTTTAACTCCTTCTTGTTTTTCCCCTACTAGGAGATGAATTCACTATTTATTTCACCGAACGTTGTATTAGTATTTCTGATTGTTCTCTGCATGCAAATAAACTTGCAGTACTCCGGTACAAAAACAAATGGAACTAGGAAACTACTTAGAAGCCAACAAACCCCGAGGAATATAACATCCACAAAATTGAAACCCAATAGTAATAGATACTTACATTCATAGCAACATCACCCAAGATAAATTTGTTTTGATGAACTTCATTTTCATTTTCTTTGACTACCCGTAATAATAATCCTCATAGATACTGTTCATATCCATCCCCACCATGTTGCACACCCCCCCTACTGTAGTTGTTCCAACCCCCACGTCCATTCTGATCATGCAACATCCGCGGTGCCTCCATCAATCTAGCTTGTTCTACAACTTCAGTACCAAAAACTTGAGTTTCTAGGGGAAATCGCCAACGACTTCGACCAAATGCACGTAAATGACTTATCTGCTTCACCTCTAGAAGAGAAGGCTTAGCTTTTGGTGCAAGAGAGTTGTTTGCTGCACTGTTCCTTGTCGTCGCCGATGTCGAAGATGGAGGATGCTCGTGGTCATGTTTTTTGCCTGAAGTAAAAGTGCCATTTATCTTCATACCTTCTTCACCCTCCTGCTCCTCCACAGCCCCCTCTCCAGTTGTACTAGGGTTCTTCTCACTTCCAAGTCCACGAATATCGTCTGCCACAACGTGCTGCCAAACCCGTGCCATTTGGTCTGTGCCTGCGGTTAAGAGGACTAACTCCTGTACGTCAGATTCGGACTCAGAGGTCTGAAGGTCTACAGTGTTCCTGTTCCGCTGTTTCGGAATCAACTGCAAGGAGACACAGCTCGTAGAGTCAGGTCCCGCCGAAGCATGTGCAGAAAATTCAGTAATGTATTCCGCCACAGCAGGCAAGGAGCTGTTTTGCGTCAATTTCGAGAGTCTACGTCTGTACTGTTGAGACTGAGCGACAGCTATCTTCGCTTGCATACTCCCATCTATCTCAGCTGTTGCATTTTTCATCGTGGCTGTGTTCGATGATGATTCATGAAGTGCTGCTGATCCTGAGGCCGTGGCTGTGTTTGATGAGGACGATGATTCATGAAGTGCTGCTGATCCTGAGGCCGCTTTATTCGCAGAAGGTCCCCTATCGCTAGTCCTGGAGTGAGGCATCGACCCAGGCGGAAACAAGTTGGGCTCGATCGCAGTCAATAAGCTTAGGTCCCAACACCGCACGCGTCCAACATCGTCAGCGATGTAGAGTTGAATGATGCCAGTAGTTGTTTCATCGTCTTCGACGTCCTCGAAGAAGTCAGCAGGGTCTTCATCGTGATCTAAAGCAGAAGTCCTCTGATGGCCCTGGTTCAGATTCTTGTCTTTGCTCGACCTACTTGCTGCTCCTCTATTTGTTGACTGAGAATGCGCTTGCGCACTAGCACCACCACCATCATTGTCATCAAATCTCTCACCATACACTGCGAAACTGGAAATGGCATGCTTGACGTCCAGAGGCGATCGAACGTTCAAAAATCGCGACACCAAAGCAACTTCTGATAGCTCTCCTCGCGTTGAGTCCCCACCTTTCAGAGATTCCGCATCTAGCCTCCAAATTAGTACATTTCCTTCGCTGTCGCCACTGAGTAGACCCAGACCCACAAACGCCAACGCTGTGATTCGACCTGGATGACCCAGGAGCGCACCTAAAAACCTTAGTTTTTCCAATTCCCGCAGTGCGATGACTCGGTCTCCACCTCCAGTGGCGAAGACGTTCAATGCTGGACAGTAAGCAACACACAAGACGTCCCCATCATGCGCATTCGCGAGTCGCCGAGTGCCGAGAGCTATGTTATTTACCACTTCCGCAGCGTGTACATGGATAGCCCGATCCCATCCAACACTTATGACGCTGCTGCGCTCGGGGACAAACAAGAGCTGCGAAACTTCGGCCAAATGAGGTCGGAGCCATCCTAGAAAAGAACCGGTAAGGGCATTGAAGACTCCTCGACTTAGAAGGGGAAGGTGCTAGAAGAAGTAAGTAGCTGAAAAAGGTATACTTAATCAATTCAGAATATGAGCACAATGATTCTTTTTCGGACGACAATGATGACCATATGTACACACACTCCCATCTCGTCTTTCAAAAGTTCGTTTTTATCACATTCTTAAAAAAGCCGTAGTATCCTTCCCACCTGATCCGCAACGTAGACGCGGCGAGCGAATGTATCAACGCAGAAATCCGATATAATGCTATCATCAGCTCCAAAATGACGCGTTTGAAGGCGTTCTTGATAGGCTGTACTAGCTGTAGTTCTTGTTGATCTTGAAGTTGAGTCATCGGCTTGATGTCGGTCTTCATCTAGATGAACGTTGTTACTGCTATTCTCGACTGGTCGTTCTGAGGTCCCTCGTCCTTCTGAGGTAGTTCGTTCTCCCGCAGATTCATGCTCTGGTCGTTCTCGCTTACTCGGCAAATAACGTGAAAAGATAGAACTTGTTGCATCTGAAGAGTTAGTTTCTTGAGAAACTAAATCGCGCACGAAGCCGCCTCGCGCTGGTAGACGCAGCGTCCTCTCCAACAAGGTTCCCCGCTCTGCATTCCAAATGCGAACACAGGGTCCCGCGCCGGTAAGAATATGGCCTCCAGGACTGTAGACTGCTCTGCAAAGCGGCCACTCATCCGTTTGCTCTGCTGCGAGGCTCTGCTCATAGTCGTAGGCGTAAAAACGGCTGGCGGCGACAATTACGCGACGATTCTCGGGGAGGGAACAAACACTACTAACAGGAAACAAGTCTCCCCCAATAGTCCAGGATTGTAGACAGGTGAAACTAAACAAATCCCATGTCTTCACTGCTCCTCCTTGGTCTGCAGAGAGGAATTGGCGTGGTGTCACCAGTACAACATCTACGATTGCAGATGTGTGATGCCTTTTGTCCGCGACGGCCCTACTATTCCCCGTATAGGGATTCCAGACAAGGAGCTGATTGTCGAATCCGCCAGATATCACCTTTCGTGCCGCTTCGGCAAAGACGAGACAGGAGACGCCAAGGCAAGGCTTAGAGCAGAATGGGAGACATGTCACAACGAAGGTGGACCTAAGTGGATATGACTCCTGCATTCAATTTCGAAGCCGCCTAGTGGGCGGCAGTTGTTCTAGGAAGTGATGTGTAGTTGATTACGGGGGGCTGCTGTAGTGCCTGAGAGAATATGAACCAAGAAGCGCTTTGATTCATATTTTGAAAGGCGGTATGTCTTGCCATTCAATCACCACGAAACATAAGTAAGATGGCCGGTCTTAAGATGAGTTTTATTCAAGATCCGCTTGCAGCTCCCAGTCTGTGCATCCCAAACCGCAATTTGTCCTTCGAAACCCGCAGACGCAAACTGCTTCATCCTCTCCCCCAAATCAACAAGGGCGGTTACGGTTCCGATAGTATCACTAGAGCCAGAATGGGCAAAAAGGTCCTGCTGCTGTATCCCGTTGTTGTGGCCAAGACCTCGAGGAGAAAAGCCATGGCCGGCTGTGCCTGGCGATGTTTGAATAAAGAGGAACTAAAGCTGCTAAGGGTGAGGAAGTAAATAACGGAGTATGTGTCTGCGTGAGATAAGTGCCAGAAGGTTTAATGGAGGAAACAGTGGAGACCCCACAGGAGGCCAAGGAGGCAAGGCCGAGAGGGCCAGGGAAGCTGATGGGGGTGGAACACGGCCCCCCATAGGTTTTCCCGTAGGCCTCTATAGAGGGCACTCTCTACCTTCATGCCACCCCCACCATCTCTGCCCCCCTCGTCGGCGTTCGTGCCCCTGCCTCAGCGGCTCCTATGGCTGAGTCTGACGACACTCCCCCGGGCGCGTGCCTGCTGCTGCGGCTGCGGGCATCTATTCAAGCAGGCGCAAACGCTGAGCACAATGGGCGGCCAAATGAGAGAGCGGCTCAGCCAACCCGCTGCACAATAAAAGCAAAGCCACCAGCCTTATGCCCAGCCTCGAGCATGCGACTGTCCCAACAGTTCACCCACTCTCTGGCCTCCCTGTTTAAGTATTTTCATTCTATCTGACTGCGCAACCAAGCAAAGACACCAACGGCGCGGGGCGAGGAGTGACAAAGCGAAAACATGCCCAAGCCCAGCCCTACACACTCGAAACAAAGCGCGACAAACCGCAAGAGAGCAGCGACCCCCCTTTGCTACTGCTAGCTGAATCAAACGCCTCGACCTCGAGGCCCCAAGGCGGGGCAAATGTCAGCCCGCGGGAGTCTTCTCGGCGACAGCAGGTCACCAAGAGAAGATGAGAGAGCGAAATAAGAAACGCCCGCAACTTAAATACCAGAAACGCTTTTTCAGTGTTGTTCACTAACTACCGACAACTAAGCCAAACCAGCCCAAAGACGTGCATGGGTCCAAACGCTGCGCCAGCCTCTTTATCTGGCGAAAGACAAGAGCAGCCGCCTCCATTCACGTCGTTCACCACGTCAGTGCCTGGCCCAGTCTCTGCGCTGGTCGACTGTTGTGCCGCCGCCTTCTTTCAGGTTCAGCGGGCCCCGATTTTAAACACATCCCCACCACCTCCTTGCCCAGGTCCGTAGACACTGACTCTGGCCGCCAGCTCACTGCTGGCCATGATTTGCGCCTTCGTTCTGCCATAACCCGAGCCCAAACAGGCCTCGATGAGGTTCAGGCGTGTGTGGATTCTCCTCTTTCTGTAGTTTTAGCGTGCTGCCGCATCGTGAGGGCTGACACAGGTGGCAATGACTTCACTGCTCCGCGTCTAACTTGCGAGGCGCATCATGCGCGACCCGATACGCCACGCCAAGTATCGCCAGCAAGTACTTCGCCGCCATGCCTATCAATATCACACAGTGCGCGACACACCAGCCAGCAAGCCAAACGCTTGGCGAAGCGCTCCGCCGTGCTTTGTTTCATTCTCGGCCTTTTTTTTCGGGCGACTCACTCTGCGAGGCCGCGTTACTTTTTGGCCAGGTTCAGCCTCCCAGCTTGCGAAAGTTGTCGTCTGCCAATGAAGGGGCTGGCGCTTTAGAATAAGGCGTAGCAGAGTTTCACCATCCACACCCATATCGGCGCCGCCACCTCGTGGCGATGCTAGTTCAGCGAGGTCTGCTAGCCACGTCTCCTGCTTCGCGAAATAGCTCACGCCCTCCGACGAAGGGAGACACGCACAGACAGCGAAGCGCTGGCCCCGTCAGGATGTACGCCCACGGCGCTCCCACCGCCACACAGCCCGAAGCGCCTAACACTTGGCAGCTGGTGCAGCATGCAAACCCAAACAAAGTGCGCCGCAGTTGTTTCGTCCACGAGTTGCGCCGCCTCTTTCGCGAGGTTCTCTAAACGTTCGCTGCTTTTCATGTGCGTGCCAATCTTCCACGTGCCGCACGTCCTTGATTGTTTTCAGCAAGTAATACCACCGCCGGCGATGCCCATGCTTCGAGTATTTTGCCAGCCTTCCTCCTATATTTCGCGCACGCTCTGGCTGGTCATTCTCTTCCACTTAGCCACTCGCCCATGTAAGAAATGAATCCGCTAAGTGCTCCGCTCGTCTTTTTGACTCTCTGGATGCCCTGGCTTCCTAGGTGCATGCGAGTCGCAGTTTCGTCGATGATGCTGACCCTGTCAGAAACACGCCGCAAGCTGCCTAATATTCGCATCGGCGACGCTTTGCGTAATAGTTCGCCGCGATGGAAATCACGCACGCACACGCGTGAAGTCTTCACGGCAGTACTGCTGTCGTCACATTTCAAGCCCCAACCGTGGCGCGCGCAGATAGTGCCGCGATCACAAAGCACGCCCCTGCTTAGGGTTCCTTTTTCTTTGAAACAACCGCCGCACGAGCGGAACCCTTTCGGGCTGCCCTCTTCCTCTTTTTCCTTACCTGTCTCCGTGCCCTTGTTGCCACCACAGTGCCTCTGTCTGCCCCCTTAGCAGTATTAGACTTGGGGCGGGCCTGGGTGGCCACCGCCGGGCAGCCGCAACACCCTCCAAGACTAAACTGACAGCGGCGCGCAGAAGCTCCGCCCCTATCATGTCGGGGGCAGTCTATAATTGAACTTTCTGCGCGCATGCGTGACGTTTGCGCGCGAATGGCCAGAGCCTCAGCAGTAAGGCGATCCGTGTCCATCGCAGCACGTGCCCCCATCAGGTGCGCCATCAGTTCCAGCAAGTTCTGCACTTTCCACCGAATCACCCAAAACCCCACAAGCTGCGCACTTCTTGGCCCTTGCACAAGCAGCAAGAGGCGCGAAAGCATGGCAGTCCGCCACCGCCACGCGGATACTTACGGGGAGCCTGTTGCGTAAGTAGCAGGCGCTTATGGATTCGGAGCCCGATGCATGGGCTGGACTCAGTCAAAGTTGCTAGCTCTTTGAAAGCTGAGCGCGAGAAGTTGCCGATCTCGTCACCGCCTGGCAAGGCATCCCCGTCACCACCTGGGCCTTCTGTTCTGGCGCGGCTCCGCTCGTGACAGACCTACTCGGAGAGGGGATGGCAAGCGCTTGCAGTAGCGCTGACCCGGAAGGCGGAAAACGCTGGCAGCCTGCTGCAGGCGCCATCACTTTGGACGCACTAGAATCCACGAAGCCTGTGGCGGCGTTTCGGGTGTTGGTCCAAGGTTGCCGGCGATATCCATCCAACGGATTCGAAAGCGTTCTGGTCGCGCCCCGTTTCCTCGGTCTGCCCACAGTCGAAAAAGCTGGACGCCCTTGCCCCACTCCTTCCGCGCTTCACTACGCCCGCCTGCCGCGTGTTGCGCTAGCTCCGCTCTTCGCCCTTTCTGCCTCCACCATGACCAAGGCAAGGCCGCGCCGCTGCCGCGCGCCTTTGGGCTTAGGCTCTTTTCCACCAGCCCCGTCACCATAAGCAAGCCAATCTGTGGCGTCGGCGTGGCGCTACCAATCCACCCCGCCGCCCGTGCCTGGCCGGCAACTTGTTGCACCAACGCGAAACAGCGACCGCCAGGCCGCACATTATCAAGCCAGGGGGCGCCCCCGCTGTTCATTTTCGACCAACTCGCAAAAGCGGCGCGCGGCGCCAGTATCACACCAAGCAAGCCCGGCCACGGCGAAACCGAAACGGGCACAGCCCCCCCAAACCCGCACCCGGCTACCCCGCTCGAGGCTGCAGCGCTTGCGCAACTCTGAAAGCCTCCCCGGCAAGAAGAAAGACGCCACGGCCTCAACAGTAATCAACCCAATCAGCCAAAGTCTATATCTACCTGTGGCCCGTGTTTGCCCCACTGCGTCTAAATGGTTCATCCGCTTTTGCTCTGGAAACAGGAAGGCCTGCCAGGATTCCTCTCCTCTGTAAGGCTCTAGCAGCACTTTCCGCAGGTTAAAAGCACACACTTTAGAGAACAGAGAGACAGCGATCTACTATCACCTGACTCAGCATATTGACGGTGTCCCTATCCCTAATTAGGTATCTGCTTTGGACCAGCAACGAGTCAGGATCTATGGATATGGTTATACATAGAATAAAGACTAGTACTTCCCGAATCGTGATAAAATTGGCCCATCTTCAAGAGGAGAAAGCCAAGAGATATAAGCTTAAATATTGTTCCATCCCGGTCGACTGACAGCAGGCCAGCAGTGCCAGGAACTCCGCGGCAGAAGCACAACAACGTAGCAGGAGAGCTTGGACCAGCAGGAGCAGATCCAGCAGTCATAACCTTACTCGACGACCGCTCAGACGTCGCGCTCTTCTGCAGAACGACGCGTGGCTTTAACAGTTTCAAAGTGCTGGCATCATAGAAAATGATACTCCAATCCGCGCACGAGACAGCAATGTAGCCGCGTTTTTCAAGAGGAATTAGAAGCATATCTATCAGTTTTTCCACATCGAAGAGAGAGTGAAACTATCAGTTTCAGTTTTCCTCTGTCACATAAGATGATTAAGGGACTTAGTAGAAGCGTACCCAGTAGAAAGTATGACAATGACCGAGAAGTGCCATAAAAGAAACGGTTTGTACGCGAGCACTGTTGCGCCACAATTCAAGTTTTTCCTTCCGATTTCAGCCTGGTCTCTCCGCTCAAATGCGGTTTCTACGCGGTCTACTATGGTCCGTCCTCCCTGGTGACGTACGTCGAAACTTCCACGGCCTCGGTTGTTGTTCGTATCTACCTTGCCCTCTACTGATGAGTAGCTTGCTGCCTGTGCAACCTGGCGTCGACGGCGTGTATTAGAACTACAGTTATGTGCTGGTGGATGGTGTCGCAGTCGCTGCGCATCACATGTCTACAACTACTAGAAGTAGATACAGTTGTTCGAAATCACAACACAAAAAGTCTCTAATCTATATCTAAATGAAACCCTTGCCCTGCGGCCTTACTTGTACTTCCGCTAGCCGCGTGGTTTAATTCGCCTAAATCAGGTCCACAGAAGTGCAGCAAAGCTGGCGCTTTCCGGTCACGGTAAAAAACAACACCTTGTGCAAATTTCAAGTCGTGGATGTGGCTTTGCAGTAGTGAAGATGCAACTTCAAGCCGGCTCGACGTCCCTCCACCGCTCGCAGTAGTGGACATGACGGCCTTCATCAGATTCAGTTGTTTTTTTCGCAATCTTCGTTGCTGCGAAGCCGCTGCTCCAATACTATGACCACTTCCGCCATAGGCATTGTCAGAAGAACCAGCTGAAGAACTGCTGTGCTGAGATCGATCCGCACCCCGACCAACAAGACTACTGGTGCCACGTCCGTGCGCTAAATTTTGATGCAACTCAGCAACCTCAGTGCTCGGCGCAAACATCGTGATATGGTGCTCATTACTCTGCATGCCTGCCGAGAGCTTTTGCTCGACTAAGAAATCGACGAAGTCTTCCCGAGGATTAGAGAAGGAAGAAAAGCAGTTTAGTACTGCTGGTGGTAAAAAAATCGTACCTACTTAGACTATATAAGACGCTAAATAAAAGGACCTGTTGCCGAGATGAATAAAGTATAATTCTTGGTTCCATGATAGTATCAAAGAAATTACTAGTTCCATAGTTGTACCCTGGCCTTAAACAAAAGAAGTCCACCTCCACCGCTATCCCTATCTCCATTCCCTTGCTGGTTGCCGCCTGCACTACACTCTAAGGCTGATCGATGCAGTTCTACCAAGCGTAGGAGCCGTGGGTCAGCCCAACTCTCGATGTTCAGATGGCAACGCATCATTCTGACTTAGAAGACGTATGCTCGTAGTTCTAATCTAGCACAACATATCCACAACCAGGCGAACACTACTCTTAGATCACATAAGTATCCACAACAAGACAAACAAACTCTTAACTCACGAATTCCACTGCCGACAGGCCATCTGGTGGAAATTGTTCGGCTAGCTCCTCGATTTTCAAGTAGTCCACTAACCGATCTTCACCAGCTCCTTCACGAGTAGAACCCTCTGCAGGCATTTCTCCAAACACACCAGTGCCGTCATCCGCATTATCATCGTACTCATCGCCAAGATGAAGACTACCAGCTGTACCAAGAGAGGCAGGATCGTGTTCATTATCATGATCATCACCAACATTTTGTCCTTCACCAGTTCTTGAGGATGATGGTTTCTTGTTTTTGCTATCTGCAGAACCCCTCGTCTGAGCTCCTCCTCCACCCTCCTTCGCCCCCGTCGGAAACAACAGATGGCCGCCGCTCTCATCGGTCTCGGTTAAAAACGTACAATGCGCGTAGCCCTGGACGACTAAGTCTAGGATTTCGCTGCGAGGCTTACGTTCCAGTGGATCCGGATGATCCAGTAGCAGGTTGGACTGCATATTGGATTTTTACCTAGGATTAGAAGTAAAACTTCTAGAGGCTCTCTTACATCAATGGAAACATCATCATGGTGCTTTTTTGACCGCCTAAGTACTTGTAACTATTAATGTTAAGTAGGTACTAGCTGATCTTCTTGTTCTCGTCTCAGGATCGTCCGTACAAGACTCGAAAAGCTCGGTCGTTTTGATGATACGCCAGGTGTAGCTCGTGAATAGATGAACAAGCGAAAAACCCGTCCGCAGTGGAATCGGCAAAAGCGATAATCAACGCCCAAATACCGCACATACAAAAGCGGAGTTGTCTCAGAAAATTAAATTCTTTCAGCACTCCTACATTCCCTTCCACAATTTTCCAACGCTCTTTCAATAATCCTCTTCCATTCATTTGCTACATTGAATACGTCTTCCTCTGTGGTCCTTGGAAGCTCTTTGAACTTCTGCAAAGTAAATTTGAACCCTTTCCGCACAGCTGCACCTCCATGATAGCTCGCTGTGCAGATTGATAAATCTGGTTTCCTTGTGAAAAACACTAGAAGAGATCCTGCTTTAGGGGCAACCTTGAATTCTACCAGATTGGGATCACGCAACACAGCCCGTTTTGCCTTCTGCAGTGGTCTCCACTTCTCGAGGTATTGTTCGTCTGACAGCAGTGGTGGAGTTGTGGCGTCGAGGAGAAGAGAGGTTGATGTGCTTGTTCCAATACTCGTCGCTGAAGAGGTTTGCTCATTTTCAGGTGGCAACCGTACAGGAAATTTCGTAGGTCTAGCACTTTGTGAGTTCTGTACTTCTTCGTCTTCCTCTGGTATTAAGTCTGTGTGCAATACCCCAGAGTCGTGCAGCAATTTGGTCTCCTCACCCTTTTTGATAAACACCGTTTCACCACCTTCCGCGACATCTGACAGGTAAATGATGCCAGTAGCGAAACGATACTTCCTTCGATTCACGTCTAGGTGAACGCCAATGTGCAGTTCAGGCTGTTTGGGGTAGTTCTCAGCGCCTCCTTTGGACGGCGTCGTCAGCATAGCCATCAAGGGATTCTCACCTTCATGCGGAGGACAAGCGAGTAATGCACCTAATCGATCTTCGATGGTTTGTAGCAGGGCGCGAATCTATTAGAGAAGAAGCAGATCGTAAAAATACAGTTGAATGTTGCTGTTCCTCTTGGTAGTTGTAAAAGTGGGGCGGAACAGCAATAAAAGTGAATTTACGACTTATTGCTGTTCCGACCCACTTTTACAACTACCAACTTCTTGAGCGAACACACTACAAATAAACGAGACTATAGCAGTATACATTGTGACAACCTTCTAGTTACACTGCACCAGTCTTCTTAAGTTTCAGACCCCTCTGGAAAGCCATCTGGGGCCAAGCCCAATCGCAGCTTGGTACTAAACGTCTTGCCTTCGTAGCTCTTCAACATCACAGATTGCAACGCTCGACATTCCTCAGCGCTGAGAAAATTTTCTAGAACAAAAGCTGAGGGGCTTTCGAGACTTAGGATTCTACTAGCTCTTCTTGCCGTTGTAGATGCAGATGAGTTGTTCTCTTGATAACTAGGACTAGCGGGTGTTCCAATTAATATACTGGGACCACAATTCTGGTCGTTTTCATCTGCAGCCTCGTTGATGTTTGGATTTAGTACGCTCTGCTCCCCTCGTTCTCGTTCATCTCCTCTAGTATTGTTATTCCTCCCCTGCAACGTTCTAGAAATACCATGTTCCCTCTCCAGCCTCTCCAACTCTTCAGGGCTACGAACGTCCGGATGCGACTCCTCTAGTTGGCCAAGAATCCTGTATTTGGTCTGGAACCTGGCTTCCCATTCTCGTAAGGCGACGAAATTCTCCACACCAAGATCTGCTAAATCGCTTCGCCCAATATGCTCCTCATCCAGAGCTGTTTTCGCAAACGACCGTGTGACCACACGGCCTGCGAAGCGGTGATATCCACCCCCAAAGCCATATAGGTCTTGTCGCGAGGAGACGTGGAGTATGAAAGTAGAGGTCGTAGGAGTGTAAATTT
The DNA here is from genome assembly GCA_905178165.1 of Amoebophrya sp. A25. NCBI lineage: Eukaryota > Dinophyceae > Syndiniales > Amoebophryaceae > Amoebophrya > Amoebophrya sp. A25. Next base: position 314,813 of record CAJINU010000010.1, on the reverse strand, counting down.
ACGTCACGTTTTGAGTTTGAAGATGGGGTTGTTTTTCTCAAGATAGATCATACTCCATCTCCTGTGACAATGCATCCGACTACTACTACATCATAGATACGGTGGTACGGACCTATTTTCACACCATGGTCGTAGTAAATCGATCCTAGAGACCTCCTCTTATTTCATACATAGCATACACTGTTCCAAGGAAGGCTATGGCGATCTGCAGACCGCTTTCGCCGTCGAGCTCCCTCAGCTCGTCTTCCGAAAAGGATTGCATGTTGTTCTTAAGGACGAAAACGGGTAGCTAGTGCAGATAAACGATCGACATGTATTTGAGGTAGCGCGGCTCTTCGAAAACTCTAATCAAGAGGTATTTACTCACAGTTTCCTTCGTCCCTCGTCGTCGTGAGAGTTCTCTCTTGTTTTTTCAATACTTCTGTGAGATTCTGCACTGCGCTTAGCAAGAACTTCATGTCGGGTGTGAGAACGACAGCACAGATGAGTGTTCGTCTGAGAACATCATCTTTGCCGATGCATTTGCACATGCAGAAGGTGTTATGGATGCGTCAAGATCCAATTTGCAGATGCGTCAACAGACTCAACTGCGTCCAAGAGATACTTAAAAAAAAGTGTTCCATCATGGCCACCACTCACTATGGGAAAAATTAGCGTCCTCCGTTGTATCCCCAACAAAAAACAAGACATCTTCTGTATTCTCAAGTTACAAGTAGAGTTGAGAGCGAGGAATGGACATCCGCTTTTATTGACTCAGTTTTGTCTGCACAAACAGTCCTGGCGCCCGTGCTGTACACGATTTCAGTGCTTGCATAGCTTGCACTGCAGCAGCATTTCGATCTACATCTACAACATTTTTGGCTCCCTCTGCCGCAGTTGTTGCGTCATTTTTCTGCTCAGCTTTCTGCCGTTTCGCCGTCTTCATCTTCCCCACTTTCATTTCTTCGACATTTTGCTTGGCTATGATATCCGAGAAAAGTTCTCGATATGCTAATCCTAAAGCGTCTTTACCCATAGCAACCGGTCTTGTGTCGGTCAAATCGGCTTCCTCAATGAAGGCACTGAACTGCGGATCGAACCGAAAACTATCAGACTTGATCATTTGGTCCATCATCGTTTCATGCTTTTGTTCGGTTGTTGTTGTTGTTGTTGTTGCAGCAATATTTGTCGATGTTGAGGTTCTTGTCATAGCAGTAGTTTCTCCTGCTTCTCCGACTTCCTTCTTCTCGTCTACAACAGCACTCCCCACGACAATGGATCTCGCTTGGTGTGCGCGGAATTGTTTCTCATGCCAGGAAACGGGTGTCGCGACGACGAATTTGTAGCTCATCATCGGTGAAAGGTTCGCACCACCTAGGTCCCAGTATCGAAATCCCTGTCTACGCAGGAAATTGTGACTCAAGAAGGCGAGGAGGAAGCCAGGTTGGTACTTTTTGTATTCCGAACTGGAATAGCGAGTTGCGACGTAGACAGAACCCAGAGAGGAACAAGAAGAGGAGGCGGATGATGATGTTGAGGATGATGAAGATGTTCTTGACCGAGGCGCCGCCAAATGACAGAAGTCCGCAGCGACAAGGTACCGTGTGTAATGTGCACCAGTAGCAGCAGACGAAGATGTTTTTTCATCTTCTTCTATCTTTTCTGGAACTGCTACTCCATCTTTCTGTTCAGATTTCTCGTCTGAGAATGACATTACTGTTGATCGGAGCAATGACGTTTCGTCTCCCGCACAAGTAGAAGATGCTTGTTGGGCTTGAGACGTACTAAAACGCACAAATGGACTCCTGGGGTTATCAGGATCTGCAATCTTCGCATTACCAGTCGTACCAGGAGTGTTCTGTTTCCCCTCTGTCTTTTTCTTCGGCGCTCCTCCTGGTGGACCAGCACCACCAGTGCCAGTTCCAGCAGCAGCTTTACTAGGAACCAATATGAACAACTGCAACACAAAAAACAATCCATCCGACAATAGATCTAGCCACATTTTTTCTAGATTGTCACCGACCCAACTGCTCCCATTCGATGCCGTGTGATAAGCGCGGAGGGTCTCGATGGACGCTGGGACATCGACGTTGATGGCGAATTGAAAGAAAAATCCTTCACGCTCAGCCATTCGCAAGAGACGAGACAGATCTTTTATGCGACAAATTAGAGGTTGGAAGTGTTTCCAAATTGAAAGGTATAACACACTTCGCATGCTGAAAAAAGGATCTTACTAGTGAAAGGAGTGACAGTGGTATTGAGCTGACCATAATTTCGTCCTCCGTCGTTGCTCCTCTGTCACAACCGGCGTTAATGACTTTTTTCTACTATTTGCGTTTGCCTCTGCCAAATGGTGTCCCTGTAGATCACACCAACAACTTTTTTCGTCGAGTGTTGTCACCAAGTATTCATCCTTGCTCCCTTGCGTCACGTAGCCGCAACCCTGTCTCAGCAAACGTTGCAGTACGACTTTGGCACAGACACTGCCTGGCTTCAAGAACTGAGGTGTCAACAGGTCTATGCCCAGTGCAGGTGCACTGTTGTTCATTCCTCTGGAGTCGTCCGTTAGCATGATAGCAGAACTGTAGAGACCATTCGCGAGGGAGAGAAGCTCAAGACCTAGGTCGTTTTCTGAAGCTTGGACTACGTTGCCTGAAGATAGAGCAGGTGCGCGTTCTAAGTCGTCGGATAACGCTGGAGGCTCTGTAGTTCCATGCTGTGTACTCGTCTTTCCGTTTCCATGCTGCCCAAAACTACTACCACTACTCCCGCCAGGCATCGTCAGCTGTCCTCTCAAAGACGGCAAAGGCTCCAACTTCGAATAGGAGACGAAATCGGTTACGGGTGTCGTGTCCCAATCGCGCTCATTGCACAGCTTGCCTAGTCGCGAGTACGGCCGTAACCTCGCCCACTCTCGGAGCTCGGAAACGAGTCGTGCACGTGCCAGCTCTAGGCGGTCGGGAGTATGAAGAAAAAGAAGAAGAGGTGAGTCTACAGAGTAAAACTTCTGTCTAGTTGAAAGATCGTACGTAAAATCATGACGTCTATTATATTTAAATGTAGATGTGTTATAAGCATTCCCCACTACTGACTGAAAGTTTCAGGTTCTGTTTTTCTCAAGTTCTTCTTTACTAACTTCTACATTACCTCAACAAAGCCCATACAGGAACGGCGCATTTCTGGAATCGTCGGCACCGATACGTTCTCTATCGAAGGCTAAGGCAGCGCGCACCAACTCCTCACGTATCGTTGCTGGAGCACCTATCGCCACCATCAAATTCGCACTGTTCAGGAGGTCTTTGGATGAGAGTGCAATAGTACTGAATGATCATTCGGAGTCCAGTTGTAAGGATAAAGCATAGCCGAAGTGCTACGATGTACTTAGTTGAATGGTCTTAGTGATAGTGGGTACTTTGTTATCCTCAAGCCTATGCATATTCCTCCTTTCATACCCTGACAGCCTCTGACATTCTGCCGATGCTGGTAGCATCTCGTTCGTGAATAGCCTTAGCCATCGCGCTCTCTAGGTTTTCCTTCTGTTGTTCCAAGCTACTGCGGCCATGGAGGCCTAGAGAGGTATGCGCCATCAAATCAGAGATTAGAGCGTGCTGTCCATCCGACCCGACGGTGGCTCTCCAAAGGACTAAATTCACTCGAAGTGTAAATTTTCTCGAAGTTACTCACATTTGCCAACTCTTTCGCAAGATTAACATCTTCAACACCAGTATCAGTATCCTCATCCTCATAACAACATCGGCTTCAATGTTCGGATGCAAGTTTCCAGGCAGTCGTCGACTGCAGAAAGAAGCTCAATCGCCGTCGATTCTAGCGCATCACTCCACTTTCCGTGATAAGCCCAAGAATACACGTCCATGTACTCTTCTAATGCAAAGGACACGCGTTGTAATCTTGATCTGACTAGAAATGTTGAGGTTGAAGTGAAGGCTGTTGTCTCTACCTCTGTGGTGTCTCTACTCTTGCCAGGATGATTTTTACACCCAACTTCATACACTCCACACCAACGGGGCACGAGTCGGCAGATGCCGGAAGCACTGACCAATAGCGCTGTACGGTCAGACGGATTTGCGGGACTGGAGACCCAAACTTTTGGAAGGACTTGACCTTCCACCACAACTGGCATAAAAAGTTCAACACGTCCATCGCAATCGAGAATGCGACCAGTCCTGTTGGAATCTCCTTGATCTACTCCGGTTGGCTTTTTGTCATCTTCTACACGAGCAACGGCAGCATTCTCTTCTTCCGATGTCTTCTTCGCCACTACCCGTGATTCGGGAGCAAAGGTAAGCTTGTGGTCTCCATCCGCTGTATCGCTTTTCGCTCCCAAAGCTATCCTATGACTCGCGGCTTCTGTTTGCAGCTTGCCATACCTCTGCTCACGCCCTTCCTCATCCAACTCGCAAAATTAGAGGGAAATAGTTGTGAATGGATTAGATTTTTGACTGATTAAGGACAAGGCATAGCCTAAGTGAAATACTATAGATTGATAAATGGTCAGAAATTCTGGTATAAGTAGCGTCTACAAATGGAGGTGGACGTCCGACACGTCGAAACAATGTCTTGTCTGTGACAGAGGAATGCTTGCTAGAATGATAGAGTACTGCACATTGACAACAAAAGCCTTAACACAATGTCGCGAAAAGAACGTCGTCGATAACATGCTTGTGAGATGTTTCACTTTCGTTCAGTCCCTCCAGTAGCATTTCCAAGGTCTCGCGAGGGATGAATGGAAATTGGAAGCGACTAGCCGAAGCCACGAGCTCCCCAGAACAAGATGGATACGTCATGGTCATGCTGTATCCCTCTTAAATTTTTTTTGGTTCAAGATGGCAATCAATCCGTTTGCCAAAATTTCACTACGAGGACTTCATCAACAAGAAGTGTTTTCTCAAAGGACTTTCTCGTGTTTGGGACTCATCGCTGCAATCGCACGACTTGATTCTGATTTTACTCAGAGAATGGACTGAGTCTGCAAACATGGGAAGCAATGGAACGAATATGCTAAAAGTCGCAGAAGAAATATCTGCGAAATGAGTCTCGCACCTTTGAAGAAAGCAGCTACCCAAGGTGATCGGAACTTACGAAAGTAGTCCTTACGATGATACTGTCTTTTTCTCTTGAAGGGGGGTGCAGGAGAGGGGGACTTTTCTATAAATATCTGTAAAGGTAGGTAGAACAAGGCTACAGAATTTACTTTGTCCACCGATGGAAGATAGTATTGGTTCTTGGGATACCAAGCTTGATCATGCCTCCACTTCTTCTCCGTCAGCTGCACAAGTGACCACGGAGGACAGCATGGGTAGGAACACACGCATGTGAAATCATATCTGGGCATCCTTCACCTGACGACCACTCCTCTTGTTCCTGCTATTTAATAAGGGTTGATTATTGTAGTTCTCTAGAAAAGTCTTGGCGCTTTAGACTACTTGCGTGAACCTCGTCTGTCGAAGATAGAAGTATGAAAAAGAACTATTAGATCGAATCTTGGCAAGAGATTCAGAAGTTTATTTTTGAAATTAGTCGTCCTCCCCTGCGCTGCTGGTCGCTACTGCGTCAGTGGCTGCGTCCTCTTCCTGCTGCTTCGATTCCTCCTCTTTTCTTAGCACGCACAGGGCTTATGACTCTCCATTTTTATTGAAACTAGTTGGAATGTTTGGTTCTAGTAGAAATAGTTGTACGTGATCATAGATCACAACAAGTACTATTATTTCCATCTTGGCTTCCTTCACATTAGAAACAAACTCTGCAAAAGCTAGAACTCAAGTGTCGGTACTGTATTGAAATTCTATCGGCATTCCTTAACTGTTTCTCATGCACATGGCATGCCTCCCACAAAAGGTCGCACCACTTGGAAAACGTAACCCGACCAGCCACTGGTCGTTCGAGTGGCGCCTCGTTCGCGATCGTAGCTGTCTTCACTATGTACACACCGCCGGAGAGATGAAGGAGGATAGATATCAATGATCAAGGCGCAAGCGCCTGCGAGGGGCTTTGTTTGGTAGGGAGAACGTCCGCGGACAGACCGATTGAACGCACACGCACACGATGAATGAGGCAGCGCCCTCTGCCTGGTTCTAGCAACATAAACCATAGATAGGAAATATAAAGACTCAAAGCCATAGGAATAAGAAACTCAACAACCAATTTCATAAATGCAAGCTCTGTGGTCTCGCTGGCTGACGAGGTACTCGTATCGTTCGAGCTCCCTCTGGTGAATCTGGTCCGATGCCGCTCGTATTGCGGTTGCAGAAGGTGTCCTAGGTCCACCCATACCATTTTCCGCATCTATCTCCTCCTTATAAAGGCGAACAATCTGAGGGCGAAAGACGAGAGCACGGAACATGTTACAATACAATACGAGACAATACAATTAATCTCGCACAAAGTACAGTGCAGACTGCCTTAAGGGCACACAAGTTGAAACTTTCCTTGAGTAAGTTCTGGTTTTAGTCAAGCGATCTCCTCGTTGCCTTGTAATCAAAATTTCCTATGTATAATTGCAGAATTTCGAGCGCTATACCTCCTCCACATCACAAACAGGTGGCTCTTGCGTCTCTTCGCCGTCGCCAGTCAGCATGCTGGTGTTGTCGAATTCTTGGACATTAAGCACGAAAGACACAGACACCATCCAATATACCAAGGTATCCAATGAGACGACCAAAATTGACACTTGTCTTGTATTTTGGAGATGTCAGACATGAGCGAAGTACACCATCTTCAACATCTTCCTAGTAACAAAATTTTTACTCACAATATTTATAAGACGTATGCTAAAGTTGTACGCTGAAGAACAACATCTTGTCACCACTATCTCATAATGATGTTCCGCCCCATCCTTGAGTAAGGCAGCTACGCTAATCGGGCCTGACGCGAGCTCGAACAACCGTTTCGCATGTAGAAAAAACGACCGCATGCCATAGGTCGCATGCATCACTACTGCAAAGCGGTGAAAGGGCATAGTGCTCTCCGTGTCCTTCAGTAATTCTACAACCTTCTCTCGCAAAGTGAAGGGCACAGAAAAAAGCAAAAGATTCACCAAGAGCTTGACATCGCTTCGCTCAGCCTCGCCACTGTCTTCACGCTTCAGCCTCAGATAGGCGTCGTATATTTGCCCACAAATTAGAGTAGAGTCCTCCCGGACTCTGAAAATGATAGAAAAAGATACCTAGAAGTTGTACTCTTGTGTACCTAGAGAGCTGAAAAACCAATTTCCCATCATTCCTGACAGGAGAACTCGAAAAAATGAAAATGACAGCTCAATCCATAATTCCTGACAAATGTAGATGGAATAGGAGACTTCTTCTTTACAAATGTTAAAATCTACCTCATATCATAAATTCAAGCTATCTGGTGCATCCTGATAGCTTTTCCATCGCAAAAGCCTGGCATTAGAGGCAGGGTTTTGGTGTTTCTGCTCCCCGTTTGTTCTGCCTTTACCCCGTAGAAGCGTCAAAACAAACGGTAACAGGAACGCCTTTACTCTAACCTTAATGAAAGCTTGCGTAACACCACCCCCTCCAGGCACAGCAGTGAACTGGAAATACAGTCCTAAAAACAAAAGTGGATTTGCCACTCTTGCTTCTAGCAGCCACTGCAACGCTTCTCGCAAGTATGGTAGAACCACAGGATAAAGTTAACGCTCTCCGTAATTCATCTTCCAGCTGCATCCTTGAAAAGTATGCCAGAGTATCGCACTGGCATACATACTCCCCCATACGTTCTTTCAAGGATGCAGTCAAAGATGCATTAGCTACAGCCTTAATAAAGCTTATTGTTCCACGCAGAAGAGGCGGTAGTGGTTGTGGCACTGGTGGCAGCGTTTTTTTCTGAGAGTGGAGCGCCGGTTGTTGCCTATTAGAGAACGAGTGGGCTACACATTCATTGAGCAAGTAGAGTCCTACGAACATCATTTTAGTTGATTTTCTGTGCCGTAAGCGCCTGCTGCTATTGCGGTTTCCTCCTTGGTATTCGCAACACCTTGGGCATCCTGAGATCCGTCGAGGCCTCCGGATGCAACTGCCTGCATTTTTTTGGTCGAACAGCTTGGGAACAAGTGCTAGTACAACAGTTACTCTAGGTACTTATTTTCGAATGATCTGTCAGCAGTCAGTGAAATAGAACAAGGCTTTTTAATATATTTCCATTTCAACTGTCTGACAAAAACATGGAGATTTATACAACGAACCGCCACTTATTGGTATAACAACACTGTGAATCTTCTGAGCGACCGACAGAGGAACTTGGTCATCTTGGCTAAGAACAGATTACTCACCAAACGAACAACAACACCCATTCCCCAAAATGCGTGAAGAAGGTCTCCTCGCGCGCACTTCAGCAAATATTGAGGAGTAATAGTAGTCCATTCTCCTGGAAAATCGTTGATATTCCTCTGGTACAGAATCTAATAAATATTGTCGTCTGTCACCGACACCGAAGGACGGTACTACAAAAAAGCAGAGGTAGCCAAAGGATCAGTCGTTTACTTCCTTGAACGAAAGGAGACCATGCTAGGTACGGCGTCAAGCTGTGCGTTGCTATACTAGGTAAAGGTGTAGATGCAAGACGTTGGACATGGACCGCTGGCATCAATTGAAAAAGTGTCTGTAGACGGAAAATGTAAGCAAACCAGGCTGCTCAGGAAGGCAAACTATTAACCTAGCTACAGTAAGACTGAGTCGTAGTTCGCTTAGCGTTGGCCTCAGATGCTCTTTCTTGTTCTACACTAGTACTACGAGACATATTAAGTCCTTCAAGAACACGACTTACTTACGCAAGTAGCAGATAAGTCCTTCAACAACATAGAAAAAAATGTGGTCAAAAACTGAGTAGTCCTTAGTTTCGCACTCCTTTTCTAAGTACTATAAAAATGGCTGTTCTTGACTCAAATAAAGTGAGTATAAATTAGAACTGCTTCTCTGAGGGCATCATCGTCATTGCTCACGACTGTTAGGATAGATCCTAACAATGATGAGTCATCAACTATCGTTTAGGTATGAGTCATAACAAATGCAGCTTGCCGTTTGGGTATCTTGGGGCATGTCAAAGGTCTGGCGCCTTTTCGTGACAGTGCACGCCTTGTGGTTTCGTCTGAAACCAATAGACGACGCCGCTGGGCCGGGTGGGCCCCCTTCAGTCAAGGCAGGAAGTTCATCGCAGGGACTTCTGGCGACCTCTTCAAGGGTAGATCTTTGTAACTACTAACGATGATGAGCCATCAACTACGCATTTTTTAAGCATTTGCTCCGTATGGGTATCTTCTTTTCCAAGAGTATCGCTATCCTCTACATCGCCTTCTAGGTGAAAATAGTTCATCTCTAATGCCACCTTCTATTTCATCTCCCCTCCTCCATCTTTAATACTCATGCCCCTCACATCCAGTGTGAAGCGTCCAAGCCAGAACTGGATGAAACGTGGCAATACCTGTTTCGCTAGAGGCACAGCGTAGAGGATCGAAGGGATTTTGGTTAGAAGTGAGGAAGAAAGTACAAAAGCGTAGAAGCTCAAGAAGAAAATGTGAGTACTTGTACATTTAATTGACCCTTAGAATCATGGATGCAAGTGCTGTCACTTGTACAGGAAAAAGAGTTCTTTTCCGCTGAGGAAACAGGTTGGGTGGTAGGTTCTTGTGATTTTATCTAAGCAGCTTGCTGCTTCAGCGTATTCATGCCCTTCCACATAAATTCAGCACTTCCACATCACCGAGAATGGTATGGTCAATAATGTCGCGGACAACGCGGTCTGGCGTCAGTTCAGGCAGAATTGAGGAGGTCTTCGCGCCACCAAACATCCCAGTTCCCACCATAAACGGATTCACCACACTGGTAGAGGTTTGGTGCTTTTTCGATTTTTAGAGGTAGATTGAGATTTGTTTAGTTTTAAGACTTTAAAAATATTTTGGGGAATTTCATTTCTTGGCAGTGACAGACAAGTTCGACTGGCACCAGAGTTGTGAGGAATATTTAGTCGGTGAGTACGAGAGTCAGGAATCTTATAACAAAAACATGGTCATGTGAGGAGAAGACGTTTCTTGAAAGGCAGTTAGATGAACTTTCCTTTCGTAAATGCTAACATCTTCGATCTTTCGTGCAGCCAATTCGTGTGCCAGAGAGTCGTGGAAGCCAACGGCCGCCGCCTTACTCGCACAGTAATCCGTCAAGCGTCGAGCTCCGCTAAGTCCAGCACTTGAAGCGATAATTACCACGCGGTTCCAGCTAGGTTTGCTTTACTTGGAAGAAATCAATATTCATTTCTTTCTGTAGGAGATGGAGAACCATTTTTATCCTATGGTCTGCATATTCAATCATAACCAACATTCTTGGCAACAGCGCTTGAACGAACCAAAAGAGGTGAAACACGTTCACATCGAAGGTCTGGCGGATACTTCGTGGGCTTTTGTCTTTTACTTAGAGTAAGTCCAACTTCTGTAAGGATGTATGTAAAGAAAGTGCTCCAAGATAGTCTGGGCTGCCTGCAGTTTCTGTTGCAGGGGGGGTACCGTGCAGTCCTAGAACATATAAAGAAAGTGCTCCAAGGATGCATGTAAAGAAAGTCCCTGATAGTTTGATTTTTGGCCATGAGGGGCAAATCAAAGCTCATGCGTTCTGTAAGGAGGATGATTCATGATCACACAGCTTGAGTGACACAGCAGTACTTGGTCTTGACCAAAAATAAAATCGATCATTAGTGTACCCCCCGCAGTGCCATTACTCTTCCTCATTGCCACATTGATTTGAAGTCTGCTAGATTGCGTCTTGGTGCCCTCATCTCGACCCCCTTCCCCTTGTATTTCATGAGAATACAAGGCAAAAGGGGACCAAGATGCCGAGAAAGATGGAAAAAAGCTGACCATATTTGATCATGCGACTGGACACTCCGTCATCACGCAAGCGGTTCACGATAACGAAGAACCCTGCGATAAATAATATTGCTCTACCAGTTCGATGAAATGAAACATCTAGAGACCATAATCTACATAGTCGGCGCCGCGTACTATGCCAGCGTTGAGCACCATCAAGTCTGGGGCGTTATGATCAGGGCTTGCTGACGAGTACTCCTCAATCGCAGAAAATACCGCCTTGCGGTCACCCACGTCCACGACGTAGCTCGATATTAGAAGAAAATTGTAATGAGTGAGGAAATGAAAGGCGAAAGGAATTGCTGCCTACTTTCAATATCTAAATCTTATCGAGAGAGGCCTCATCTTCATAGCATCATTCATTTCTAAGGATTCTCTACAACGAAGTTAGAATCTTGTCAACATAAATCTGCCTCACATTTTTGACCACCGCTTTGGCTCGACTCGTCGAGTAAAGCCCTTTTTGTCTCCTGAAGCCCTTGCTCCGAAATGTCAAAGAGGACAAAGCGGCGGATGAGGTTGAATTTCGCCAGTTGTAGCGCCAAGAGACGTCCTAAACCACCACCGGCGCCAGTGATTAAGACCGTTTTTCCTGCGAGTCTTGCATTAGCGACTTGCTCCCGTCTTTTAGAACTCACGACAATCCATCATCATCTTCACTGCGTCTCACAAGTAGTCATCCTAAACCTAACGTTTTGCCTCATCTGTGTCCATTTTCTACTTGTAAACAGCTTATAAAATGAGCTAAAAGATGGATTAGGTGAGGCCGTAATCCTTACACGTTGCAGAAGAACTGCGGATGCGATATTGCGGGACAGCCAGGCTCCAAGTAACTTAGAATCCAATCGCGAAACGTTTTGTACACACACTTAGCTACACATTTAACCTACAGACTAAAATTGTTTGATGGGTAATGCTACCTCTTTCTCTGAAACTACCGGCAAAATCAAAATGCGCATATAAAAATACTCGTGTTGAGGATCAGACTTTCAACCAACTTCTTCTTTTGTGTTGTGTTTTTTTTTGTATACCTAGACCAGAGAAAGTAAAGCCATAGACAACGCCAGGGAAAGAAAAATGGTCTTCCCTTTTGCTGTAGTTGTAAGCGCCGCCCTTACATTTTTCGGATGGAGCATTCGGTATCCTTGAGCGTGTAAGACGAAACATAGCAACATGATACAAATGCCGACCCGACGATACGTCATCGAACGGTCCGCACCGGCGTCCGACATTTTTATATGAAATGACAATGAAACTCAAATAGGTCGCTCTTCCTCAGAAATCTAACTAACATGAAAGTAAGTACTTGAAAATGTGAATTTGTGTCCTTATCTTCTATTGGAACTACTGGAGGAGGTTGCCAATAGAGGCTATGCTTTTAGTACATCTTTCTCTTTCTCAGTAGCAGAAAAAGGCTAAATATAGTGGACGAGGTCCTTGCTATGCTTGTACCTTACTAAGATCATCCGAATCGTATTTCTTCTGCTCCACCATTTTGCGATACTGTCTTGTTTTGAAATTTTTCTCTTTAAAACAACCCTCTTATAAACGCTCAGCTAGCGTTTCTTTATAACCTCTCAGTTTTAATCACTCTCAATTTTAATCCCTCTCTGCCTACAATTCTAACCTCTCCGTCTACCCTCATGCTCTCTGAAGAGGGCCATCTAATCAGCAGCTCTCATAGAGACCTGGCGTATCAGCCTGCAACAGAAGCCTACCTGCTCAGCAGAACTCACTATACCAACCGCGTTGAGCAGCGTTGTGTTCAGAAGATAACCGACCCGCCGCCCGAGCGCTCTATTTTTTGAAGATAGCCGACTTCTGGACCGACCTTACCACTGCCACCTAGACCTAGAAGATACATCCAAGCGATTTCAACGATCCTCCTACAACTATTCTCTGGTATTCGTATTGGTATCCTTCCTATTTTTTCTACTTTGCTGGCATGTCTCAAATTAAAGTAGCTTTGTTGGTGGCACTTCTGTTCTATAGCACGAGGGCAATGCTATGCATTGACTCGTCATTGTCATTGCGAGGCTCGACATCTTCAACGGCCTGAAGAATGAACGCACCACTCGAGATCGACGATGCCCGGTCTTAATACATTCTCAAACTCAAATAGTAGTAGAATAAGGAGTAGCACATTCGCCAGCTTCCTGGCACCCGCCATCGTCCAACACGCCAAGAGCAAACATCGCCCACAACGCCAAAAAGACTTTTTTCGAAATCTTTCTGGTTAGTAATATTACTACCACCCGGCACTTAGTATCATCTCGATAACCTTCTCATAAGTCTACCTACTCCTGAGTAATTTTACCCACGACGCTCCCGACCTCCAATACTAGGGTACGCAACCGCGTCCACCGCTTTTTACTAGTCACCTCCTCTTGCGCGTTCAGTATAATCGTCTGTAGGTGCGGCGCCACATCTCCGGCTGCGCTAGTAGCGTCTAAATCTTTCGGCACATCAAATCTCACAGTTTTTGGAGTGGCCCTGCCACCCTGCTCTTGACCTTGCGGATCCTGCTGAGGCGCGACATGGAAAACCGCGCGAGCCTTGTCACCGTCCTTGTAATCGACCTTCACGATGACATCGCTCACTCTGGTTGCAATATCTTTAATTTCGCCCGAAGATAGCTGCCTCGAAGTCGAATCAGGCGTATTTTCTAAAGGTTCGGCAAAGTCCCGATATCGTCTGTCGAGAACCTTGCCATAGGCCCAAAAAAAATCACCAATATGCGAGTTATAGGTCACAGCCCCGGTCTCGCTCGGGCGGTGGACATAGTGGAGACTAAAAGCTCGCGGCTTCAATTCACCATCGGCGTACTTCTCGACTTTAATTGGATGCTCGCCTCCGACAAGAAAAACTACGTTGCTCCACTTGTCCTGCTCCGCAGGTAGCGGTCGGGTAAGGCTTTGCAATGCTGGCACCAACTTTTCGAGAATCTTCATAGAAAAAGAAGTTTGTCTGTCCATAGAATCTGAAACGGTTTCAGCAGGTTGTTGCGCAGAGCTTCCAGACCCTGCACTTCCAGCTGCTCCTGCACTTACACCTGCGCCGTCCACAAGATCCAAGTACACAAATGTCGTGTTCCAGGAATAGCCTTTCTTTTTTTCAAGGATTTCATTTACAGTGTCCTCTACAAAGTCCTCTGACAATAGTTCTTGCTCCAATTCTTGGTAACCGCGGCGCATGTTGCGAAGACCGCGGATAATGGAGGACGCTTCCCCTCCACTGATCATGCTGGCAAGCAAGAAGATCACGCAACCGCGACCAAGCGTCCCAACGCCAGCTCGGTGGGAGAGCATCTCTTTTGGAAAAAGACGCGACGGCATCGTCTTGCCTCTTTTTTTTCTGTTCGTATATCAATACCTATGATATTAAGGAGGTTGCGTTTGCTTCTTTCAGGAAAAAAGTTCGTTGTCGAGGAGGTTATCCGTTACGCAAGCACTATGGGTGTGGAATCAAAATACGCAACAAGAAAACGATTCTCGAGGAAAGCGCAAGCGAGTCCTAGCAGGAGTGAGATGTGTCACAACATTAGTAACCCCTTCCCCTAGTCTAGAAGGTAAATTGTTTATATAGATTCTTACTTCTTCCTTGATGTTGCTGCTGAGTAGTTTCTGATAACAGGCAAAGCCCAGAAATAGTCTTCAGTTAGTCGTCCGATCGAAGAGAAAGCGACTTCAAGTTGTTTCCTGGCTGGTGTTTGACGAAGATATGCAAGATGTCGCTCACTCTATATATTTTAGAAAGGATCAGGTTGCTCAATATACTATGTTGAGGATCAGGCATATGAGGATCAGCTTCTTCATGATCTTCGTGGAGAATCTAAAGATGATCACTGCCGCGACGACTACCATGATCAAGATCAAAATTACAGGATCTCAGTCTTTTAGTTACGTCCATGTATCCTCAAGGACGAGGACCTTCGTCTCTTCGTCTGGCGTGGTGGATCAACAATTTTTCAATGAGGTGGATCTTGAATATCTGATCTTCGTTCATGATCGTCTTGCAGGTTAGGTTAGGTGTGGGCCTACCAGGAAAACTGGCAGACATGAATGGCTACTGAAGAGCCAAAAACAAAGCTACGTCCGAGAGCTGGTAGCGCTAAGCTAAGTCCTAGTCTCTAAGCTATACTGGACCGATCGCCGTTTCTGAAGGACCGCGCACATCTTCTTTTAGTGCTGTCTTGTTTTGAAATTTTTCTCTTTAAAACAAACCTCTTATAAACGCTCAGCTAGCGTTTCTTTATAACCTCTCAGTTTTAATCACTCTCAATTTTAATCCCTCTCTGCCTACAATTCTAACCTCTCTGTCTACCCTCATGCTTTCTGAAGAGGGCCATCTACTCAGCAGCTCTCATAGAGACCTGGCTCATCAGCCTGCAACAGAAGACTACCTGCTCAGCAGAACTCATTATACCAACCGCGTTGAGCAGCGTTGTGTTCAGAAGATAACCGACCCGCCGCCCGAGCGCTCTATGTTCTGAAGATAGCCGACTTCTGGACCGACCTTACCACTGTCACCTAGACCTAGAAGACACTCCCAAGCGATTTCAACGATCCTCCTACAACTATCCTCTGATATTCGTATTGGTATCCTTCCTATTTTTTCTACTTTGCTGGCATGTCTCAAATTAAAGTAGCTTTGTTGGTGGCACTTCTATTCTATAGCACGAGGGCAATGCTATGCATTGACTCGTAATTGTAATTGCGAGGCTCGACATCTTCAACGCGGTTGTTCTTGTTCTTCTCCAGATGATTCACTGAGTGAAGGGCTGTTCGCCAGGTAATTAAGGCACTCTTATCACACCCTCACGAAGGTCGTCACACACCATCTTCCACCAGGTGTAAACGCGAGTGCCTGGTTGATACCCATAGCCGTGACCCATTCTTTCGTCAGTCATTTTTTTTAAATTGCTCTCGGCTTCCTCCTGCATACCTCGCCGAAGCTGGCCCAAGTCTGACCTCAGCGTGGTTGCTCTTATTAGGGCATCCCTTTGCATCTGTTCTTCAGACAGTCTTATCTGCTCAGTAGAGGACACTAAGAACGGTGATACTACTGGCACCGAGGTAGAGTATTGTTCCCATTTTTCCTGCAGCTTGGCGAAATTGTTTAATAGGTATAGTCTGACGCTGGCCCAGACCTCATCTTCCTGCTTGAAAATTCTCGGCCACCACTCCACATCCAGTTCATATTTGCGAACTCGGTCCGCGGAAATCCCTCCACTTGCGACGTTTCTAGTGATCTCCTCATACTCCTGCTTGAGCGTGTTAATCTTCATCGTCCGATGAGTCTCAGCCTGAGCGATTGCTTGTATCCTCAAGTCTTGCCATTTTGCCATAAGATTGTCCAGGTCCCGTCTCGTCCTTTGATTAGTTGCCGCAAGTTCCCTAAGGTCGGCCGCTTGTGACATAGTTGCCGCAAGTTCCGTAGTTGTATCGGCAGGCACCGGCTCTGGCATATGCATCACAGGCGTGATGTAGTTTGGAACTTCCACTTGCACCAACGAGCCAGCTGATATGCTGTCGCCGGAGCCTTCTCCGACGACCACTGGAGCTGCTGCTCTTGCTCCGTGTCGCTCATCAGCTTGTTCTACTTGTTCTGGTTCCTCTGGTGCTCCCGTACTATCATGAGGCGCAGGAACAACCCCATCAGGGGCGGAGGCGCGCACCGGCACAGAAGCAACTATGCTGGGAAGTGGAGGTGGTGGCCCGCTTACATTTTGAAGCCAAGAAGGAAACGTTGGCACTGCTGCTTCCCCTCTTGGCGGGGGTGGCGTACCCCAACACGAAGGTGTCTGTTGTCCCGAGCCCAGCGCTCCAGCTTGCTGCGTCACACGTGGGGGTGAATCACCCCACAGGTCTGGTGATCTCCACGGAGAAAAATCATTATCCAGCGTCCCAGCTTGGGGTGAACCATCACCCCACAAGTCTGGTGATAACCACTGACGAAAATCATCCCACGGCGTCCCAGCTTGGGGTGTCTGAGGAGGCTCTTCAGCTGGCTGATTCCCAGCTTGGGGTGTCTGAGGAGGCTCTTCAGCTGGCTGATTCTGCGTAGCTCCAGATGGCGTCTCATAGCCTTGACCATTGCCGCCACTATTTGCACGTGGCGAATCGTATAATCCCGTTTGCGGTGCTGCGCCAGCGTTAATATGATCGGAAGCAGAGGACGCAACTTCTCTTCGTGCTGCAGACGCATCTCCTCGTGCAGCTCCACCGCCAAAGTGGCCGCCTTCCGACGCGGTCTGTTCGTGCACATCGACCGTAGAAGTTCCTCGCGAAGTTTCTGTTTCTCCCACGACAACTCCTAGAACCTGACTTAGGTGGCGCACAACGTTCTCGTCCACATTATTCCGCTGAAACCATGTAGCTGGCGCTGACGGCACCGTGACCGTGGAGCCCGTTTGTTCAGTTTCGGCATGTTGTTGTCCCGCTCCTGTGCTCCTTTCTTCTTTTAGAACCATGTGTCTCTTAATTTCTTCTTTTAGAACCATGTAGCTCCCACAAAGGCGACTTGTAATAGCATTTGTCCATGCTGGAAGCTGGTTTCTCATTTGCTGTAGACCGCCAGGCTCCCTCCGTTGCCATTTTTTTTCGTAAGCCGTGCGACTCACCTGATTGATAAACTCCTGAATGTCTTCCTTCGTCAATTGCTCGTGTTGCAGCTGGTCAAGGGCAACGAGTTGCTGAATAGGTTGGTCTGCTGTCTTGTTGAAGTCATCTTCGGACAGGTGGGGTGCTTTTTTCGAGGCCCACCATAAGTCCAGGGTTACATCTGCTGCCTGGCCGAACCCCCATCTGGGCCAGACTTCTCTAAATCGTGGCCACTTGTTTGTAGAGTTGACACTATATGGAATCTGTCGTGGTGCGCCGCTTGCGCTTCTTCGAGTAGATATTTTCGCTAGGAGGGCAGACACCCACTTTGCCCAGGGAGCATCCTCATGCGTTGGCACGCCTTTAAGCCCATCTTTGCTGAGGAGGACCTTGATGTCTTCGAGAATCTTAGCCTTTGGCAGCTCGCTTGAATATCTTTCCGTTGTATAGTAATGTGCCCACTTTTGAATGAAGAGCTTTCCCGATTCCGTATTCCACGCTTCAAATAGTAAAGGATCCCAAAGAGCGTTTACCTGTCTTTCCTCCGCTTGAAGAGAAGTGAGATGCGTATTAACTTTTAGCAGCCCCCGGAGTTGGTCTGGTGTGCCGCACATGGTTTCAGACGCCAACCTCTGCCACTCTTGCAGATCCCTTAAAACCTGCTGCATCCTTGCCGCTGTGTCAGGGTCTGCAGCGAAGTTGGAGAGGTCTTCATGGATGTAGGCGGCAGTAGCGTAAGCGAACGCATTGGAAGCTTCGGAAGAGGAAGTGGCGGCTGTTGTACTTGTTGTAACAGATTCTTGTTGTGCAGGCAGTTCCTCGTGTTGAGAAAACGCCTCCTCAACAACGGGAGAGGAGCGGCCATTTTGTTCTTGAGCTCTCGAAGGATCCGTTGGAGAAGCAGCTACTGAAGTAGCTTTAGGTGCTGGTGTCGAAGACGAAGAGCTGCTTGCTTGCGGTTGAGAAGGTTCTTCGCGTCTTCGTAGTACTGTCCTTGGTTCTTTCCTCAGCGCTGCCGCTGCCGTGGCTTCGAGCTCTGCTTCCACCTCGCTCACTGGCCGCATGCTCCCTGGCGCTTTATAGAGCCCTCTATGGATCTCGGCTACACCGACAGGGTTATCTTCTACGTCTGCCCACATCGTGCGCCCGCCGTCGCCAGGTGTAACAGTAACGCCACCTCTTATATTAGGTGATTGTATACCACGGTGACCAGGACCTTGTCCACCACGGTGACGGACACCTCTCCTCGTACCTCGCCGGCCACCTCCACGAATCTGAGAGCCTCCAAGATTAGCACCCATAGCCATTTGCAGATCGGTTGACAGTGTAGCCACTGTCAAGGAAAAAAAAAGGGAAACAGCTCTCATTTTCTTTAAGAAATTTCAGCTGCCTGCGAAGGCGAAAAGTTATGTGCTGGATTTCAATTATCTCTTAACAGAGAAAAATTATGCGGACGCTTAGTACATCGATACTTCTATATTTCTATTGTTGCTACTAGTGGACAAAACAAAGTTACGCTTGCGTGTGCTGCTACAACGATAACAAGTGCGGGGTGGTACAATCAGGCCAATATTTGGTTTGATCTTACAACTATACAATATTGCAAATTTCTTCCGACGTGTCGTGCGAGGTTGTGGGTTATAAACTCAAGTTCTTAGCTCAGGTACGTTTATGAAGATGATTGACATATATAAAAAGACGTATACAACAGTTGATATGGGGCCACGATGTGAAGAAACGGCTGATGAATTCTTTGCAACGGGTAGATTAATTGATTCTTTACAACCAGAACGGGTAGATTAATTCTCTACAAAGACTTACTTAGATTATAACCTACCTCCAAAAAATGTATCCAAGAAAGTTAGTAGATTAGGGAGTGGCCTCTTGATTCTATTCCAGATGACTATTTTCCCGAAAAATTCTTGTGGGAAGTGCGCGTAAGTCTCTATACCAAACAATATTTCGAAAAACAAAGCTCAACTTGTTGCGAAAAAAAACAAATTATTGCGGCGCTGACTTTGGTATTGGATGTTGGAGGTTCAAGGTTCAAGGTGGTCCAAAAATTGGAGGTTGTCCAGCACATGGATGTTGGAGGTGGTCCAGAAGTTGAGTATCTTAGTGTTAGCCTTTTCTCTCAAATCGATTTGAGAGATCTCTTAGTCTTTTCTTTTTAGATCTCTTTCAAATTCTCCATGAGTACAGTACCCCCTCAGAATTTGATAGAGCTTGATCTTTTGCTCGTTCTTGGCCTTGGATCTTTTGGTCATTGTACAGGAGTGATAGCGTAGATCAATCTTGAGTGTGATCCTCGCAATAAGTAGCCAGATCAGTTTTCTGTTGTAGTTTCACTCATCCTAGATCTTTTTGGACCCAAAAATACGATCTCACAGCAACCGCCCAAATCGAACAAAGGGCTACTATTTTCGATCACAGAAGATAAGAACCGTAGTGACGCAAATGACATTGATCTGCCGAAAAATTAAATTGCGCACACTCCCGTCCTACATTTGGGGCTCTATTTTTTGTAGCTTTATATGCGGAACAGCCGTAGTGATGCAAATGACATTTATATGCGGAAAAATTAAATTGCGCATACTCCCGTCCTGTATATGGGGCTCTTATTTTTGTAGCTTTATATGCGGAAAAGGCAAGTTGTGCATATGGACCCAAAAATAAGATCTCAC
The DNA here is from genome assembly GCA_905178165.1 of Amoebophrya sp. A25. NCBI lineage: Eukaryota > Dinophyceae > Syndiniales > Amoebophryaceae > Amoebophrya > Amoebophrya sp. A25. The sequence goes on along the minus strand of CAJINU010000010.1, from coordinate 294,675 downwards.
AGCAACCGCCCAAATCGAACAGAGGGCTACTATTTTCGATCACAGAAGATAAGAACCGTAGTGATGCAAATGACATTTATATGCGGAAAAATTAAATTGCGCATACTCCCGCCCTGTATTTGGGGCTCTTATTTTTGTAGCTTTATATGCGGAACAGCCGTAGTGATGCAAATGACATTTATATGCGGAAAAATTAAATTGCGCATACTCCCGTCCTGTATATGGGGCTCTTATTTTTGTAGCTTTATATGCGGAAAAGGCAAGTTGTGCATATGGACCCAAAAATAAGATCTCACAGCAACCGCCCAAATCGAACAGAGGGCTACTATTTTCGATCACAGAAGATAAGAACCGTAGTGATGCAAATGACATTTATATGCGGAAAAATTAAATTGCGCATACTCCCGCCCTGTATTTGGGGCTCTTATTTTTGCAGATAAACACTCATGCGCAAAGAAGGCAAATTGAGCATGCTCCAGTCCTGTAATTGGGGAAGTCATTTTTCAAGCTTAAGGCGATCGAGTCCAGTGATCAAAATGGCAATCAAATGCAAAAAAGGGAATAACCCCATACCACACGTGGGGTCGCTGTTCAAGCTGAAGGCGATCATACGCAAAAGCCGAAATGTGCACGATTTTTTTCGAGTGAGATTTTCTTCATCCAGATTGATTCTCTGTAGGTCAGTCGTAGCCCCGCTCGCATAGGTTACGAGGCACTAGAACGCGAAATATTGAAAACATCATCCACACGGACAGACTGGCACCGCTCGAATCGGACAGACTGGCACCGCTCGAATCGGACAGACTGGCACCGCTCGAATTAACACAGAAGAGGCAACCGAGAAGGCAGCCAACAAGTCCTACTCACTCTATCTCTATCATTTGTAGTTGCAAGGAGCTGCGTCATTTCAGCAACCGGGGCCAGCTCATCGAATGCATTCACATCTTCGACGTCTTTCATGCCAGCAGTCGGGTCTAGGATGGAAAACATTGACCGCCCTTCTGAAGCAGTCATTTCATTTCTCATTCACATCTTGGACATTCTCCCTTCCTCTTCAAAACTGCACACGATGAGGAAGTACTCCTGTAGAAAAGAAGCTGTTCGCGAGACCTTGTAAATTCTCGGGAATTACGTTAGCGCATCACTGTGGATTTTTTTACTTCTCTACCATCCCAGAATGTTGTTGTTCCTGACCCTCATGGAACGATGATCCCTCAAGGATGTTGAGATCTAAAAATGTGAAACAAATTGAAGCCAAGTGCGTCGTGAAGCAGCCTATTACCTGACAATAGACGATGCTGGTAGCACTATGATCTTCGATATTAGTTGATTGATTGATATAGCTATTAATGGAGTCAAGCACGTGCTCCTGCATCCATGATGTCCCTCACAATCCTAGTCCTCGTCGAAATTCAGATAGCAAATAATTTGATAAGCTGAATCATGACAATTACAGGCTCCGAGAATAATCTACAACAAGTCACACATTATTATTTATCATTTTTTAAGAGGTAGTTGGTCCGCTCGTGCTCAAATTTTCCGATAGAACAACTTCTAGATTTTACGCGAACAATCTTCACAAAGAATTTTTCATAGATTTGAACTACTTACTAAACGGCCACCCATTGTCCTTGAACTCCAACCCCCATTTTCAAAACAAGTACTTGAACTCGTTATCATGATATTTATTTTCCACCAAGAGATTCGGATTTCTCTATTTTTCTGCTACTACGAAGAGGACCAGCAAATTCCCTTGGCAGCGCTGCGGCGTAGCGCCTCCTCTCTGCGACACATGCAATTTCTGGGCTGTGATTAGAGGACGCAGCGCTTTGCCAATTGGATCACCGCGTTCATATAATGTTTCAGGTCGATGTTGAAAAGAGACGAAGGTCCTGTACCAGCTGCCTAAGTATGTGGTTACCGGACTGTTGTCACTTTTCTGATGTCATTTCTGACAGCCTCCTCGACGGCCGTCAAGATCAACTTATAGATTGATAATTCGCGTCGTGGAATCCATCTCGGAACGAATGGGAAGAACAAAGAGCTAGTAGCGATACAACAGTTACAGTCTCAGACTTTCATCCTTCTTGAAATCATAACTTTCGATCCACCTTGATATCTCTGGAGAAATCGTAGACCTGCACTCCCTGATCGAATCCGCCTTCTTTCTTAGAGCTACCGCGTTAGCATCTTCCTTGAAGACGAGCGGCATATCCTTGGCGGTCCGCTTTTCCAGTAGAAAAAGAAGATCCAACTCCAAGGATCATGATATATAATTCAGGAGATGTTTCAGCGGTCGTTGTCACTTCTGCCTTAACATTCTTCCACTCTGCCGCGTAGTTATCACTTCCACCCACGAAGGGGGCACCCGCAACGCGAACGCCTTCAGCGATGTAGGCATGGGAACAACCGTCGTGGAAGACCACACTTTTGGGGGCTTTGGTTAGAAAAATGGACTTGGCTAGATAGAGAAGTGCTTCTCAATCTCAAATGAAGTCTAGTCAAAAGAAACTTCTTGGGTACTATAAGTGTAGTAAGTAGATGCAGACTTCTACTGTCCCTTTTCCCATCGTTCATGATGGCCAGAAAGACAACGCCTGCGAGTAGATGAGAGGTGGCCATCGATCCGAAGAATTTCAATTCGTGTGAGGACAATTTGAATGCTACCGATTAAAGTATAAAACGACAATTTTCCATCAACATAACGACAATTTTCCAACATCACGCATCAAACGGCGTCCATCCGATGGCGTCAAGTACATCATCAGACCCTCTAGGAGCCACACGGTAGGCACAGCAGGATCAAAGCCGGAATCGAGCAAATCCTTACACCAATCGCGTCCAGACTGGTCGAACTCCGTGGCCACGACATGACGACTCTGAGTCAAGAGCGCAGGTGTGCCAGCCTTGCCACCCTTGAGGATGCGCTCTTTCACGTCGAAAGTCGTTTTCTGATCGACCTCGAACACGGAGATTAGAAGACGAGGGGGATTGTGAGAGACAATAGAGATGAGATTGATGAGTGTATGAGGATTGCCTTGTTCTGTTAATTCATATCAGAATAATTTCTAAGGTTTCGCAGCTCGCCTGGAATGGAGTGCATGGATCGCATGGAGCTGCATGGAGCTAAAGGGGGCGCTTCTTGCGTCTCATATGGGTCTGCGCTCCATGCACTCCATGATACTCCATTCATTTTCATTAGAAAAATGATACTGACTTGTTCATAACTTCAATTCCTCCAACCCCGGCATTCGATACGCACGCGAGTCAAATCCTGCTCCAAGCAGAACCAATTGACGGGCACCGTGATTTTCGTAGCGGTCATAGAGCAAGTCGTCGCCGAAACGAGTACGAGGTACCAAAATCCAAGCTCCCATAGGCTGGCGACGGCCAGAAGGACCTGCTAGACTGAATGCCAGAATTAGAAGCGCTAAAACAAGTTGTAATCGTAACTGGTAATTCATGTTGCTCTTTTGTTTCTATACTTTTTTTTTTGTGGCGGAGCCGTCCTAACTAGAAAAAAGAAAGACCAAAGGAAGATAGAAAAGAGAAAAGGGCAATTATCTATACTATTATAAGGTCGTAGTGCTATCTGAATTCAAGAACAAGGAAATTTCTAAAAAAAGCGCATCCTCTGTGTTGAAGATGAATGAATTATCGATAGCCATAACAGAGGATCCGTGAACAAACGATCCTTGCGCACATGTTCTTCCCAACGACTGCCCGCGCACATACGACCAGTAAAGGAGTGAGGGGTGGCGACTTCACCCACATCCACGTCTACCTCAGCAAAATTCTCGTTTTGGGATGTTTTCACGACCATCTTCGTGTAGTCTCGGATCTTCTGGTTGTGATTCTTCGTAGTGATGTTGTGATGGTGAAGTTGATAACTCTTTCCGTCAGCGCCAATCACGTGAAGCTGTTCGTGTTGAACTCCTCCTACTAAAGTTGTCAATACCGTAGATAGCGGCAGCCTGCGCCAGGCAGCAGCCAAAACGGACAAAAAACGCGGAATCTTGTCTGATAATCTGCACACTAAGGTTCTTGACAAGACGAAGATGAAACACTTTCGACAAGAGGCGGAAACACAATCGGTAGTGAGTTGTTGCGAGACTTAAATCGATGTATGTTTCGATGATAGATTCAAGACAGGTGAACTCCAACTCAACTCAAACTAGAACTCCCACTCTAACTCTGTCGTGTCGGTTCAAAATGAATTTATAGGATGTAAATTATGAAAGCAAAGAACGGGGGAAAGGTTGTTTGACGGTGAATTACTTTTCTTTCACTGGAGTAGATAAAAGCGATGCTGCTGATGTGATGTTGTTTTTCAAAGAACAAGATGCTCGTGATGTTGTTGCATGCAAACTACAAAATCCATCTCTCTTGTTTCACCTCGTTTTTCAAAGCTACCAGGACGCATGTTTTCGAGAGCAAACAAAACTCCTCGTTCATCACACATATGAGGATTAGGTTCATCACACATATAAACTCCACTCGTTGAACCCGTTCTCGTAATCAAAAAATGAGAACAATGAAAGAATGACAGCTTTGATGTTGGCTGCACGCGTAGCTTTGATGTTGAATACACTATGTGTGAATTATTTGAACTCGTCATTTTCATGCATCATTTTCTTCATCAGACACACTCTCACAGTTATGATTATCTTTTGCTTCCAACAAATCTTCTTCCAACGAAGATCTCCATCAGCATTTCGTTCTGCGTTTCTGTGGCCAGCTTCGTGATAACACAGTCTTTCTGTCATAAGCGTGGCCATCTTTATTTCTAGAACCACCAGAAGCTGCGTATAACATGTTAGGACTAAAAGGAGGTAGCTGTAGGCTTCTTCCCAAATCTATGCGACCCACTAGGCTGGTAGGAGGCTCTTCTATTCCTGGTTCCGTCGTCCTACGATTTTTAGTACGTCTATGATGAAAATCGTTGTGACCATCAGGAGATGAGCCAGAACCTGTTTCATGATCATCAGCACAACTTCTACTCCTGCGACGAGAGGTTCTCACATCGTCGACTTTGGTCACAGGATCGTCCAGATAGCGTAGTCTTCCTCCAGAACTGCGCGAACTCGAACCGTGCCTTACCGTTGTTACATTATTCCCACCACCATTTTTCAACACCATTCTTCCTCCAGCTCCACCTCGTCCCCCTGTGCCTCTACCTATCCTCGAACACACGCTGTCCGAATCCTCCAGTTGGCGGTGCATCAGCCGCATCTCCTGTTCTATTTTGTCCAATCGGTCGGACGCGTGGGAACAGCCTTTGCCCACTGAAGAAGCGTCTTTCCCTTGCGCCTCATCTACAGCAGCCGGCCCGCGACTATCTTGAGCAGAAATCCGTGCTGCGAATATCTTAATCAAGGCGCCAAACAATGCATCGACGTCTGCGAAAACGTCGTGATACTCCAATTTCTGATGCTTCTTCAACAAGAGCTGCTCAGGAAGATCAGTATTATTACGAGAGCTATAATCTTCATCTCCTAGTAGTAGTTGGTGTCTTCGTACTGCCAAGCGCCCTTTGATTTCCTGCAGTAAGGATCGCATGAGCAGTGCTCGAGCTTGGGAAGATGCTCCTTCTTTCACACTGTCCTCGTCGAGTAAACCGTAACGGACTGGAACCAGTAGACTTGTCAACTTCATTTCCTCGTTCGCACCACGATCTCCTGTATTGTTGTGCGGCACCACCAAACAACTCGTCATCGCGGTAAGCGAGTCGCGCACGACCGTCTCATCAAGCAGTCCTTGTCTCTGTAAGAGTGCTTCAAAGGGAGCCCGCTTTACCAGCACTTTATCATTTTCAGTCCCTTGATGTTCTTGAGAACAAGCTAAAGGTGACGTTCCTCTCACCTTCTCATATAAGAGGCATCCTTTGATAGCACCTCGACGAGAAGCACTTGTACCTGTTGAACCAAAAACGTCAATCAGAAGGTGAGAGAAGGGATTTCTCGACTTGGCTTCCAGAGGACCAGATGAAGTCCTAGTAGACTTTCTTGTTTGAGACTGTTCTGCTGCAATTTCGTCTGTAAACGCCTCGTACAATGTCATCACTCGGTTCTGCAGTAGCAACAGCCTTTTTTTCTCCGCTTCCGTCCGTTTGAACCTTGCCGCCAATGCGGCACCCACTGGTCGACTGATCACCGTCGCGCGCACGACATTGAGTAACCCCAAACCAGTAACGAAGAACCCTGCGAAGAGTAAAATATACGCTAGTCCCGGATGCACCTCAAATGTCGGTCGGATTAGGTCTGGAAAAACGTACGAATCCAACAAAGACACGCGCGCTAGCTGCGTAAAGCACCGGAAAACGGAGCCGAGTTTGGAATGAGCGTCTTGACCTGATATTTTCTGCTGCTTTTGGAAAGCCGCAAAATGCTTCTTGTACTCCATCGCAACCAACAGGGAGATCATCCAAGTAAGTATCAGGTAAAAGAGAAGGCTCCAAAGAACTGTTCCAACCTTCTTCCTCCTCTGTTTTTCCAGTTCGCTATCCGGAAAAAATAGGGCCTGAATCGGTATACGCACCCGCACAAGCCACAGGAGAGCGATCACTCGAAGCCAGAATGTGTCTGCTTCTCCGCTTGCTGTTGCTCCTTGGAGGAAGTAAATCTGCACCAAACTTGATCCAGTCAATACCAACGTTTCGAGACCATGTAGAATCGAAGAAAGAAGAGCTGCTCGACGCAGCTCCCTCGCATTTGGCTCTACTAATACAGAACTCCAAGAACTCCAAGACCTTCTCCCTGCCTCATCTTGAGCTCCGACAGCACAAGAATACAAGACCCCTAAAATCACCCGATCCAACAGGAAACAACAGAGATTGAAAATCTCAACTATGACCACGACTAACGGCACATGTTCCAAGCGGTTCTCGAATCTTTGCGCTAGGTAGATGATGTAGGCACAAATGGAAAGCGAGCGAAGGAGATCTGTTCGGGAGATGGTGCTGTAGCTGGATCCTAGGCAAGTATTGAATAACAGCGCAGAAACTGCGTTCTGCTTCTTCCTCACGTGCTGCATACGAGGACCATTCTTACTGCTACTTACATCGGCTTTCGCCAACTGTCCAAATGCATGACTCCGAATGACACTGCGCTGTTCACTGGACAACGGAGGTTGCTGCTCTAAGAGCTCAGAGACCAATTGTTCTTCGTCTGAAAGCAGATTCCTTGTACTATGCAAGTTAAACCCTGTCCCACGTGTGAGAGACGGCGTAAGAGCCGTGTCTTCAAGAAGAGTATTTGCTTCTTGCTCTCCAGCCTGCTGTAATGGTGAAAACCAACCTCCTTTACCTCTACCAGCGTTTTGGTTTTTCTTCGTGTCATTATAACCAGGATACACTTTTTTCGCGTACATCAAAGAGGAGCCCTCTATCTTCATATCAGTGTGCCAAGATAGAGTTCCCGAAGAAGTTGAGGCTCCTTGCGAGGACCGGCTGTGACGCTGCGAAGAGGCCGTAGAGCATACTGTGCTCACGTCCTCAGAGCCGTCAAAGCGATTATTTGAAAGAGACGACATTTTTCTCACGACTTGTTACTCACGGAAGAGATGAGACGAGGAAAAATGCGATTTCTTCATCTAAATGGCTAGAACTGAATTCTTTCAGCTTTGCTTACCTAATGGGTGTGGATTATGAATTGCTTGAGAATGTTGGCTAGAAGAACATACTATGATGACAACATGCAACCTTAACGTGGTAGGCATGATCAGTCGAGAGAGATGAATAATTCTGAGCCTACACTTTACCTTTCTACATCACCATGGTGCTGCATGAGATTGAAAGAAAGAGGTTTAGATACTGGATGCTCCATCAACTAGATGGGAATAATTTCTGACAGAATCTCCATAGCAAGCAGGGAAACACTCTTCCTCTTCAGATAGGACGGGGCTTGAGAACTACAAGGCCTACCTATTGATATTGTTCTCTTGCTCTCTGTACATATTAGGGCTCTCTCTTGGTAATTGAATTTCGCACCAGAACTCACCTTCCAAGGACAGACCTACGCAAATTCTCTTACACGTGTGGCTCTCCTCAAGACCGTGCCGTAAGTGGACTCGCAACAGAAGCAGAACGCAGTCTGTTCTCGTGATTATCACATCATACTAGACATTCATTGCTAAAAGGGCTCTCTACAACACAGATACCATCAACTTACAATTCTACTTCTTAGGTCAATAGGGCTCAAGTAGGAGACCTTCTTAACCGACAATTATTTCGCTCTTCATTTATCTCGACACCGTAAAGTACAGATACGAACGGATACAATTACAGATTGGACCTCTCGTGTTGGTGCTGTCTTCGCGCTCAGGCGTATCAGCGATACAGAACGAAGAGGGAAGCGAGCACAACCGGCAACCTGGACTGACTGTATCCATACTGCCCCGTTAAAAATTTTGTTACGATTTTTATGATCTTCGTGAAGTCACGAGGATGAAAGAACCTCATGATAAAGGAAGAAGAACTTCACTCATAGTACTCCACTGTGTGTTGTAATAATCTTTACACCAGTTAAACCGACGCCGATCATGCACCCCCACCCGACGGCGCTCCGCCCATTTCTGCCAGTCGTTGTTGCATTCTGGCTTGCATCTTAGCTAATAGCTCATTGGCTTTATTGTTACCTTGATCACCACACCCAGTATCACCGTCACCTTCACCAGAACCATCAGCGTCCCCCTTCGGAAGCATATGCCTCAGCATGGGATGATTTGCCATCAAAGAACGCAGTTTCTCAGGGTCTTCTGCGACTTCCTGAAGTTGCGGCATGAAAGTTCCCATAATTTGAGGCATGTTTTCCGTTAGCATACGGCCCAAAGGACTGTTTTTCAAGGCATTCATCTTGTTTTTGGCGTCGTTGTTATCGTCGGTGGATGTTGATGCAGTGGAGGTCGTGGAGGCAGTAGCAGTTTTAGCCTCATATTCTTGTCTCTTCTCCGCGGACAACTCAGTCACGTCGACGTCAAGCACAGTACTGTGCGCTGCAACCTCGGATACTGCGAAAAAACTGAGCGCAATTTAGACGGACTTAGTAGGCAAGAATATTTCCGAAAACCTACAATTCAGAAGTGGAAGTTCTTTAAGAGTATGTCATGTTTGTGTCCCTGATGTCGCCTTTCGCGACGACCGTACTAGGGCTTCAGTCTGCAATTGATCACAGCAAAGCCAAGACAAAAACAGCCTCCCCAAACCTTAAGCAGTAAGTACGACGACAGCCTTCTCTACCACTGAAGCAGGAGAAGACTGGCCCTGAATAACCACAGCCACCTCTGTACTTTTTTATGGATGACGAGGAACGAACTATGTATAATAGTCAATAGAAATCAGCCTAGTATTATACCTCGTCTAGAACTTCGAAGTAGAATTTGTTATTCATCGCCTCCACCCGACATCTTCTGTTTCAACAGAACATGTTCTATCATAGTACGCTCCTCATTACCATAACATATGCGTTCTTCATTGCCGCTCTTCGTTCGAATCCGCACACATTCCAAACTATGCTCCGGGATAAGAAACCCATCTTCCAGTTGCTCAGTGAGCCCCTCTACATCACCCACTTCGTCGTCAAGTTTCAAAGTGTAAGAAGCAGGAAGATTACCACGTTGGACAACCTGAGATGAAGCCTTTGCGTCGACGAAATTGAATCGGCATTCCAGAGACAGAGGCATCTTGGTTGGTTTGATGATTTTTCGTTGCTTGCGGTGGTAGTAAAGTCCTGATATATTTCTACGCTCTTTACTGTTGAAGGCTAAGGCGGATGATTCTCTGCAAATAAATAGAGCATGAAAATATACTGGTGTCACAGAATGAATCTTCTGCAAGGAATTGTAATGATTGCACAAAGTAACTCTCTTACTTAACCGATCCTACAACCATGTTCTCAACACCTCTCAACTAGATGCCCTACACTCGGATCTCACATCAACACTTGTACATTTCAATGCGCAAATAAACATCAATTCTCCAGTACTTCTAGTTAAAAAATGGATTCTTGTACAAATCAGAAGTTTTTCTTTCTTCAAACTGAAGTTCTTCTTGAAAAATGAACCCAACAAAATTGCTATAACACAAGCACAAACATCTGCCAATGCACTTGCGAATGCTAGAAAATATGCGAATAAATATGTACAATGTTGACTTCTTCTCTATCTTAAGAATCTCCATGATCGAGTAACCGTTTATTAACATATGAAACTGCAAGTGCGCCAACTGACATACCGCCAGCTAAATGGACCAAAGGCTCTGGACAATTGCGTGCCTGGCAATCCTTAGCGGGATGCCAGCCTTCGCGGTAGACCTCCAAGGTACTCCCGGTAACATAAAAGACTTGACGCAGCGATTCTGGTATTAGAATCCACGAGACAAAGGGATAGTCCTAGTGCGAGGCTTGGGCTTCTAGAACTACGATAGTCCCGTCCCTATCCTCATATCAACGGATAGTCATAGTGCAAGGCTTCTAGAACTACGATAGTACCTATCCTCATATCAAGGGATAGTCATAGTGCAAGGCTTCTAGAACTACGATAGTACCTATCCTCATATTAAGGGATAGTCATAGTGCAAGGCTTCTAGAACTACGATAGTGCCTATCCTCATATTATAGAGCTAGGCGCCTTAAAAGTATAGCGATCTCCCTTTCTACGCGTCGTTTTTCGCCCAATCGAGCTGACCCAGGATCCCGTGACAGGCCAAAATGAATCTCCATATCAAGCGTGCGGATTTTTCTGTGCAAAAAGTTAGAAGAAGCTGCAGGCAGCCAGTACGTATGGACCTTCATTTCAAAAGGATGGAAACCAAGAACTTCCTGCTCGTGTTCCTTCGTTCTCAGAGGGGAGAAATGAATCTCGCAAAACGAGTTTGCTTCTACTCCAGGCAACCAAACGAGTGAAAAAGATGTAGATGACAACCTGAAATCATAATCTTTCGGTTCCTCACAAGATTCTCCAATATCCCCCATTCGCTGCCCTCAATGTCTATCTTGAGATATATGGACAATTCTCCAAGGTCATGATTCGCATACCCCAGAGTAGCAGGAATGTAACCCGAAGTCATGATCCCTTCCAGCGTAGAAAATTTTCGTCCCTCAGATCCGTATCTGAATGTCGGCAAGGTTGCGGACGTCAACTTGCTCAAAGAAGAACCTGCTGACGATCCAGCCTGGCTAGAAGAGGCTCCGGTAGCACCTCCACTCGATTCAGTTGTTGTCTCAGCCTCTAGTCCATTTCCGTTATTGTTCCCTGTGGTTCTATCGCCAGAAACCCCGAGACAAATTTGGTGCGGCCAATAGGCCGCTTCGTAGCAGTGGGGACCGTCTTCTTTGCACCCATGCTGACCTGTCGCATTAGGCGCAGAACCCCGTAAAGCTGGAGACTGTGCTGGATTCTGGTAACAATCGAAAAGCATTGTCGGCACGTGAAACCAGTTACTCATTTTCTCGCTCCAAAGATCCCGCTCTTCAATACCGAAGGATAAACCCACGACTTTCCTCGTCTTCGACGCGGGTACAACTGGTAGCGCTCTTTTACACCAGGAGCTATCTCCGAAAAGGCGAGGTATGAAAGCGGAATGAAATCTTGTGACATATTTAAATCTTTATGTGAAGATGAGGTAGTTCACGATCAAAGTACTTGCCAGATGCAACGAGTACTTAGAAGATGGTCTATAATTGCGTATCACCTGAAGATTAAGAAAAAGGATCAGTTGTATCTGACATAAGAAATCCTCCACATTGTTGCTTTAACCAGGTCGCCTCTCTCTCCGACGTTGGAGAGACAGCGGAACGCACCCTTTCTCCCAACTGTACACGCCATCGCGTTTCATGCTTATGTTAGAGCTTCAAAATCACAGAACAAGAAGCACTATGCACGTACGGTATGTTAATGACATGGACGCTGCTCACTGCATGGTTACATGCAAACATATTCATCAAATGAAATGAACTTGCAAGCATAATCGTATGGATAGTGCATCGCTGGGGGTAGGCACGCGACGCCGGGTCGAGAGCTCTGTTCTTGGCTATTCCGCGTACATGGTTGGAACGTTTTTCGGGCTTCGGCAAAACTCAGAGGGACCAGATTTAGTGCTTGTGCTACGCTGCTTGAAGAAGTAGGATCACTTGAGGTCGATGTCGATGAAAGAGACTGCGCATTTGTCGTTATTTGCTGCACAGGTTGTGTGCGACCCAGATCAAAATTGCTGGCGCGACCCTCCTCCCCACTACGTTGATTTGTCGTGTACACGCGACATTTACCTCCTTGTGGAAGCTGCGTGCAGGGACAGAAAATCACCGCATGCCGAATCAGCAAAAAAAGAACCGAACCAGTGATCGTCGCAAAGACACTGGTCACGGCAAACGGTACTTCTTTTGACATTTTTGTACAGCGAACGACAGGTTGGCTAAAAATGGAGGATAGCAGATTTGCGGAATTAAGAGAAAACATATTAAAGGTAAAGAACTGTAACAATTGTTTTTGATTTTTTCAAGTACATCCGGGGTAAAATCATCACAAAATTTTCTACCCCAACAACTTTGATGCTACGTTCATTATTTACTAGCAGTATGATCTGCTTTTTTCGTCGTTCAGATCCATCCAGAAAGAATCAACCACGCTCCAGGTTGACTCAGTCAAGGTCAAGGCACTGACCGGATGCACTTCTTATGATGTGAGATATTCATGATGGTGCTGGCCCACGTATAAGACCACGAAGTGACTCCCTTATAAGATAAACATGAACATCCTCGATACACATCCCGGGGGTGTATCCACCAATCTTCTCCACGCCTCCCTTATAATCTCCACGAGTAGCTAAAAAAACATGAACTTGATGCCCAGCTGTCCATAGTCCTACTACCAGCTGACAACACTTCTACTATGCTATTGCCGTTTTTTCCCTTCTATTCTATTTCCACCAGCTGTACCAGAAGTACTTGGAATCGTCACTGGACTATTAATCGCCGCCAACTCTGCCTTTCGCCGTTGCTCCACTCCGGTTAGTATGACGGTTACGATATCGCACACCGTAGTCACGAGTGTCAACATGACGATGACCTCAACGTAGGGATCAGGACCAGCCTCAAGACAGCGCGCGAAGGAACGCGGACGAGGCAGTTCGTCAGCTGCAGCCTCAATCGCAGACGATAATTGTCGACATCGATAGCGAAGAATGTGCGCGCAGTACAGAAGCATGCCACCACTCTGCAACAGCGGAACCCAATTTGCCGCCACAAATGCGTGAAACGTTGGCAATTAGATGCATGCTGTTGTCTAGAGATGATCATGATTTTTCTTTATAGTATATTAAATATGGTGTACAAGTCCCTGATTGTTGTCATCCTCATCGTTCGTGATAAATAACCGTAGAGACGTGACGACAGCGCAAGACCTGTCAAGAAAAGTCTAATCCTACTCCATTCCATAATCAAACGTCTTTTTTATCGAAAAGCCGCTATCTCCGCTAGCGCTATCTTGTTCGTCTGCCACCGCACGCCAAGGAGTTGCCTTTCCGAAAAATATACCCTTCAATACTCCTGGCGCTACGCAAAATGTTACCCCTGCCCAGAAGACTAATTAGAGTCTTCTCGAAGTCGAATCCAGCCCAGTCTGTCACCTTCCCAGTCTAGTGTGACACTTTAGTACGTTTACCCTTGTATTTGTATTCTTCAAGAAAAGGATATTACCAAAAAGATAATGCTGAGAAAGTAGAGAACAAAGAAAAGAGTACGAGAGAGATGCTGAGACTGAGAGCGAGATGAACACAAAAAAATGTTGACCATAAACTAAGGTGGCTTGCTTCTCCCATTTACTAACATCTGCGCTTAGTTTGTCAACCGCGTATTGTTCCGCTTTTTCCAGAAATAAGATGCCAAGCCTCGTCAAGTCTGCAATAAATATCACTTTCGCTAGTGCCACTATTGGCGTAAGATTCAGGATACTCCAAAGCAAGCGGAAGAGGAAAAAGGAATCCGCGAACTGGCTCAAGACGAAGAAGACGGCCCAAATCGCTACTACGTCTGGGTTCTGCAGAACAGCTGGCGTTCGAGCGAAGAGTAGGCTTTCCACCACAATCCCTCCTGGATACGCATAGCACACTAGGGATAGCGCAAAACGTGCAAGCTACTCTTAGAGGTCGTATGAGACATGATTAACCTAAAGATGAAGAAACACAAACATCCCTGATTCATTCATTCATTTACCTGTTCTCGAGGTGTTGTCTAGAGTGCGGGGGACTCAATTGCAGGCAAGTGGGGAGCCGTGTTGTTGTTTTGTCTTCGAAACATTCCGGCGACGAACAACCTGTGCTTGAAGCTGAATCTACTCCACCGAAAAAGCCTTAACATCCAGGTAGACCACGCGTCGGGAGAGTCTTGCTTTGAGCGTTTCCATTTTCAGCAGCGAACCTCCTCATCTGAATCAGCAGGAAAGGCAACATCAGTGCCCTTGGATACCCTGACCGGGCAGAGACAAGCACGTCTCTCACGTACCCTGGCATCACCAGCTCAGGTGTCTTTTCACCGTTAAAAAATTCTGCCATCTTATTGCTCTTCTTTTCGGTTGAGTGTATTTCTAGTAGGAGTTTGCTGTCTCCTTTGTAGTTCTAGGTTAGGCTAGGTTATGGATCCTGCACATGCATCGAGCAATCCCGGCACCTGCTCGACTCCGAGGAGTTATCTAGTTGTATACGTAAAAGGGTTAACTTGTAATGGAATACACAAGGAACTCTTTTTGAGACGTCCTTGCTCTTTTTGAGACGTCATCTTGATCGCTGACCGAACAAAACGAACTGTAATTCCCTATCTATCATGACGCTGAACCCAGCCAGATACAGATCATACTGAATCCGTGAACTCCGAAGAAAGGCGTCGCGACAAATCATGTTGACAGCCGTTTTTGTCATGACGTACAGTGGAAATTTCGAATAGATACTATGATCCAGCACTTGGCAAGCATCCTTGAGTTTTTAAGAATTGTGTCACTTGAGACATTCTGTGACTGAAATCCATGGTTGTATTCACGTTGTTCGCCAGTGGTAGTAGTAAGCTATTATTTGAAGCGCCATCCTTCGACATCGCTAATCCACCCAATGCTTGCCCTATCCGCGAAGCCCTTACTCGTCTACGCGGTGCCTCTCCTCTTTTTTGACTCATTACCACGTCTTTCTCAACAGCACCGTCTCCCTGCTGTGTTGCGACTTCTTTCCTTGCCTTCCCTGCAAAGATGCGTCTCTCTCGTCTAGAGCCGTTGGCTAGCATGTGCTCGATGTAGCGTATTTTTTGGGTTCCCACCGGACGTGCAGGCTGCGATTCTCCAGGCCTATCCACAAATTCTATGAAGCCCATTGGTGCCGCGTCCCTCTCTCGAAATTGCCACTTGTTCATCACTCGCGTGCAGAAAAAAGGGCGATCGAAGTAGCGCGGAACGAGTTTTTCGTACCTGTATGATCTCGAATATGAATGCACTGCATTCATAATAGTCGTTCTCCAATAGAGAAGCACTTGTTGTTTTTATCACAAGTTGTATCAGCCCTTCTGAAGAACTTTGTTCCATTCTCGACCAATTTCGGTTCAAATTTCGTTCTGTTCATGTTATTGCTTGGACGTACTCCTTCCACGCACGCAAGCATTGTAGAGAGGAACCTGCGAAAGGCCTCATAAACAGCACGCGTTAAAGGGAAAATGTGAGTGTCATAACCTGTTATCTTTTCAGTAGTCATCAAGTATTTACAATATATCCCTCGCCGCACTCGAAATGAGCATCGATTCCACCAAGCCGTTGTAGTGTGGAGTGTTTTTCTTCGCCAGGTAAATGAGCTCTTCTGCATACTGCTGCAACTCTTTACACCAAGGTAACGTGAGGTGTAAGCGCTGCTTCAGGATCAGGTGGAGGTTAGAAGAAAGAAGTTGCAGCTATAAAAACGGTTTTCTTTTGATTCTAGTCTCCTACTTCTTCTGACTAGTAGCTAGTCGTGTCTCTATTCTTGTAAATGTTATCCACCCCACCTCAAATGAGCCCTAGAAGTACAGCCAGAATTAATCATCCTCCTCTTCTAACTAAAATCTTTGTCCCCCTTCTTCTAGCCTCCTCAGCAAGAGCACGAGAACATTCAAGACTAAAATCTTTGTCCCCCTACTTCTAGCCTCCTCAGCAAGAGCACTTGAACACCATAACATTCAAGTGCCATTTCATCATTCTCCATTGCCGGTTGTTGCTCTTGAATTTCCGATACCAGATTTTCTGTCCCCGTGACCTCGCGTCTTTTGTAATGTGCTTCGTGGAGCACATCCAACCACGCGCAGGCAACGAGATGTACAGCATCTTGTTCAAATCTTCTGTGGGTGATCTTCTTGTTGGACGATTACATCTAGTTACAGATGAATGAGCGTAGTAGTCGTAGCTAGTAGTGTATGGAGTGAGCTTCTTGTTATGAATGAGAGTAGCTAGTAGTGCTTCTTGTTATGAATGAGAGTAGTTGCAGATGAATGAGCGTAGTAGTCGTAGTTAGTAGTGTATCTCGTCGACTACAATCTCCTCTCATTCTGTGATCTAGTACAAGCTCTCATCCTCCTCGTAACCTCTTCTCAAACGGGCTACCTCAACGCTGGAGGATCCCCTTTGGAGATCGCCCTTTGTCAAACATAGTCGCTCGTGCTCCCAGTTAGGAGCCTGAAAGATCGAATCCGTTATTCCAATTGATCTCTGTCCTCGAGACAACTTCCAACTTCCCGTGGATCCTTGAGACAACTTCCAATTTCCTGTCGATCCGATCTGCCTTCGTCACACACATCAGTAGAACGAAAGTAAGATGTAACATATCCTCATTCGGTATCAGACCCGAAAGATGATAGTTAAAAGGTTCATCATTTTTGTGCGTGCGAGGCAGATCGATGGAGAGAAATGGTTAGTTCTTCTCAACATCAGATTCGGAACAGAAAAACAGCCCTTCAGGCTATCATTGTCATAATAGGTCCCATCGGGTCCACAACTGGAAAAAATGACAGTACAAAAATCTGAATCTTTCACAAATCACAATATGACAGGTTGTCGCTGCGAGGGACTCTCTGTGTACTTAAAAGTAACTCTTTTTCATCATGAAGCCTGTGTCCTTAAGTAACTCTTTTTCATCATGAAGCTTCATGAGGTCTCTCTATGAGATCTCCTTCGTCTCTGAATGATTCTGTTCAACAAACAACGTAAATCTTCAATGTCGTCATTGCACACAGCAGTCTTTCTGTGGATCTTCTGCGCCGTCAGCATCATCAGCCGGTGGCGGTCCACTGTCTTCTAACCACAGCATTTGATTACTACGAATTTTCGCTACCATTTCTCGGAACATCTTTTTCACCCTGATGCTCTCCAGAGCCGAAACCTGCCAAAAACGAATCATTTTCTCCTTCGAATAAAGCTCGGCTGAGGCAGAGGATGAAAGGGTGCTCCACGGGGCAGTGGTAGGTGGTGGCAGGCTCTAGTACTTGTGGAACAATCAATGCTTTTACTTTTGTCAAAAACAGTTCGTAGTAGTTCCTTTACTAGAAGATTAGGTTGGGCAATCCTTTACTAGTCTTAATGTAGGGCAATGCAATCTAAACTCAAAAATCTAGTTCCTTTACTAGAAGATAATTAGCTAGGTAAAGGATTCCTAGAAGATTTAATTGGGCCTTGCTGTTGTAGTTCCTTTACTAGAAGACTCTGTAATCAACCTTTCATTCACAGTATTCATATTCTTCTTCGACATGATTTTAAGAATTTTTTCATAAGATGATTTGACAATATGTCTCGCTTTGTGGGTCCTTGTCGATTTTGTTTGCGACAAGGTAAACCACAGGTTCCAGCTTTATCTTTTTCCGCTTTAGATCGTCCTGCAATAAGACGTGGAGATTCAAAGCTTCCTCGTAGCTCTTCGTGTCGTTGGCGTCAAAAACGATGAGGAAACCCATACGGCCGGGTTTTAGAAGAGCTGGCGTAGAATACTAGAGATAGTGCGAGAAGTGAAGTCCATAGGTTCTGAGTGAAGAAATTTGAGCTTGAGGACGCTGTAGATGGTGCGAGAGGTGGAGTCCATAGGTCCTGAAAAAAAAAATTTGGGGTAAGTGATAGATAAAGATAAACTACAAGGACCGAATCAATCTTCTATGAAAAGAAAACAGGTCCTCTGCTATACTGCGTTTAGCTAGTAGTAGTAGTAGTAGTGAACCCAACTGATTCTTAACTTCGTCAATGGCCTGTATTGGTCTGACCTTGGACAGACGAAGTTGCTAAAGGGCCTCACGCCGCCACCACCTGCTTTCGCTACGTTCAGCGCAGTAAGCTGCTTTTTCAACGATGAGTCCTCCTGCCGTGTCATGTCAAGGAAGTGCGGAGATTAGACGATAGAGGGAACAACCAGTAATATGTTAACAGTAACAGTGAGGTAAGAGAATCAATAGGGAAAGTGCAGCGCTTGAAGAGCTGAGACCTTAAAAATGGCGTAAGCTACAGTAGTAGTTCGCCATTGAAGATGCCCTTCTTTGGGATCATGCCGTAATCAACCAATCAGATTCGGAATCACGCTTTCCTCCTGATCTAGCTTGAACTGTAAACTCAGAACAGTTCGAGCAGTTCTTGGTTCATAATTGATGTCTCTTGGGATTCCGTAGGACTTGCCATCGCCACGGAAACTGGAGTAGGTGTCCTCAATTTCAAGCAACGCGCGAAAAGCCGCTTTCGCATCCTCATCGTCTTCACTTTGAATGCGGATACTCTTCGGATATGAAAGTGAGGAGGATGGATTTGTACGATGGCTCCGTGGATGATGAGATTGCCTCCTCTACTGTCTTGAGCTTAGCACTCAGCTTAGTTGCATTCGAAAAACTGAAATAAGCAAGTAACTGATCAGAATAACCGAGATGCTTACTCTGTCTCATGATCGGTTTCAACACGTAGCTAGACTTGGTAAGGCCAAGAATGGATGGTGCACCAAAACCAATCATAAGTAATAAAGCACTGGATCTGCAGTCTCCTGATACACAGTGGGACAGTGCTTATTGATGTAGCTGTTGATGAGCGACGTTTTCCCACTGTTGCCGAGTCCTAGAACGGTTATGCGCAAGAAAGGCAGACCCGATCCTTCGGCCATTTTCTTTCATTTGAAGATAGCTGTACTGCTTGCTTTATCAGGAAGATCATGGTATAATCAACATCGTATCCTATTTCATGGTACAATTTCACGCTTCCAAATTTAGGATTCTCTTCCAAAAGACCAGTACTTGTGGTGAGGATTGCGAGTGATGAGACCTTCTTGATCGGTGCGGCATCCTCCACTCGAAAGCATCCCCTGGTCTCCGATTTTCGAACATATCGCGTGTCAGGGGCACGTGAGTTCTTCTTTGTCTAGTCCAAAGACCAGTCACAATTCGCAACTACACAAGAAGCTTTCATTCAATAGCTGTAGCCCATCCATCCGAACTTTGATTCTTGTTTTCACTTGTAATTTCTTCATGTGGCTTGCAAATGCATCAAGAAAAGAAAATATCACTGCCTCACCCAGCCTAATTTCTCAGCATCAAATCTCAATGGTGGCCAATAGCGTACTCGACATCGGGACATTAACAAGACTGGAAGTTCTTGCCGTGGCCAAAGTTTTGCCACACTCGCATCTGGCTGTCCGCCACGACTTTCGTCGTCGAGTCTCCAAGAATTAGAGGGGGTCGTAGTCTGCTAACTTATTTTTGTACTAGAGCGCATTTTTCAATGTAGTTGTAGTTGAGAGGAAGACATATTAAAATCAAAAATAGAATGTAGCAAATGTTAGAATATGTTGGCCTCTTGCCTTAATTTTCGGTTTCAGCGGGTAGTTCACGATTTTTTCCGGCTTTTCGTCACCCTCGTCTTTTAAATGGACATTGTAGAGCGCGTAGAGCGATCGTGGCTCGGGCACGTACGATCGCATGCGACTAAGATCTTGTGCAGTAAGGTAATTGTCCAGTTTCTGCAGATGGTTTGTGTCGCTGGTTTCGTCTCCAGTTCTTCCTCCGGCTTCTCGTCTCGCCAGTAGAGCTGGACTAACCGGAACGGAATCCCCTGATGAGGGGTCAATTTAGAGCTCACAGTGATTCATATCTTACGCACACAGTATCCGACTCCAAGAAGGAAAATAAAAGGAGAAGGGATATGGAAACCGCATTGATTATTAATAGGACTAATTAAAGAGATATGGGGATCGATATGAATTATCGTGAGCCTTAATCAATAATGCGTTCCCAGCACGCTTCACAGGGGTTGTAGTACGCAAAAACGAGAGACGACTCCATCATGTCGATTTCGGGATCAGAGAAAGACTCTTCCTGCTTATAGCCCTCCACTTCAGGCACTGCAACGCATGCTCGCCATATTCCGAAGGAGTGGATGAAGGAGGGAAGCACGAAAACAAAGTAGAGCGTCCTCTTGGACGTTAAAGACAAGAAAGGCCGTAGATACTCCAACTTAACACATTAATTAACCGACCAAAAATTAATTCGAATTAGTTCAAATTAGTTCAATGGAGAGAGACGAGTAAGATTGGACGAAGAGGGAACCAAAAAAAAAGAGAGAGAGAAAACTGCCTCCTGTCTGTGCCTTGTCATCAGGTTTAGACAATTCTTGATTCTAGAACTTCTCAAGAAAAAGGAAAATCAAAATTGACTGTTTCTTCTCTTCATAACCCCGACAGCTCCAACGAGCGTCGCAGTGAAGAGGGGAGCGCTGTGAGAAGGCGGAGGGATATCCGTCCGCTCGCGATTCACATAGCGTTGATACTCTTATTAGAAAATGAGAAGGTTGCGGCTCCCCGATCTGATGAGTAGTACCCCTATTTGATGAGTAGTACTAGGTTCTACATGCTGTAAACAAGTTTTGTGTTGTGTACACACCAAGGCAACGTGAATTTTTTGTGATAGAAATGGCCAGCAGCACTAGTACGTCCCTATGACTTTACGAACAAAGACAACATGCAGGTTAAGACATGTCATGTCATGTTTGTGCCCCTGATATCGCCTACACTCTTCATTTTACTCATGATCAACTAACTTGCCGAAGACAACACAAGTTTAGAATTGTAGTGGAGCCGACCTGACTAGAAAACAGAAAGACCAGAAGAAGATAGAAAAGAGCATTTGAGAAGTTACCTTATAGACCTACAACACTTGAGAAGACTTAACTTTCTCTTCGGCTCTCCTTTTCACGGTCCGTCTCCGTATTCCAGTGCTCAGTCCAAGACTCTTCTTCCACGTCTTCAGACAAGTCTGTTATGTTCCTCAGGTCTTGATCGAGATATTATAGGAGGTTGTGAGTCATTATAAGGTCGTTGTGAGTCATTTTATATGGTCACGTTTCTCAGGTCTTGATCGAGATTTTTTTTATAAGGTTCAAGGAGGTTATAAAGGTCCGCGGCTCTGCGGCCAGGCCGCGCCGTCCGGGACGAAACAGGCTCGAGTAGAGTCACACAAATGAACACGACCATGTGTGATTCTAATAGTTCAACATTTAGTCTATGCTGTTCATTTAGTGACGAGGCAGAGAGAGCTCTCGAAGTCGAGCCTGTTTGTGTAGTTTTAGAGGTAGGTTTTTGGTGCTCGCTTACCCCGCTTGTTATGCCTTTCTCCCTTAGGAGAGGCATAAAAAGCGGTAAGAAAAGCACCTTTAACCTACCCTTAATAGTTTCTAAGTACTTTACTAGGAGCGATCGGATCGAGAATCATAATACAACGACCGCTTCCATTTGGATCCGAGTACCTCGTAGGCTTCCCTGACCTCCCGAAACCGGAGATCTGCATCAGGTTCCTCGCTATGATCCGGGTGATACTTCTTCGCCAATTCCCGAAACTGCTTTTTGATCACTGTCCGGTCGCATCCACGGTCAGAGATACCCAGGACATCGTAGTAGGTTGCCACTCGAGTGGAATATGGTGGAGTGCTGGAATTATATGGTGGAGTCTCGGCATGTGCAGATGCTGCAGCGAAATTTCGACGAGATATTCTGAAGAAGGTAACAAATCTTCGCTCTTGTCCATGTCGTCTTCCTTGGAGCTGAATACTACGTGGTATCCGCGAGAGAGCCTGCACACTACATCGAGTCGCCCTGCTCACCGTACTTGCAACTCTACTTCGTCGAAGAGCACCTTCGAAGAGCGACGAATACGCCTTCTTTTCAAGTCGCTTCATGTTGATGATATGCTCATGGATTTTTCGGTAGAAAAATCAACTACCACGCGATGTAGCGCGCATTTCCTTGACTCAGTTCTTATCACCTCCTCACCATCATATTTGCCTCTCTTGTTCCCCCCTTCACCATCATGATCAAGGAAGCCATTTTCTTTTTGTTTTCCTTTGAGCTGTCTTTTTTAACCCTTTGTTTAGTTACTGTTAGCATTTGAGTGACACCCTCGCACTACTTCTCTCTCAAGGAAGAGACGCACTCACTGTATGCAGAGTGAGCGCTGTTCTCTCAGCCAGGTTCCACTCATTTGCGTCTCAAGTAATCCTCCTACTGGAACACGGATAGGTCCTCCTAGATCCCACAGTTCTATCAGGCAAAGCCTGTTTTGGAAAGCGTAGTTTCACGAAGAACAACAAAAGAACCGTGCCATCCTAAAAAAAAGGATCAACTAGTTTCCGTATTCTCATCAAACAAACAGCGTCGAAATTCGCTGAATGCGATTCCTAGAGCTAGAATGCAGCCTCAGATTCGTTTCGCAAGCAGTTGAGGATTTCATTGCGTTTTTGCTCTTCAGGTTGTTACCTGTATTAAGTATCCTATGCAAAGTTCATGCAATGTACAAGCAGAATCAAATGTGTAAGTATGTGAACAAGAACTTCTACATCTTAAATCTATTATTCATCCCTGCTTATGACATAAAAAGAGGTTGCAGACGAGAATTTCTATGCTGCTTCGTGCGCCATCCCGATTGTTGCATTCCACATGTACTCTTTTGGCGGACTGTGAAACCTTCGCTGCCCTCCATCTCCACTGCCATTCCCCTCGATAAAGCAATGACTCGCCTCTAATTTTCCGATAAATGCACCACTTGATGAGGATGCTTTTTTAACACCAGCACCTTGTACACCAGGATGATCATCTTCTTGTGTGAGACTGTGATGATATTGTCTGCCGCTTGTGGTCTCTACCAGCTTGTGGTCGTGACTTGTGCCAGAATCTGCGGTCGTGACTTGTGCCGGAGGAGGCAAAACTGGCAAAGCCTGGTAGAGGCCTAGATGTTCCGTACTACCGTCCTCTCCTCTGCCTCTGCTTTTCTGCCTGCTTAGGCTACCAGTACTTTGGCGCTTGAGTTAGAGGGAGGGACGAGAGTGTCGCTTGAGATTGCATTCACGTACTAAACACTGCCCAACATGAGAGACGAATCTCACGGCCGAGGATCTACGTTAGCATTATTATTATATTAATGCCACTTCAGTCATAAGATAATGCCACTTCGGTCATAAGTCTTTTGAAAGGATGAACCATCGACCAAACCTATTTGCAACCTTCGACTCGTTCGTGGTGGCTGAGACAGAAAAGCAAAACACGACGAATCATTACACGCTGAATGCTGCTGTCTCGCTCCTTCCGCGCTGCTGGCGCTGCTCCTCTTCTTTGATGAAGATGGCGCTTTTGAAATCTTGATTCCCAGTACTCCCGCTGGTGCAAAAAATGAAAAAAGATTCGTGCAAAGCAGTAGCGAGATAGATGCTGCCAGGTTTCTACGTGGCATCGAAATCATTCTAGCGTGATAATTTGTCCATTCGCCACCGGAATAATTGCTGCACTTTGCCTCAGAACCAGAAGCCTTCATCTTTTTGATTACCTCATTCATTTCAATTTCTTTTTACTTGAACTGAAGAACTCTTATGCGTCTAAAAACCTCTGTTCACTCTAGCAACAGTTCGACGACTTTTCAAATGCCATCTAATCTCGCGTACTAAGTGACAGATGCAATGATCTCATGCCGCTTCACTGAAATTAACGGTCGTGCTTTCTCTCTTTCGCCAAACCGGGATCCTGGCCGTTTCTGAAAAATCGTCAACAGATGGGCACTTCGAAGGCGTAACGCGAGAACACCATCGTTTTTCCAAGTTTATTACCAAGGAGTATGTGGTGACAGTGCGCTATTTGCGTGTGCGCTTTGTGCGTTTTAAGAGACATCTCTTCCCAAGTGCAACTTTCTTAAACAATCCGAAGGGTAGAAAGAAGGTTCACTGTATGTAATAAATTGTGAGGAGGTTTAGATCATGAATTACGTTATGTATTTGTATACTAGATCATGGTCGATAACTCTTTTGTAGTATGTAAGGAAAAATAACTTCTGAGGTAAAAAAAAAACGTTTGCAAATTTTAACATAGCTTGAGTTTACTGAAAAACTCTGTCGGTGCTATGTCACCATCATCACTGAACCAGCTATCTCCTTCTGACCAAGCGTCAGACTGTTCGGATGATGCACCATCTCTAGTACTAGTTGTGCTCTTTGATATTCCCGATTTCTTCTTTTGACTGCTTGATGATGCTAATCTCGCTGGTCGTCCCGCTGATGTAATGTCAATATTAGTACTGGAACTAGCACTCGGAACAAGATCATATCCCTGCGTGCTTCTGCTTCGTTGCTCTCCTTCGGTTGGCAATAAGAGTGAGAAAAATCGATGCAACAAGTGCTCTGCGGTTGGCAAAACGTGACTCGAGGTTCGCGGATCCACGACCTGCTCCACAAACTGCTTATTTGGTAACGCTACAAACTTCTTCTGAGTGCTCGAGGAAGAAGACGATGATGATGAGCTCTCAGCTTTCATGTTGACACCGCCAACTACGCAAGCCCTCAGTGCTCTTTCATAATCGGTTTCAGCCGCCTCTTCTTTTGATAGGCAGGAAGTAGAAGTAGACGACTCACCCCCAAAGAGACGAGCGAAAGTAGAAATCTTATCCCCTCCAGAAGAACCAACAACACCATCAACCAGCTCTGCATCTTCTCCCTCCTCCTCGTCTCCTGCAGTTTTCCTTGGAGATGGTTCCCCCGCATGCGTGGAAGATAGTGTCTTCGCTCTCTCGTTTCTAGAGGAGATGAGTCCATCTCCTTCGCCTCCGTTAGTCGGATACGAGGCTAGTTCATAGGTGCCACGACGCAAGACGCAAAGAGACTCATCCACCTCACTGAACTCCAGAGCCAAAGCGCCAGAGGTGCCGAGTTCGATTCTATCTTGAAAAACGAGAGGCAAAGACGTGGAAGTCTTGGCGTCGTCTGCTTTGCGGAAAACCTGTTCGTTGATTAGATTTGGGGATAAGTAAACAAGTGAGAGATCAGAGCAATATGCAAAACAATTGTATCTGCCTCTGCGGCACAAAGTACCACAAAAATTGAAGTCACTCGTAAGAAAAACAATGTAACCACCAAAATAAAGTAGCATTAAGTATTAGCACTACCTGAACTTCGCTTCCCTTTATCGTATCCAGAGCAAGTGCTAGTTGTTGCGTCCGCTGATTGTAGGCGAATTTGGAGATGTTAGACCCACTCGCGTTGCATTGCAGTCTCTGCACTATCTTCTGTGTGCTCAGATCCCAGATGTTAAGCCGACCAAATCCTAGAGAAAGCAAGCAGAATTTTCCCCCCATCACTGCTAGCTCCACCTGCGAGCATTGGGACGTTTTTTGGAAGTAGGCGGATGAAGCCGTGGAAGATTTTTCGGAGGTTGAAGTAGAAGATTCTTCAGCAGCATTCTTGTCGACAACGTGAACCAACTCGGGATTGAATTTTAGGTGCGAACAGTGCAGCATGACGTCGCCGATTTGGGTCAGGTTTACTGGGTCCCACAAGAACAGGCTTTCTCCAGATGCGAGCGCCAACACTGAGCCATCTTCAGCCAAAGCGAGTGCGTCGACGGCTTCTTCGTTGCGCCATTTAGCCACCCCCACAGTTTGCCAAACGCTACGGCCATCAGCAGCTTTGGCGTACGCCCATCGCTTTACATAGCCGTCTTTCGAAGCGGTGAAGGTCACATCCTTTGTCGAAAGCAGACTAGAAATCGGCTTCCAATGAGCGTCGTAGACGCAAGTGTCCAAGTCCCATAGTTTCGGGTTTTTCTCGTTCCGTTTCCACCATTTCAGCAAAGCAGAAGTTGTGGAAATAGTCCCTTCTCCTTTTCCTTCGACTTCTACGTCTCCTCCAACTTCGTTGGTGGAGCTAGAAGATGACAAGTTCTTCGCCTCCGCAGTGCACAGCCATTCTGAACCGACGAAAGAGAAATGCGTCAGCCGCCAAGGATTGTCGACACCATTGGCGTTTGTCGCTTTCGCGTAGCGCGTCAATCCGTCTGCGCCAGTGTACTGGACTCGCGTCAATGCTTCAGCCGCAGTCTGCATGTTGCGAGGCTGGACTGCCAGTCGAGCCACCGGTTGCAGGGCGTCGATCTCCTTTTGCGGATTCGGATGGAAAAACTGAATCTCACTCACTCCACTGTGCACAGCGAGCAACTTCTTGCTTCTTTTGGTGGATGCTGCTCCGACTGCGGAAGAAGGAAGAGGGGTCCAAGACATGTGCGCACAAGTTGTACTTGTTTCAACAGCAGTTTTGAGTCCTCGGCGCGACTTCTGCGTCAGCTCCTTAGGAGCTTCCAACCCACGAACTCGCGATACCTACGTTAAGTGGTTGGACAAAGGAGATACAGTTACAGCTTCATTCTTTCAGGATTTAAAATTCAAACTTGAAGATCTACTCGGGCTCAACACTACTCAGTTAACATCTTGCCTGATGAAACAAGAAAGGGTACTCCAGTAGTAAGTAAGTACCTTATTCGTCTGATGCAGATCCACAAAGGCGATGCAGTTGTCGGACATGCTGACGCACATAAATCTTTGATCAGGACTCGGTGTTAAGTGGACGATCGGTCCGGATATACGTGGAAAGAACTTCTTGTTCTCCAACTCCAGGTTCCGGAGGACTAGGACGCTTTCTTTAGAACCGGAATAGATTTCGTTGCCGAGGAAACCAATATGACCCAAAGCGGAAACTCCCTTGGCGTGCCAGTGGTGGACACCCGCGCCGAAAGTGAGCGGCTCAGCATTGAGGATAGCTTGCTGTTTATTTGTTGCGGTGGAATCATCTTCCATGGATATTATGGTCGTCGTTTTGCTACTCTTTGGAGAAGCGTCGTCTTCGTCTTCACTGTCGTCCTCGTCTGAATCTGCAGAAGCAGTGGAATCCGACTCCTCTCCCCGTACCTGCTTTTGGCCTGCTTGTAGTCGTCGTTGGCGCTTCTGCATTGGCTGGACTGCGCCAGCTTCCCCTAGGGTTGCAACAGAGAAAGGCGTAAAACAAGTATAGACCATACCTCTAGCGTCACCAACAGCAATGTGCTTTTCCGCAGGATCGATGCTTACTGCTGTGACCTTTCGACTGTGTACGAAACAACGCCAAGAGTTGTCTGCTTGATGCTTTTCACCAGTATTGCCACTCTCACCTCCACGACGACGAAAAAACAAGTGTCTCGGCAACTGCGGCAGAACAATGGCCAAACAGTTTGTACTTGCGGAAAAAAGCAGGTTCTTCTTCGTCTTTTGAACTCCTTCTTTTTTGACGTCTGCATCTGCAAAACCAGCAGGAAGAATCAGTGGCACCACTTCGTTTTGCATCACCTCCAACGTCGTTGGGCATAATGCGGAAACAGTAGCTGCAAGAAGTCCTTCTTCTTCAGTGGCTTTCTGTACAACCGCAAACAGTACATCGGGACCTGCACCCACTGCACTTCTCTGTTGAAAGTGCAACTTCGAAACTACCCCTCCTTCAGAATTTTCATCCTTCTTCTTACAAGCGACTTCTGACCATTGTCCCCGCTTAGGTTTATGCAAGACCAAACGACCATCAGCGAGACTCAGTGCTACGTGGTCGCGAGTTCCGGCAATGCAGAGGATGTCGGATCCGGCATCGAATCGCTCACTTATCTTCCCATTAGTCACGTTCATGCCGAGAACGAATCGACCGGCAGCGATGTAACTGTAGAGAAAAATAGAAGAAAAATCATGTCGGGTAGGATTTTTCAATAGCGAAATCGATCAACGGATTTTACTATCAAATAAGTAATCTACTGTTGAAAGAGAGAAAGTGCCATAAAATCCTTGTAGTGCAAAAATCTTACCATGTCTCCGGATCGGCAATCGTGAAAGCCGGCGTGTGCCGGTAGTACAGGCCAGGAATCCATGTCGTCGTCATTTTCTTCAGTTGCTTATTCAGACACGCAAATGATCCTTCAGCAGCATCAAGTGACTTTCTTATGTTAGTAGAAATAAAACAAGAAGCAAGAAACAAATCTTGAAGTCTTAGTAGTGTGCATGGGTAGTCTGCTACCAATCATAATTCTTATGCATGATACTAAATATTTCTACTTCGAAACGCTACCTGAAAGTAACCTATGCTCACTTCTTTGATGCATAATACTACAGCCACAGCCTGATTGTCATGTCATGTCATGTTACCTCGGATACTACGTGGTCAAGTAGTTTTGAGGTCGTTCTGAATGAATGTCAAGTTTCTGAATAAACATGATGAAGAACCCCTTTAAGAAGTTGTCATCACCTCCAAGATCTCACAGACCTCCAATTGAGCTTTGATCTCACAGCAGCGCAATATACAGGAACCATGCTTTCCGATAAAGGAGCTGAATCTACAGTAACCCTTGCAGGATCGGTCTGACGTGAAGGATCATTCACGCACTGGGATCTCAAGGTAAATCACGTTAATATGGTAGGATCTCAAGAGCGTTAATATGATGGGGTCTCAAGAGAAGTCATCATACGGCATCTCAGGAGAAGAGAATCTCACAACTCAATGATCTTGGATCCTTGGATTGGAGATGTCATCCTTCGATGGAACTTTTTCGTGAAGGCACAGCCTCCCGGAATGGGATCGCTGTAATCATGTTGAAAGATCGCTAATTTTGGACTCATCTAGAAAGCGTTGTTGTACCATCTATGATCATGAGCGTTCTGTTCCTTTGCGCAATTTCGACAAAGATCCAACTTATCCATCAAGAATGTTATGATATGCAAATAATACAATGAATTACACCTTTCTATTTCTACATGTTGAAGAAAGACAAGATTAAGATTTCAGGGCTCAATACATTTTCAGGATCCCATTTTCCCGTTGTAGCCCGAGAACGAGCTAGTGTTGATCAACGTCATATCTTTGAATGGAGGTAACAGTTGTAAGGAAGTACATCATCAGCGTTTTTACTTTGAAGATACAGCGAATTGTAACATGACGTAACCTAACGTTTTTCTTGTAACTCAAACTTGTCGTAAACAGGAGCCTTTCTATTTGTTAAAATTTGGTCGACATCGACTGGAATTGGAAATCATAGTAAGTTTTAGTATCGGTCAATGTAATTGTTTTTTCTTTTCTCTACGCTCCTTCCCCTGTAGGAAGGACGTTCTCATCCGGATTGCGCGAAGGCAGGCAGGTGTAGAGGTACTTGCGCCACACCTCGTCTTTCTGGCAGAGACCCTCATCCACGATGTATTTCACCACTTTGGCCTTGCTCGCACGGCCGATCGCCAAACTCTCGCCGAGGTACTTGATGTTAGAGCTTGCAGGAAGTTGTAGATGATCGATGTCCCTTGAGAAACAGGAAGAGTTCATGCGACATCTTGTAAACGAAACGAAAACTTCTACAGGCTTCGGCTTGTAGGAATTATACAGAGTTAAGAATTACTGTCCTCAGTCTGTTCCTTTTTCATAACAAAGAACTCGTCTGTGAGCGCCTTTGCACCGACCGCCTCCAGGTAAGGATGGCCGCTAACATCGTACATATCGAGGATAAACTGTGCAGCGATGAATTTGGATCCACCAAACGCTGGCTCCCATTTCTTCATCGTGTAGTCGGCGCTAACATACTCATTAGGGCCCGGTGCAACCTTCAGTTGGGTAAGGGGTATGTAAATGACGTAAGTACTGATTCAAGTTGAATGACTTGGTTAGTTACGATTTTAAGGGAACCGACTTGTTCGTTCCCATGTTTACGAACTACTACAATCTCATCCAAGCCGCAATGTATGAGTAAGATCATTAGAACATTCTAAAAACAGAGTGAAGTTTTACCTGTTCTATCCTCGCCTCTGCTTCTTTCATTCGTGCGTGATAGTCCGACAAGTCACCGTCGTCCTTGGTACATCTCAGGTAGTCTAAGAATTCGTCTCGGTCCACTTCTTCAGTCCCGCCTGAAAAATACTGCTTCAAATACTCGCTTTCTGCTGTTCCGAGTCGGAGACCTACATGTTGACGATGTCATTGTTAATGCGAAGATACAGATGGTAGATATCGGGGTCCAGGATACCATCCCCGCTTAACACAACGATTATTCGGTTGAAAGGAGGTTCGTTAATCGTCATCCCTCTAACAGCAAAAATGTTGGTTTGAGTAGTACATCATTTTGATGACAGGTTTGATCAGTGGACTACAAGTATTCGAAAAACTGAAATAGGTAACCGAGTAACTACTTGAAATAAGCACAATCAAGCCTGAACAAGGAACAGTGGCCCTGTCAAACCTACCTACCTCCCTTATTTCAGGAACTTACTAACTCGGTTATTTTCAGTGGACTACAAGTAAAAATCACGACACCAATGAAAAGGAACAACCATTAGTTCTTTATTGTTGATCTCGACATGTAACTTCAAAGAGAAATACAGTGCAATGATGATCTTATACCACATGTCGATCTCGCTAATTAAAACTATGATCTTATACCACATGTCTCCAATCCCCACTGAAAGTCACGCCAATCACCCAATTATGATCTTAAATACCACATGTCTCCAATCCCCACTGAAAGTCGTCCCTTAGGATTTTGCTGCCTACGCGATTCAGCAAGTGAAGCACATTGAAGATGACACTGAGGCCACGAGGGTGGTTCTTCATCAAATGCTTCTTGATCTTGGCACAGAGTCCGCGTGGTTCTGCATCAGGATCGTGGGCTAGCGGACCGTGCTCGCGGATCGCCCGATACTCGGCGGGTCGGCCAATTTTTTGTGTCTCGTACTCCATGAGGTAGAAGACGTACCTTTCGTGTGGATGCAGAATGAAAACGCCACAACTGCTGTTGTAGTAACAAGTGTGCGCCAGTAGTTATAATACTCAGTGCACGAAGTAAGGCTGAAGAATCGCACTATAAGTAAGGCTGAATATTCTACAAGAAAGTGCACGAAGTAGCTGAAGAAGGATACTCCACCTAAAAAGGCCGAATACATACAGTACTTCAAAAACGGTCCGCACACGATGACTCCAGTCGGTCCGAAGAAGTCGAATACTAGTCTCTTTTCCAGCTCAGAGATGTTCACGCCTACTCCGATTGAAAGTTTTCGAAAATCCGCGAAGGAGAGGGCAAAATTCTTGCTAGTGTCGTAGTACTGGAAGAGTTGCAGGACACTTCGCGTGCTCTTCATTTCGTTAAACTTCGTCACAAACATGTCAACGAGTTTGAGCTGTCTTCCGATTAGAGGGTAGATTCTGATGGAATAGGAAGATCACTCTTGGTACGTGAGGAACAACCAGGAAAACCAAATTGTGGTGAAATTTATTCAGTACGTTGTTGACGGTCCTCAGTACATGAATCAATGTAATATGATTAAGTCCGTATCCAACTCTGGTTCAATCTTCCATAATGACAAAGTATTATCGATCAGATTCGGATTTGTAGTGAACATCCCCATCATGTATTCGAATTGGGCGTCAAGAGAGCAGAGGCAAGAGGTCTGCATCGCATATAATCGGAAAACTTCAGCGTCGACCTATGTGGGGTTTAGGGTTTAGGGTTACTTTTTGTTAGGATCAGATAGCATGTTGAGATAACGTAGCTAGGATTGAATAGCTTATAATAGGTCTTGACCAGCTGGAAGTCTACCTAGAAAGCATAGCTATGAAAAAAATTTGACATCCCATGAGTTCTTGTTCTAGAGAAAGAAAATAAACCCAAAATTATACCGCAGCCTTCCCCAATGGTCCCATGAAAATCCTATAAACCTGTTATAGAGGAGATATTACCGCAGCCTTCCCCAATGGCCCCATGATGCTTTCCAGTTCTCCCATAAGAAGTCGCTTGCACTCGTCATAGGTGACACGACCCGCTTTGCAATGTGGGTAGTTTTTTGGATTGCTCGCCTCCACAAAATCGATCAGGTCGATCTCGGCGCCCATTGCTTTGGCGCATTCAGCCCAAACTTTGTCGGCGGGGATTAGACGCTCAAAATGGGAATAGATTGATTTGATTGATAAGTAGATAGTAGATCGTTTGATGGTTTGAAGATGGTGATGAAAAATGATGGTGCGAATCTGTTGCTTGTTTCGCGAGGTTCGGTAGTCACTCGGCACTGTACAGCAATCTTTATAAACACTACAACTTAGTAGACTTTGTAAATATAACTATGTATAGATACTGAAACAGATGAAACGCTAGTCCCCCAGTCAACATAACAAAAAACTTCTCTCCGGCATTGCTTCCTCGGTCGGGATAAGAGCTTCGAGCACTTTTTTGCACGAAATCGTCCGATCCACGAGCCTCCCATTTCCATAGGCTCTTGACAAAACTAGAAGCTCCTTCTCAGACAGAAAAACACTGGCTTCCCGAAAGGTATCATCTGCATGACGCAGAGCGTAGATTAGAAAAAGATATTAAACGTCCTAACTCACGTTCTTGAGGCCTTTCAGTCTCCCAGCAGTGCCTTCTAATCAGAAGAGCAAGGAAACCGAAGCAGTTGGCTTAGTGGTTTAGTGTACAGATGCGCAAGGTCTTGATCGATGTAGCTTTAGTATTCTCTCTGCCTGTGGCGAGTTGTACACATATCAATCAAACTACCTACACAACCACACTGCACTTGCAGCTTCTTGCTCCAACTACTAGCATCATCTTCATCAAGTCATGTTCTTGTAGCCGTAACAACTCTCCTGTCGTTGGGTTCGCTTTATTGAGGGACTTGGCACAGGCGATGCGCAAGGATCGAAAGCCGATTGAGCGTGTTTCGTAAAGGAGACCTCGAATTTTCGTCAACAGAATCTCCGTATCTGACGCCGCCTCTGGCGGCCCTCCGCCGCCTGACATCTTCTGTAGTTTCAAAATTTAAACAAATAAGAACTAGAGAGAGAGAATTACGAACGATTCTTAGATGCTTAGAATGTTTTGTCTAGTATCAGGAGGTGAATCAAAAATTGGCGTTTACCAGACACGATTCGAACAGGATTATAAGTATGGAGAGCGTGGAGTACAGTCATAATCTTCACGCGCGGTGGGTTATTGGAGGGGCATTAGGTACTCACTCTTCGTTGGGTCGGGTCCATTTAGCGCTTTTTCTTGGAGGGTACAAGGATTCACTCAAAACGAAGGGAGGAAACTCCGACTTTGTATCGAACCGATAAACAAAACCATCCGATTTTTCATGCGCCGAAGTTCACTTAAACGATGAAGGGCTTAGTAGGCACGTACAGGTGCACACTTCGTGTTGACAGAAGAAGTGCAGTTCTCTATTCTCATCAACGAACAACACGGTTGAAAAAATCACGCGACTACGTGCAGTTTTCTTTAGACCTTGCCGGACAAAACCAAGTTAGAATCTTCTCAGAAATAAGTGTCCATCTGTGGCTATGACTAGTACACTGTAGTGAAGTCTCAAGCATTTTGATCATCCGTCCCTTCTTTTTTCCTTTTCTTTTGTTCCTGCTCTTCTTTCTCCCCTTCCTCCATCTTCATCCTCTCCCTCTCTTTCTGTTTCGCTTTTTGTTTCTTGAAAATGGCCTCCGCCTCCTCCGGGGTGTTGGCTTCTTCGTCTCCCCAGATGTAGGCGCAGCGTTCGCGAATCTTTTTGGCGCAGGCAAGCTTTGCCCGTTCGGTGGAAAACCCGTCAACGTGTCGCTCCAAACTCGATGCCAGCATGTAAAGAGTGAAAAAGGCATCCCCAACCTCACCCTCGAGACTTCGCAAGGTCTCTGTCCTGTGCAGATCCTTCTCCAAGATGTCGCCTTTATCTTTAGACGAACAACCAGCAGCACTAGTACGGGTGGTACTATCATGATCGTCCGTTTCAATTTCACACTGCTGCTTTGCTTCGACTTCGCGCAACTTGTTGTGTATCTTCGTTTCGACTTCACACAATTTCTCTATCTCCTCCGCCACTTCTCCGACTTCTTCCTTGCAGTACTTCACCAATTCGTAAGGCCGTTTGGTTTGGGTCCACGGACATTGAGTGTACAGCGCCTTCACGGTGTCCTCTAAAGTTTTTGCCTTTTTCACAGCTACCTGGCGATCCAATTCATGCATCCGCTCCATTTGGAGGTCGCCTTGTTTCGCTTTTGGCGCAACCTCTTTACCGCCATTTCCTCGCGTCGACGACATTTTTGCTGCACTAGCTGTACACTGGTGTAGTTTTACCGATAGATATAGACACAATAGAAATGAAAAACATGATACAACGTAATTGCTTCATTACAACTTACAGGAATCAATTGAATTGATGAACATACTTCCGTCTACACTGTTGATCAAAATTCTAGGCCATGAACTTCGTGAAATAAGAGCTTTTTTTTTGGCATCCATCGTTTTCAGGTTTCTTCAGGCATGCGAATGTCGTCATGTCATGTCGTGGTACCTCATCTTATGTAGCTATTAGTGTCTACTCGTGAGGCCAACCAGTTGAATAAAATGATGACAAGTATTGTACGTCTCAACGGTTGAACAGCGTAGTTGACTGGATAGTCCTTCAATTCGAGCATCGCCATCTGGTCTCGTCCGTCGTCAAAAAGAACCAAGTCGAAGAGATCGGGAGCATGCAAAGAACTTAAATCTTCTCAATCAAAGAGCTACTACATCATCT
Source organism: Amoebophrya sp. A25 (assembly GCA_905178165.1). Classification (NCBI taxonomy): domain Eukaryota; class Dinophyceae; order Syndiniales; family Amoebophryaceae; genus Amoebophrya; species Amoebophrya sp. A25. The sequence goes on along the minus strand of CAJINU010000010.1, from coordinate 259,819 downwards.
TGAGCGCAGTTCTGGAAGGTTGCACCTATTGCGCAACCTAAAAGAAAGTGACATCATGATCGGTTTTGGACAAAATTTTTAAATGCATCTGCCTTCGTATCAAAGACGCAGTTGCAGATAAATGAAGTTTACTTTTTGCCCTTCTATAGTTACAAGCGGGAGGATCCTATGATCTTTCAAAAAAAATCAAAATCTTTCATCAGTGAATACTTATGCAATAAATTATGCAGTCGCAGCCACCTAATGTAGTACTTAGTGTTATGATTTATGCAAGTTTCTTTTCGCGCTAAATAAGGAGGAAACAAGCTACGGGACGAGATGTGTCGCCTTCCTTCTTCACGGCCTAGTTCAACTTCAACATGATATGTTCTGTCTTTCGCATCCCTCATGACCAGAATCGGCTGCTATGTCACCTATATTAGGGTCTGCTAGATTGCATCTCGGCCCCCTCATCTTGACCCCTTTCACCTTGTATTTCACGAGAATACAAGGGAAAAGGGGACCAAGATGCCGAGAATGATGGAAAAAAGCTGACCATAACTATAATTCCTCATCGCCTATTTTCGCAGAAGACATGTCGACTCTCGACAAATTCGCATTTCTGAATTTGTAATTCCATTCTCTGCATGCACAATTGTTGAACTCCCGATGGGTCAGTTGGAACCCGTTGTTTTCCAAGTAGCTCTGAATCGCAATGCAGTTGCTATTAGAAGTGGTGACGACCACGTTGAGACATACGATGCTCGTGCAGATGAAAAAATCAATACCTCCAAGCTAAGACTATTCGAGGATCCTGTACTGTGAGATGGAGTAGATGACAGCGAGTGTAATACTTGTGGCGGAGCCGACCTAACTAGAAAAAAGACAGACCAGAGGAAGATAGAAAAGAGAAAAGGGTAACAGTCAGAACTCATCTTAACATTTTCAATTCCTCCAGCCTCTCGTGCTTTTTCGTAGATCCACGGACCCTCTGTCTGGCACTCCACTGCTATCTCCTCAATTTGATGCCGCAACATTGCCACAGGTAGAGAAAATACCAAAGCCGCATCAAGACCTTGTGCATCCGTCTCCAGTAGAGCTATTTTCTCAGCACCGCTCGATAACAAGTCCTGCAACAGTTCTGCTACGCCAATAGCGGGATACCGTCTATCGGCCATCATGTATTCACCTCTATCACTACAAGCTCTGCAGCTGCCGATTTCAAACTGCTCAAGCCTGTCGATTTGTTCCTTAGAAACGCCATCAAAAAGGTTTTTGCGAGAAAGAGAGGAGGTGCTCGAGTCTGTTGCGGTAGGGGAAGTCGCTTCCGTAGACGGAGAGGCAGCTGCATCTTTTAAAGCTCAGCATTCAATGGTCACTGACTCTGAAAGAAATAGGCCCCATGCCTCTCCCTTTGCTTTTCCTTCATTTTCCCCTGTTCTCTCAAGAGGGATCTCAGTGACCAACCCCAATGACCATTGAAAGCTGAGCCTTAAATCTTGCTGCCTCCGACTGGAAGTAGGATCCTCATTTTCTATGCTTCCCGTACAACGCTTCGTATAGATCTGCTCCCTATCAACATCTTCAGCATCATCATCTCTTTCACGTCCCCACAGAATCGACGAGCAGCTTGGCGCCTTCGCATTTTCGAGCCACCGCGTAAATCCCAGCCTAGCTGCCGTGCTTCCACTCGGCACGATTATCAAAGGCAGCGTTAGGTATCTTGGCGTCAGTATTATCTTGTTCCGTTGTGGCTCGAATTCAATCCAGAACTCTAGTTCATTCTGGCTTATGTTTTCTGTACCCTGTTTAGAAGCTTCCTCCAGTCCTTCCCAGGGATCAAGACTGACCGGTCCGAGCTCCACATCATAACGTTGTACATCGTCCACACTGAAGATGCCTGCTCCAACTCTCACTTTGACGCGCTTCTGGGACAGGAAAGGATGCTGCGCGTACGAGTAGAGTGAAGGGGATGTTCTTCTTCTTGCAGCATCCGGCTTGCTTCTTGAGCTTGACCCGTTTTGATCATATTCTTGAAGGTGTTTCGGAACTGGATACGCGCGATGTAGAAGACTCCCTAGGACACCGTGCGGTACGTTGTTGTCCGCATCTGGTGCTTTTTCTATCCCCTTTCGGACCTGGTGCATTTGTGCCTTCATCTCGTTGGGATCCAGGATCTTGTTAGATGATGACTGATGTCTAATTAGAAGCAGCAGCAGTCGACCCATTCGTGGGGTATGGTAGAATACCCATGAGAGGGCGAGGAAATCTAATTATTAGAAATGATTCTCCAATAGTGTACGTCGTTACTAATCGCGAATGATATGTGATAGCTTTCATCTCATCATGAGTACAGAGACTATTCTTACGCCAGGACGCAGACCTGTCAGGTCATGGTGCCTCTTATCATGTAGCTATTAGAGTCGTCTACTTGCGAGGCGATCCAGTAGAAAGAAAGTGAGTGTTGCACGACAATCTATTATTAAGCTATACTTTTTCATCTTTTTAAGGTGTGAAAACTTAAGGATCTTGTTAGGTCGATCTGCTACCGTGGTGAGGTAGTACTCTACGCGATTACTGCCAGGAACGGAACATTTGAGACGCGGCTCACCTCGCCATATCGGACACGACAGCGATCCGAGGTAGTACACCTCCTCTATCTGCTGTAGTACTTGAGTCGTGATGTTGCGGTTCAATGGCCGCTCTATCTGCTGTAACACTTGAGTCGTGATGTTGCGGTTCAACCGGGGAGGAGGAGGAGGAGGAGAGGTTGTTGGTGCTGAGCTTGGACTTGTGGTAGTGGTTCCTGGAACCAGTTGGACTAGTGAGGCTGGGAGAAGATGAAGCGCCATCAGGAGAGTCGGGAACATCCTGGTCGTCATGCATGTTCTGTAAATCGTGGTGTCGCATCGAAAACGAGAGGTGAACACGCTGCAGGTCTTTGTCATTTTTTCTAATCTTCATGTCTGAGATGAACTTCTATAGTAGGTAGGGGGAGAGAGAGAGGAAGAGGCTAGTTCATTCTGGCAATTCTTATTTGATTACTCAAGGAAGGCTAGCCTCTTCAATCCACACAAGCAAAATTTTTCGTATTCATATTTCAGACCAAAAAACTAGAAGACAGTACGTAGTAGAACACCTGACAAATAGACTTGTCCTCTGGACACCTGTAAGTGTGCCCACGAGGGCTAGCAGATTTGTTTTTCTTTTCATTTTCCAGAAAGATTTGTTTTTCTTTTCATTTTCCAGAAAGAATGATCTTCTCCCTATGTTTGATCGCGCCACCTTTCAAGTCTCTACGCCGTAATATGCGCATCAACCCATCCCAAAAGCTTAATACAAATCTATTTCCCTTCTCTGTGTTGAACGACCTCATTCATACTCATAGTTGATAATTGAGAAAACTAAGTTGATAATTGAGAAAACTACAATGGCATTGGTGTTTCATATTTTGTAAGTGTGTTTAGTCTTTTCAGTCTTAGCTTGTGGATATTCTGTAACTATCATTTGCAATTCATTTCCCTTTTCAGCCGTCCTCCTATCCAATTTCTATAAAGTACATTTTATTTCCCTCTTGATAATATGCGGACGACTGAAACGACTGTAACCTTGTAACCAGAAAAGTGATCGTTGACCTGCATAGGCTTACAGCACAATGGAAAATTGTAGAAGTTGTTCATTTTGTTGGACCATCTCATTTGTTGTAGTATCCATAAGAAGAGCCAAATAAGGAACCGACGTTATGGCTTCCAGGTCCTGGGGTATCAGCCATACGCAGAATTGGGCGACCGCCACCTTTCATCGAGAATTTTGGTGCTGCGGTCTTGACATTTTGTGACTTGTTGGCGCAATCGTAGCTACCCGGTCCAGGAGTGGAGGAATCCCCGTACCTTGATGATGATATGGTGATAAAATTTCTCATGAGACAGAAGATTATTGAAGATCGCGAGGTCGAATCTTGAAAATAACAACACGTGATACTTAGTTGCCTCCGAAAATAAAAACACGTGATACTTAGTTGCCTCCAAAAGTAGTAAGTAAGTACTTCAAACTCCGATGCTCCTGTGCAAAGCGGAAGGCTTTATTTGCGTGCTTTGACACACCATGGAGTCCTCTTTTGCTACATCTGAGGGGGAGATGGTTTGAGACACTGAGACGTTCGAGAGATGAGAGGCATAGTCTGAGAGCTGCTTAGAGAAAAAGGAACTCTGTTGCGATGAAAAATCTACTTGCTCGAGTATATTCTTCGCAGAAAAATAGAACATTCTCATTTAGAGGGCGGTCTTCCAACTCGTACATTGATGATTTTCTTGTACTATCATTTGCCAACAACAAAAAGCATTAAAAATTTCTAATATACGTTGCATTACAACTGGTACAACACTGTTTTTCTTGTACTGTAATTTGCCAACAACAAAGTCAAAAAGCATTAAGCGGGTAAACCTTAGATAGTCAAATAAGTTCCACATGAGACGAAACAACCCCGAAAACAGGACAGTATTAACTATAAAAAAATTTGTAAGCATAAATATACGTTGCATCATTTGTCTCGTATGTTCCTGGACCTGGCACACTGTCAGATTTTATTCCTGCTCCCGTTCGAGGACGCATACTGAATCCGCTCTTCGATTTGCCGATGGAATTAGGAATATCGTAAGCTCCTGGGCCCGGAATAAAGCTACCGCCTACACGCGAATGACGCTGCGACTGGGACATGGCGCCGCGGCTGGGGGTTGGGACGATTGAGTTGATTGAGCTGATTGGGCTGATTGAGTTGATTGAGATGATTGAGTTGATTGGGCCGATTGAGTTGATTGAGTTGATTGAGTTGATTGAGTTGATTGAGCTGATTGTGTTGATTGAGTTGATTGAGTTGATTGAGCTGATTGAGCTGATTGAGTTGATTGAGTTGATTGAGCTGATTGAGTGATTGAGTGATTGATTGAGTGATTGATTGATGTACCCACTCATGGGGTGTAGCATCTTTAATTTATCAGAATAGACCAGGAGTGATGATCAAACATCAGAATATACCAGGATACTGTAAAGTCGTGCATCTCGTTTTAGAACGCCTGATGTAGGAGATCCAAAAAAGCGCTGGGAACAAGAGGAGGATCAGATAGAGATAGCCTATGATAAATTTAATGAAGCATCGTCAATAATAATGAAGCATTGCCTATGATAAATAATGTTTTTAATCGTAAACAAGTATCAAAAAGTAGTACGATGACCCTGGCCTATTGAATTTGCTGTCCTGATCGTAACTGCCTGGACCAGGCACGTCAGACAGCTTTTCGCTCCTCAGCTTGGGTCGGAAAGAATACCTGACGAGAGTTTTGGTTGGAAAACAATACCTAGGTGAAAATTTTTTTGTTGGAAAGTAAGAGTGCCTGGAAAGCATTATTTGTATTTGAGTTTATTCCATCAGTGGAAAATAAATGAGCCTTTTTTAGTAGTACAGAAGAGACTATCATTAAGTCTATTGGTAAATACGCTTGCGGTCTTGCTTTCCTTCCATCTTTGGCCTGGTCTATGGCATATGACCCGGGACCCGGTGTTCGGAGGGCCTCTGTATTTGCTAGATTACGTCCTTTGCTCCCAAAAGAGAAGACGGGACTCTTCTTTACGTTGCTCACTAAGGCAAGATCTGACATCTTTTCGATCTACGGGTGTATGTGAAGGTCTATGTAGTGGAGGTGACTACGTACTAGGCGTGTTATTTAGTTCTCAGTTATGAACAAAGCGTGTGGGTCTTGTTCAATTCGATACAATAACAATTAGATTTCTGCCACCTTAGAGCAATAGAATTGATAGCAACACTCTTTCCTGCAAAGGGATTCGCAGGATTCATTTAGCTCTCAGTTATGAACAAAACGAAGATGTTCTCTAATGAATCTATGAGCGGCAGCGAAAATGGACACAAATCCTTTGGGTTCCTGCAGTCAAAAAGAGAAAAGGTTATTTCCGTCAAAATTGTCTTTTTTGCACCAAAATAAAAGGGAAAAGCCGATGTCTAAACGGAAAAATCACTCAGAGAGAAGACAGACATCACCGAGAAGAAAGCCTTCTCACGACAGAGACTTGCAGAAAGGCTTCTCAAATGCCCACTTCTCTCAACAGAAAATCGGAAGGGAAAAATATCTTTCCTTGCACAAGAGTCGCTCAGAAGTAACAGACGTGTCCATTCACTCTATAAACAGAGATCTTGGGCCAATCGGGTGTTTCAAAATCGCTATTCGTGTTCTCAAGAACGAAAGGTGGTCCACTCAGTCCTAGTCGTTGTTTCACCACGTAGAGAAAAGCGACCGCCCGAAAACGAGGATGCAATTCTTGCTCCTGTTTCTATCTTTCCATGTATGAGAAAGTTGATGTTCTCTGTGAATATCATCGCCCATTGGCGAGAAGGATGAACAATTTCCGTAACTAGACGCACTGAATGTTCCAATAGATTCCTTCACTTCAGTCTGAACATATTGAATTTGCGTAATTCTCACGGTAAAAAGATAAGAACTGAGAGAGTGTGAGCTGGATAACCAGTGACGCCAAGAATGAGAACCACATTAGCGATGTCGCCCCTACGCACCGGCTGATGCTGAACCGCAACTATTCCATACACGTAAAGGCAACTATCCCATCCACCTGCTCGGGCTTCTTGAGCTTGGCTCAGAATGAGATCATGCAACAATCAGCAACTGCAGGGAAAGCATTCTCGACGAGGCAAACGAAGGCGACATGGTCTTCGTCCTTGGTAGTTGATACACTTACTCAATCACTCTAAAAAACATGACTCCATCGTAACAGTTCTTCCTCTTCTTGTAGATCGTGATATGAAATCGATTTAATTAATATTCAAGGCACTCTTGTTTCATTACATAGGTTACTTGAAGGGATACATCTACATAGGTATCAAAAATATCAAATATTCACAAGTATCCACTGCGCTTGTTGTAGGAGAACGATCCCGCTGGATCGACTTGAAGAAAAACAGCTCTCAAGAATTCATTTTCCCTTCAATCATTGAGTTGCGCCGACTACCAAAGACTGATCGTACATAGTCACGTGTGCGTCCCTGATGATGCTTTAGCAACCGCAGGAACTCGTTCTGATAGTGATCATGACCTTCGCTCACTACAACTCCACTTTGCCTACAACACGAAAACCGAGACGGTTTCGACAGACATCGCATTTTGCAATGCATCCGCCGAGGACTAGATAGACATGTGCGATTGCTTTCGGCATCCAGCGTCTGAGTGTAGAAGTCTAAAAATCGTAAAAATGTCGGCTGCATCATGTTCTTGTTCTTAATCATCGTCGTAAAATCAATGGTACAAAGCACACTAATCTTCAGGTTTGTTGGTGCTGTAGTTCTCAGAATTATCTGTAGTATCAACAATTCATTCGCCACACCTGCACATTGCAAAATCGTAGGCGTCCACAAGGTCGACCGCATTGGTCATCATCTAGAAGACTGAGTAGAGTTCTTCAAGAAAAATCAGTCTGGCTACCTATGCGTGCCTAAGGATCCCTCCGCCAGAACTCAACAAATACCCTGCGAAACACCTGAAACTCGCTGACCTCATCTTGCGTCGGTGCGGCACATTGCACCTGGATACGCCGGCCTTCACTGACCTGCGGTTTCTTTATGGACGTCTTGAAAAGTATATCCCTTTCCCGTTCGTCTTTCAGCGCATCGCTCACATCTGCTACAGGCCATGCTACTTGTCTCCTAGAGAGTAAGTGATGGTTGCACGGATCGACCTTTTGATTTGCGTGGTGTGGGGTGCATTTGGTGATTAGTGGAATTCTGATTTCCGTGCCGTGATTCTGAATCTGCTCTGCAAACTCATTCTCCGCGCCGAATAGGGCTTCAAACTCCGCCTCGTCGTTGAAGACCGCATTCCACGGATGCGATTTTCCACCAGATGCGATTTTTTTATTCGTCACATCGAGTCCGAGAGACGCGCTGACGTCCAACCCATGGCGGCACATCGCATCAAAAAGTGCACGGTCATTGACCAAACTGACTTGTCGCTCCCATTCAGTGTCAACCTGCTCTTGAACACCTGCCTCCGAAACGTCCATGGCGACGCGATAGTAACTGCGCCAAGGCCGCGCAGCATCGAGCCTATTTTTTGGGATTTGCACGTACTGAACAGTCTTTAGTGCTGCACTTGTTTTCATCGCGCTGCCTCCTTGCTGAAATGGGAACTCCCAGTTGACCTCGTCTCCGCCAATATCTTTCCATTCAATTGGCACAATACGTATGTTCGAAGTGGGGCCGTCCGTGCTTCTGTAGAGTTTAGCGCCGTTCAAAGCCTGAAGAATGGGGGAGGACAAGGAGTGTCACACGAGTTGCAGAAAAACATGATCAAACTGATCTTTTTTGCCTGAAGTATCTTCTTCTTCCTGTTGTATCTTTGTTGCAACAAGAACGGAACTATTTTCGGCAGGTGGTCCTATGAAGACGTGAACTCGCGCTCATCTTCCAAGTAATCTACCTTGTGAAATATATCAATATTCATATTGATAGTTCTCCTCATTCTATGTATGAAATAAGTGCCTTTAGTCCATCCAGGGCCGCAAGAAGGCTTGCACTGAAGCCAGCGAAGCTTCCTTGAAGATTATCCATACCGGCAATGCTTGTACGGAGGTTTCTTTCCAGGTCCTCCGCCTGCGTTTTGATGACAGCGTGCGCCTCACTGTTTGCCGCTTGCACAAATCCCAGGTATTCTATCTGCTTTGCTAAGTCCTCCTCTGTTCCACCAAGAGAGTGAACGTATCCTCGTTGTAGTTCTTGCAGTCTTTCGTTCAGGATCACGGCCAAAGTTCCTCCTGCAACCGTCGCAAGCTGAACAAGAATGAAAGGCAATGACAAGAAGTACTACTCAACAAACATGTGATACATCGTGAAACTCATAGGTGGTAGTGGTTCTCCTAACTTTAAATGAATGAGGTACCATGTCTCTGCTCGTCTCGCTCGGATTTGCGGTTGTTCTTGCTTGCCTCTGGTCTTCCTGCTGTCCGAAATACGATGCAATTTTTTGACCGAGACCTCGGCTCTTTGTTGGTCGCGCAGCTATTGCTTCAGAGTTCTGTTTCTGTTCCTTTCGCTTTCTGTTGACCAGCGATGCGCCATTGTCTCCACCCGTCGCACGAGCCTGAAGAATGAAAGACTTCATCTTCTTCGACACAAATATTTCGAAACCCACACTTGTGCTTGAGGGAGGAAGAAGTTGCTCTAGTTGTAGTTCTTATGTCTTACGCTCATTTTATCTCTGTATATGCCCCTCCCCCCGCTGTGGATGGATCTGTGGTGGCGTCGGCGCGCCCTTTTTTGCGCGGTGGTGTGAGAATTCCCGGGGGGCGAAGGCCTCAGAAAGCGGAGCCAGGGCCCCCTTACGGCTCTCCGCGTTTATCTCACCGCCGTCCTCCCTCTTGGACCCTATCAGGGGGACGGCCTCCGAGGGTAGAAGGCCGCCGAAGGCGGCCACGGTCGCGAGGCCTGGCCCCTTTTGCTGCGTTGCTCTCATCCCCCCCATTGGCGGCAGCGTCAGCCGCCACCGACAGCCCGGGGGGTTGAGGACCAAAGGCGACGAGGAGTGGGGGCAAAGCCTGCCCGCCTGAGCCCTGTCGGACACACGCAGCACGGCGAAGGGGGTCACGCCTTGCCTTCTGCTGCCCTCGGGGGCCTCCCATCCCCCGGAGAGTTCCTCCAGTGAGAAGCCCGCACACCGGGGGGAGGCCTGTCGGGGCCGTGCACCACTGCAAGGGGGTCAAGCCTCGCCACCTTTGCCGCCTTCGGAAGCCTTCAACCCCCGGCCGTCGGTGCTTGAATGGCCTCAAGGGCTTGGGCTCTGTAGGGTACACGCAAGAAGCCGCAGGGGCGCGGAGGTGGGCGTTTGGGGGCCTTCCCGCCTGGCAGTCCATCGGCAAAAGGGGTCTCGGGCTGAAGGCCCTCCCCCCCGCCGCCTCCCTAGATCGGGGGGGGCCTTCCGCCGCCCTGAACCCTGGAACACTTCGAAGCCAACAGTCATACTTGCGGGAGAACGAAGCTGCTGTTCTGGTTGTAGTTCTTTTTTCTTATGTTCATTTTATCCCTATTATATATCGTATACCTCCGTGCCGACCTGCTCCACAACTCCCGTTGAAAGAACGACCAAACTCGAAGCCTTGAGATTATCTTCGTCTTCTTCAACATCAATGTCGGTCAGCCCATCAGCATGAAGATTGTTTGGTGGTTTGCGCTTCCATGGAATAGCTAATTTGAGAAGATTGAACACATGACATCAACATTACAATCGAGACCAGGGAGGTAGGTTCAGGAAAAAGTAGGAAAATTAATAGTTTATCACCGTGATGGCATCAATGCTACAACCAATATGTTTAAGCAGATGTAAGTCCAAATCAAAATAAAAATATAATGATCAGATATAAGTACTCGTGTCATTTCGGTGCGGCACATGCCTCGCAGCAACATAAATCTCGAGCAAAGACGGCGTCGAAAAAAGTACCGAGCCCGACGAGAGCACTCCTACCGTGGCAAGAGGGCGGCATGCAGTTGCTTCGATTGGAGGAGGAGGAGGAGAAGGGTGAGGAGGATGAGGAGGAGGGGGGGGAGGAGGCTGAGAAGGAAGGGCGATTGACTTTGATAGATGGAGACCATTTGACCGAATTTCCATGTAACAAAAAAAAAGCTGAAAGTCCTGATGCTTCTGATTCTACTCTTAAAAGCAGTCCAGGGACACGAACGAAGCCGCTCTTTTCTCGGCGACGTTTTTCCGCATTTTCATGCCAGCGGAGAAGACCAGACAAAAGTGGCATTTTGACCCCCACTAAGTTGCCCAAAGTAGAAAAACAGTAAGCAAGCAGGCTCCCCAGATCTTCTACTAGTAACGCAATTTACACCCGCGGACGCTACACAGCGAAATGGCACGCGCTCACTGCGCGGCCACCGAAGTGGTCACACTCCTTCCCAAGTGTCGTCTTTTGGTGCGACAAGCCCAGAGGCACGTCTGCCGATGAAGTTGGTTTCTTCAAGTCATGTCTCTTGTTCTTTTTGGCTAAGTTGTAACAGTGGTAAAAGATACCCTCGATTGTACAAGAACGCAACCTAGAATTCCTAAAGTATTTGATCGGAGTGGTTTGCGAAAGTTGAATAATCTTTTTCTTGACCAATCACATCTGACAGATTTCGTCTTTGGCTCTTTTGCGTCAAGTTTTCAATTTCGACATTTCCACACTCACACGCTACCTCAGTCACCCGTGCTCGTCGTGAACTCTACATCAGATATCACACCCCTCTTCACTCTCATCACTTTGCCTGTTTCCCCTTTGTGACAACACGACTTGAATGATGGAGTGGAAACAGCCGGCTAATTCCCAAATCTCCTGAACTTTCAGACTTTCAGAAGCACTCTTCGGAGATCGAAATAATCGATGCGTCCTCCTCAACCTGACAGTGCATCTGCACGGTTCTTGTTCCACGACAATAATGTTGCGACGGTTGCTGCCGTGAGAATGAAGACGACGAGGGTTCTGTAAGTACAAATGAAGTCTGTAGTTGTTCTCTTGTACTTGTTCAATTTTTATGCAGACAAATAAAGCTCAGAACGAAGTCGTTGTGCGACACATGACGAAGCTATCGCACACCCAGGCTGCAGACTCATCTAGTACTTTATCGATTGAGACTCTTTTCATCCGTCGATTCCTCTACGCTTGGCTTCAGGCTGTGGTGGAAGCTGATCCGCGCCCTCCGGCAAATTATTCCCTCGATCCGCATACGTACGTTGCTGTTGCGCAGCCTCATCTCTGATGGCTCCGAAGAGTACCTCCTTCATGTAAGCAAGCGTGTGAGCTTTCTCCGGGTGTTCAGATTTGACATATCTGAACCCCTTCGCTCCTCGCAGAGATCGTCCGTCTACAAAGGAGTAAAATGGTCCTTGCTCCTCATCTGTTGCTGATGTTTTTTCTAGTCGTGGTTGTAGTTATTTGTCTTCCTGCTTTCCACATACACTCTCTTCTTCGACTGCAGTAGTTTTGTGCTGGTTTTCCGGCGCTAAAAGTTCCTCGAACTCGGCTTCCACCGAAGCTAAATCATCCGGATACGAACGAGGAGCTACGGCTTGTTGCTCGACCACTTTGGTTGAGGTTGTACTTCTTGGCTCTGCAGACTTGGAAGTCGTCGTGGCATTTGCATTGGCATTGCCACCTGGTGCTGGTACGACATTACTTCTGGTTCCACGGCTCGTCTCTTCCCCTATGGCATTGCTAGGTAACGAAGCACTAAAAGAACTAGTTCTTCCACTCTCGCTTAAACCGCCTAAAACAGTGAGCACCGAATTCTCTTTTTCGCTTATTTCCTTGAAAACAGATTCAGCTTCATTGCATGAAAACTGTGAATTCACCGAAGCATACTGATTTTAGGATGAATTGTCACTTTGAAGATTCTGTCATAAGCGAAAGATTTCTCGTGGGGAAAACAACCGCGGTACCCCCAGAACAGGATGGCTCCATCAAACAGGAGAGACACGTCCTTCATGCTCTGGAATTGCTTCCTAGAAGAACAGCTTTTGGAGGTCCTTCTTAGAAGAACAGCTTTCTTGGTTCTTTGTAAGTACCATCTTCATCAGGAAAGATTTATCATCATATGCAAGTCGATACTTATTTCTTCTATGAGCACCTCTGGCGATCGCTCTTCCGCATGGATCAGACAGGATAGCTCACTGTTCATCGAGTTGCATGGGCGAATGTGTGGTCCTCTTAGTACCCTTGTCTAATTGTCTCCTCTTCTAGTTTAGTACAAATACTAGGTAACAACTGTAACAACAAGTGTACATATTTGGACGACATCTTCACAAGTACCTATTCTTACATGTTGAGTTCTGCTGTGACAACTGAAACATCATTTGGGATCTATAAAAATTCTATTTCTGTCATTCAATATGCTTAAAAATATGAATGCAACGTTCAGTAACACGAATCAGGTCAGACCAAAATAAAGGTGAGGAAAATAGCACAAGTTTGTTACATAACATAGTAGCGACGAACAAGATACGAGGTGTTGTGGAAGATCTCGCAAGAACCTTCCGCCCGTTCTTCTACTATCACAACGTCGACAAGAAAATGAAGATGTTGAACAAGTTCCTCTTCTACTTCCATTTCCTCTTCCACAACACCTTCCAGAAGTAGTAGGTTCTTGTTGTTCATCTCCAGTTCTTATCGTCGATCCGTTTTTCCTGCCTTTCTCTTTCCAGAGAACAAATGTTTTGGCTTGAAGTCCGGAATGTGTCTGTCGCCCTCTCCCTTGCGTGCTTCCTTGTTTCTCTGCTTCGTCGTCTTTCGCTTCTTGATCTCTGCCTTCTCCTGCAACTCTGGTCGCATAGCACTAGCGACACGACTCGTACTCCTTTCGGTATGGATGGAGAGACCGCGAACATTGACTGACTGCGATCGTGCTGCTGTGCGGGAACGCTGAAGAGATCTTGCAACCGACTTGGCGCTGCGCTTCGCACTGTCGTCATCAACATCCATTGCGGTGCCGTCACCCTGTGGTCGTTGTCGAGTAGATGAAAGGATTCTCGAAACAGGGAAAGTGTCTATTGTAAGATCATCTCCATGAAATAGCTGTGTTATTAAAGTTGAAAGGTGTATGCAAAAAGATCAAAGTGGCACTACGAGCGCAAAAAATCGTATAAGACACGTACCGCTTTCCTCTTCTTCATCGCGCTTCGGTCTTCGTCGTCAACGCTGGTAAGGCGCTTTCGTGCCTTAGACCGTCCTCGTAGCTTTTCGACGTCTGGGATTTCGTTCTTTCCCTTTCCTAGCGTTGCAGCCGTTTCCTCCAGTTTTGCCACCACGTCTGCTAAGCTCTTATTCCGCTTCCTCTCGATTCCTCCTTGACCCATTCGCGTTCTAGCCTTTCTGTCGCGGTTCACAACCTGTTTTTCTCGAATAGCGCGATGCATAACCGCGATTTCCTTCTCGGTTTCTTGCCAACTCTGCAACACTTCTTCCGTGTCCTCAACGCCTTCTGCTAGTAACTCCTGTCGTTCTTCTTCCTCTAGTTTCGCCAGCTTCTCCAAGATGTTGGTGTCGATGAAATCTGCGACGTTCATGCCATCATAGACCTCTGGTGCCTCATCGTACTTCCAGTCCTCACGCGCCAACAGCCATTCCTTGTTCCAGTCTGCGACGTACACCCCAGCTCCACCATGTTCTTCTTGCAGATCGCGCTCCGTTTGAGTGCGCATCTTCGGCATAACCGAAGAGCGGTCGCCTTCGCCCTTGGAAAACAGATTGATGTTGTTCTTGGCATCTGAAGAGTTGTCCCCCATCTCCATGTTGACATCTCCAGATACTTGTTGTTGTACTCCAACTTGATGAGCTTTCTTCACACTCTCCGGAATGAACGCCGGTCGCGAGTTCGCAACCTCCGGTTGGGTCGGCTGGGCAATGAAGATGCGGTTTTTGATGGCGTCCACCTTCGAGCTGTTGATCTTGGTATCGATACGACGAGCCAAGAGCAAGTCGCAAGCTTTAGTGCGGACAGAGTCGACGCCAGCCTTCTCCTGGACAGAGACCGGGAAAATGGTCACCTCGTTCTCCATATCCTTGGCCATGGAGTTCAGTAGTTCCTGTTCGGCCTCAGTGAGGTCAGCCATAGTGCGCAAGTCGATCTTGTTCACCACGATCAGGAGGGGCTTGGAACGGAACAAAGGCTTCAAGCTGTTGAACAAGTTCACTTGTTCACGGAGATTGCGGCCACAGCTGTTTTTGAGTTCCGAAGAGATGTTGGATTGAATTGAGAGAAGATGTAATTTGAGCTAACAAGTGGTTTGTATTTTCTCATTTTTCTATTGAAGAAAGTATAATTTGGGTCTAAGTCCTAGTATCAAGTGGGGAAACAGTTCCATCAACGGACCGAACATAGAAGAGCAACGAGTCTAAAAATAGAAGCAAGTACGTTTCCGAGATGTCCATGAAGTAAAGAATGGTTGCCGGAATGTGCGCCAATGCTGTGATTGCTTGCATTTCGATGGTGTTTCGTTCTTCCAGAGCGTGATCCAAGATACCCGGTGTATCAATCACTTGCCAGCGTGAATACTTGTAGTCCATATGACCCAAGAAGAGAGACTTGGTGGTAAACGCATACGGCTGCACATCAACATTGGCGTTCGTAACCGTGTTCATAAAACTGGACTTACCCACGTTTGGGAAACCAGTTAGGATGAGCGTACGAGTGGTGGGGTTGATGCCTGACGGAGTGAGTGGGTATTTGAGGAGAGGATAAAAAATATGTTTCCGTTTTCGCATTGAGTTCAGTTCGCACTTCTGAGAGAACAAAGTCATCAGAGGTCCGTCGTTGTATAAGAAAAAAACAACGAAAAAGAAATTTTTTTCAATCATCGAAGTTTCACGGGTCATCTTGCGGTTTGTACTAAACTATAGAAATCTAGTCCTAAGTACTCGGCAAGCGGCTCAAGTGCTGCCGAATTTCCTCCAGGTATTTCAGACTCGGTCCCAACTTCTTCACCGCGGTGCACATGCGACCCAAACACGCTCTTTTGAGCATCTTACAGCGGTACAACGAGTCTGCATACTTCATCATTCGCACGTAGTCCTTCGCGCAGTTGTCGATCACGTTCTTGCAGGTGGAGATTTGACCCAAGGCCAACTTGTAGTGATCCCGATCGTACAAGACGTTGCACAAATCTGCGTAGAAGGGATGAATGTCGTCCAATCGCGGGAATTCCGCCAGCATAGATTGGAACTTTTCGCCGTAAGCGGTCTGACAGAACTTGATCTTGCGGAGGTAGAAGTTACGGATACGAGAGATCTTGTAACCCGGATGCACGACGGTCGGGGTCTTGCGGTTCGTCTTGGACAGGATGATGTCGATCATCGCGTCCGCTGGTGGGACGGTCTGGATCTCCTTGAACTTATACATCTTGTCTAGTCTTTTATTTTAAAAATCGAGCAACCTGTACGAGCTTATTTTTTAAACCTTCTCTGTAAACGAAATAAATAGAATTATGTTCTTGAATCAGTCACACACAGTGGATATGAACTCAAAGAAAGGATAGATAATCCATGCAGGTATCAGGCTACAAGTAGCTCTGAAAATAGAAGTTGAAGTTGTATCAAACACCTTCAACAAGAAGACCCTCGCCTGGTCCTATCGAAGAGTAAGCGAAAAATGGATGGATGGATGGATGGATATACTGGCTGTACTTCAGATTTCAGATTTCCGGGGGCTTCGCTTTTTGGCCAGGACGCTATGTGTGGCGGCCTCACGAAAGCTAAGCTTCATGGTTGAAAATAAGGATAAAGTTGAACTCTCTTGTTCAAGCGACGTTGTTGTACTCAGCTTCGTCTGGTGGGATCTGTGCAAAGTCTTTTAGAATGATTCCGCCAACAAGATCTTCACACCTTGATTTTCCAAAAAGACAGATTCTTGATCAAGATCTTCGCAAAAATTCAACTCAGGAGATCTTCAGAGTGACAACGATATTAGGCTTCAGTAGAACTCAACACTTGAAGTGGATCTAGAATAGAGGACTGGCTGCTACCTCTCTTGTGGGCAGTTGATCCGAGCTTGCTTTCTTGATAGCACGAGTTTTTCATAGAGCTTGATCTTACTGCTCGCGTTGATCGTCTCCAAATTGAAGTACAGGTCCATTTCCTTGTTTTTTCGCTGTTTCTGTGCTTGTCCAAGTTCGCTAATTATCTCTAAGAATCGTCAAATTTTGTATATTTCGTCAGCAATATTGATCAGTAGTATTAGGTAAAAATGAGTTATGCGTCTCTCACTTAATCTTTCAGTTTCTAGTCATAGATTCGTTTACAAAGATAAGGTAAAAATGGCAATAAATAAGCTAATAAGTGTGTTATAGTTGTAGACATTTTTCTACCTAGGTACTATGATTTCCAAATTGCATATAATTCTGAATGATTCGTGTGCTAGAAGTTGAAGTTGCTAGGTAGATTGGTGTAAACAACATGCTATGTTGGAATGAAGAAAAATGAGTACATTTGAAGATATTATGACTTTGATGATTATGAATTTGCGTATGTCATTTTGTAGCCCAGTTGGCTGGCTGCTCGTCCAATGCTCTGGTGCTATCTTCTTCTGAAGTGTCGTTCCTCTATAATTTCATGAAGAAACGCCTACAACCCTAGAAGTCGCCAGTTATTCCGCATTCCCATCCAGCATGTTCTTCAGCTTCTCCCTCTCCTTCTGGGCCCGCAATTTTTCCAATTTCTTGGCATCCGCAATCCTCTCTTTGGCGGCTGCTTTGCCCTTCCTGTGCGCCTCCATAACCGGCTCTGGTGGCATGTAAGGCTGTAAAAGGCAGACAGCCATCAAGGGGTCTCGTACATCGCCTTGAAGATTAGAGGAGCATTTGTTGGGCGCTAAGACTAGGAAGCTAAAGAGTGAGGATCGTCAGGTAGTAAGTACATTGCGCTTTGCAGATAGGCGCACGAAGCTGTTAATCTACTCGCCCTTATCTAAGTACATCTAAGATACTAACTGTAACTTTATGCTCGTATAATTACATCAAGAATCCAAACTACTTACGACTAAAAAAATCCAATGCCATAACTTTCGCCTTGAACGGCGTCGGCTCATTGCTCAACAAATCCGCATAGGTTGGATTTAAATCGGAAAACTCGATGTCCTGAAACAACTCCGGCCTAGGCATCGGGTCCATATCCTCCAACTTGGCCATTTTGGACTGTTGCATCTCTAAATGCACACAGTAGTCATGAATCACGTTCAATCGTTTCGGAATGGACTTCTTCTTGACGCTTTGGTCACGGAGGTTTTCGAACAGCTTATCGGCTTCGACTAAGCCGTGACTGGATGCCTGGTGTATTTATTGTGTGAAAAGTAGACTGAGCCGTGACTGGATGCCTGGAGGTGTTGGTGTAAGTATTTATTGTGTGAAAAGAGTACTTAAGACAAGCTTGTTGAATTTGTAATTCACATTAATATTTTGAGACATCTTTATGGTCCCGAGAGAAACCTCTAGCATAATTAAGCAGGCTCTATGACTTGTTGTTGCAGGTGTTAAATACTAAGTGCCTCATGTAGGAAGTCTAGAGTTCTCTACCTCTCCCAACTTTTCCGGTCCTCTGCAAGTGATGGCATCTGCCTTCTTTTCGTTGTTTTCGTGCAGAATCTTGATGAATTGCATCCTTGCTTTGGAAATAAACTCGAGACGGTCCATCTTACGAGCGAGGATGACCTGTAGGTTTGGATTTGAATTGCTTAGGCGGCTTTTTTTGGAGAAGTGGGGTAGAAAGTAAACTACCTGAATGATTAATATGACTCTTCATTTCGCAACAAGCAAGTACAATTACAAGAACTACGTTCTTGCTCCTTTTGATGAGGGTAAGAGCTAAAAGCGTCTCACTAAATAACTAACCTTCTTCCCCGCATAAGCTTCTCTACTTGGCGATTCTGGAGTGGTGAGCAAAGTGGCCAGTGCAGGGTCCACAGGACGCTTTTCGGGACTCCCCACAGTACGCGGCATTTTGTTGTGGGTTGCTACAACGAAAGACACTAGAAGATGAACGAGTCAACACCGTGAATTGATGTTCGTAAGTGCGAAAAGGAAAGGTTGCAGGCTATAGGTACTTGTTGTGAGGAGACAAAAAAATCTCACGAGTTCTAGGAGTAGAGGTTCTCTAATTATGGGAATCTTTATGGGATTGCTGAGTAGTACGTAGTTAGAAACTACAAATTTGAAATAATGCCTGGAGTAGGAAATAAACAGAACAACAATTGAGATAAAAATGAGACTGTGGAATTCTCAACAGAGATTGCAAACTCACCACAGAAGTGTTTACAGACAAATCACTCTCATTCAGATTTCTTAGACTCGCTCGGCAACAGAAGAGACTATCCTTGATGAACTACATGGACAACGCTCCTTGGAAGGAACAAACACAGACCCTGCCTTACATGCAAACTCGGCTTTTTCACGCAGATCTGCCTCGTTCTAATCTTAGCTTCAGAGACTAGCTTCGCTCAACAGAATCTTTGATCAATTCTGTATGTGAAGAGTCACTCTCACTCTATAACATGAAACCCGATTGTATGGATACTCGTCATACAGATTGGAGATGAAAGTACAACACACGCCGAACAATAAGACACAACTGTAGCCTCGCAGAAGATAGTATCTTCGCCAGAGAGACTTCAGGTGCATTTTCCTGGGGACTACATTCTAGATTGTTCTGCCTTCTTCGTTGCACATGATGGGAAAACTATAGCACCAGTAGTCATGCATACATGGTGCACGTATTGTACCACCGCATGTCGTCAGTCAAGCAATGCGGTCCACATTTTTTCATAATCTAAACACTACTGTTTACAGACGCAAGAAGAGATTAAATCATCCTTCACTCTTTTCATCAAAAAAACGTAGTACTTATACTTGCACAACTGTGCTCACTGGCTTGCATCTGCTGCAACTCTGATGAGTATTGATCCCACTATCAAACTAATCAGAAAAAAAAAAGCTCCACTTACAAAAAAAACGTTCACTTGTTCAACTTTTTAAAACTTTTTGGCAGAACTACTGCTGGAGGTACAAATCGATTTAAATCATATGGAGCTGACTCACCATTTACTATGTTGATTCCTACTATGGTGATGCCTGTGGTGATGCCTGTGGTGATGTTTTAGCGGCTGCAGTGTTCGAGGCCGGCGGCGGCAGGACGTCTTCAAAGTCGCCGCTTCCGGCAGCAGAGGACAATTTCGAATAGATAGTTGTCGGCGCTCGAACGGTGCCGCCTTTGTTCACCCAATTTGCTGGGAGAAAAATAATGAATAATCTTCATGGAATCAATTATAGCATTACAAAGGGTTGTTGATCGTTGAAGCAACTACTAGCTAGGCAATGCTAAAAAAAACAGCTAGCAAGGCAATGCGAAAAAAATGTTTACCGGCTGTTACGAGCTAGTAAAGTCACTCTACCAAAAAGTGTTTTCATTTTCAACCATATCAATTAGGAGATATTGAAAGTGAAAACGGATTTTGATCGTGTGAAAGTTGTCAACATTTTATTCTCTAACTGTTTTACAAAGAGGAAGAACTGCAACAATAAGAACATCGTTACTTCTAATAGGCCTCGCAAACAATAAGAATCATCGAGAGTACTTAGCCTCTACTGAAGCGTGGAGAGCACTACATAATAGCGACTTTCAAAAAATCAAGGCTCAATGTGTTGAAATTTTCATGCGGTCTAATTATGTACCAGCTTCACCATTCGCATCCTCCGCAGCATGTGTCAACACTCAAGGAGGAGGTCAAACTAGTAAATTTCGTATTTTTGACAAATGGCTGTGGTAACTATGTTTAAGTAGCTAGGATCGTATGGTATGAAAAAAAATCTTTCATCGGTAACACGTGTCTAATACCGCTACGCTGTAACGAACTAATGCGACACCACAGTAATACCCTTCCACCAACCTCAAACGCTGGTGTAAAGCCATCTAATGCGAGACCACAGTAATACCCTTCCCCCCTTTCTCTCCTTTTCCGCCAAAAGCCGTGAAACCAAAACCGCGTCTGTCGCCAAAAGGCAAAGGGCGCTCATACGGTCCTCGCATGCGCCACCACGGGTCGCCTTTCCAACCCCAAGTAGCTCCCCATGCCTCCTGCTGGCCGCGGGCAGCGCGTTCGGGGTATGAAAAGTGAGGAGTTTGATGGAGCGATGGTGTGAGATGGAGGGATGTTGTTGTTGTTGTTGTTGTAGTAGTTGTGGGGGGTAAGGTGAGTTGTTAATGTACGATATGAAAGCATATGTTCTTGGTGTAGGAAATCTGATTTCAATGACAGGTCTTCAGTGTCGCCGATGTTCTCAGCAACTACAATCCTCACCAAATCATAACGTTCTCCCCTTCCCTCTCGGTTTCTCCTCCTCTGAATTGGGGTGATATGGCCCAAGCTCATACTGCATCAGGTAGGCATCGAGGTCGAACGAGGGATCGATGGCAGCCTAGAAAATTGACAGGACAATAAGATAAACCACAAGCGATTATTAATGCGTGTAAGGTAGTAGAAGGAAAGATCGAGTGATAAACAATGATCATGTGTAGTAATGATTGACAGGAGGACAATTAATAAGATGAAGTAGTTGATGCAAGAAATATGGATTAGAGTTTGAGTGAATTAGAGTTTCTCACTGCATAGTACCAGCAACTGCCTCCTCTTCGCTTCCTGCGAGACCGGTAAAAGGTTCTTTCCTTGCGGTTTTCCCTCTTTTTAGAGTCAGCTTTAACACATCTTGGCCCCCTCATCTCGACCCCTTTCCCCTTGTATTTCATGAGAATACAAGGCGAAAGGGGACCAAGATGCCGAGGAAGATGGACACTAAATGTTGACCATAATCTTTATTGAGTTCTACGCTGAAGTGTACGTCATCACCCTTTTGGAATAGGCCGATGGCTAACCTATTGATGTAAATATCGCATCCATAGACCGCAAATGTTGCTTCACATTCGAGAAACCCATAGCCCTTCTCCTGTGTGGAGTTTGATAATTCATGTCGACGGGCACAAAAAATCATGTGGGATGAAACATCAACCTAAGTATATTGTAATGCTCGAAGTGCAAGTGAATTGCGAAAGTCCTTTTGAGGAGCACTAGCAGGAGACAAGTCAGTAGAAGTACCGGCCACCAGCTTTTGATATTTCCTCTAAATCTGCCTTGCGCTGGATCGGGCAGTGGTTCTTCTGCGCAGAGATCCAGGAAGTCTATTGCCGTACCAGGACGCGCTTTCATAAAGATAGCAATCAAACTATCACAGGCATCGTCGCTTAATTCCAGGAGGTCGAGCGGCATTTTGTTTGAAAGGAAGAAGGACTAATTACACTTTATAAAACACAGAACTATAAATCACTACTGAAGGAGGAGAAAAGGAATTGTCTACTACTGCACGTGCACGACGACCACATTTATAACATCAACCGTTTCTCAATAGCTCACTTGTACTCATTTTCTAGCGCAAGATTGCCCGCCAGAGGTTGAAAATCAAGCGTGCATCATGGTTTCTTCTCTCGCAGTACAACCATCTCTCTGTAGTTATTACTTCTATTTTTTTCGATGTTCCTGTGCACGCTTTGCGCCCTCGTTGTTTTTTGGAGGCGTTCTCATGGACCACATTTTGTCTCAGTGATAAACATGCCTTTCGGACTGGTACTATTAAAATCGACTGCGAAGAACAAGGGCAAGAGCGTTACAAAGCCCGTGTACAACACGACATAAATCGCTGCGGGTTTACCAGGAGTTCCATGGAATTTCATGCGAAAGTTGTGGAAAGAATCCTTGATTAATAGGCGTCTTGGGTTCTTGGGGAGGATGAAGTATGTAAGCTCAGGATTTCATGAGCAGGTACTTAAAAGGTTTGCGGAATATACTTTGCATTCGGGAAAAGGTTTGCGGGAAGAGAAGTAGACTACTTTGCATTCGTCTGCAGATCGACATAACCTCCCTCTCAAAAAGCCGGCTCCAACGAGTTATAATGCGCACTAGTGAACAAATACTTGTGATAGGTGATTCTCAGTTCCCATTCTGCGTTATCTTTCCCAAATTCCAAGACAGGGTCTCCGTCGCCTTGATAAACCTTAACGCGTACTTTCAAAGCACGTGATAAAGCGTTGATTTCCATATCGCCACCCCACAATGCATCGCGCACCTTCTGCAAATAGTCTTCCCATGAAGGCGCATCCTCTGGCATAAAGCACATGTACTCGTCACGAAACCGATCCAAAGTGTCCGCGCATAGGTGCCGCAAGTCGTCGTGCGTATATTTCTTCGGGTAATCTTCTTGTTGTAGCTGATGATTGAGAGCGCGATAAAGACAATTACCGTCAGACGGAATGTCGACAATGCGCATGCCCTCACGCCTTAGCTGTTTCTCCATACGCTGGTTCTCTAAATCGGAGACGGGAACCTGCGAGGATGTTGAGGATGGTTTGTGTGGTGTAGATTCATTATGTTGGTTGACACATTTCTATTAACTAGATCAAGAGGTGACGGCGAAGTAAGATAGAGGTGGTTTCAGGTTTGGGTAAGTAAAAATCGTTCTCAAGAATCTTGAAAGTGTACCAACTACAACGTCTACGTCGTGATCACATGATTGATTAAGTATATCAGACAATAGTAAGTACCACTCCTTCCATGATCTTCTCCCTTTCTGCAATGGCATCTTGCTTCCTTTGATCCTTAGCGTCTTTTTGTCTTTGCTTTTTCGCTCTCTTTCGTGCTATCTTCTCCTCCTCCGTAAGATGCGCCTCTCCGACAGGATCCGCACTGATATTTGTTGGCGTTGCAGATTCTGCTTCTTGCTCCTTAGAAGAAGTCCCAGAAGGTGCTGGTGGAGTCGTGCTGTCGTTGTCTTTTTCTCCGACAGGTTCCGCATTTGCCGCAGCAGAAGTTGTAGCTGCTTTTTGAGGACTTCCCGACCTCGAACCACTGCTACCACCTTCCTGCTCGTTTCCACCTCCAGTACCAGTACCAGGAGTGATTTTCACTTTGTCATGGAAAGCGGCAATCAGTGAGTCTTCTAACTCTTTGTATTTGGCTTCGACTTCGCGTTTTCCTTGTTTATCCTTGGTCCGCTTCTGCTCTGCTTTGCACTTGTCGCGCAAATCCTTGAGCTCGCGCTTGTGCTGCTGCTCCAGCTTACCACGACCGGCTTCCTCGTTGCCGGACATTGCGTCGGTGCTATGGGCCTCGCCCTCAGGAGAGGCGGCGCGAGAAGCACTCATTCTGATCTTGCTGTTGCTCTTGCTGTAAGAAAAAACTATAATGGAAAGATCTTATTTTGTAGTGCACCAATTGAGGAAATTTAAGAGAGAGATTGCTTTCTTATTTTGTACTGCACCAATTAAGAGATTCTGGCTCCATTAATTGTCCGCATGACAAGAGATTTTGGCTCCACAAATGATTAGCATAAAGGTTGATCTTGTGCTACTTGGTAAGTGAAGAGACTTTTCCAATAAAAAAATTAATGGAGGAAATTGCTAAACAAAATAAATGGGATAAAATTGGAGAGTCGCAGTCGCCTGTTTTTGCCGTTAATGAAAGGAGTCAAATTATCTACAGCTAAACTCTGCCGCACCCTCCGAAATCTATCGCTTCCATTGTGGGATCTCTGCGTTCTGTATGAATGAAAACAGAAGACTTGTTACCTCATTTTGGATCCACCGTGATCTTTGCTTTTTGTCCACTTTCAAAAACAAGTTGAACACGATCATTCTCCGAACAGTTCCTTGTCGTTTCATCACAGACTCAGTCGGGCCTTCTACAACTCACGACGAACTGTTGGTGTACACGTTTCACAGTAGTTTTTGATAACGTCTAGGGTGGCGAACCTTTGCGCACTGGGGTGGGAGGCGGATATGAAGTAGAAGTTTTTCATCCTAGAAATTAGCATTTTGACAGGAAAAAATCAGGGCTTTGCTTGCTTCTTGGAGGGTGGGTAGAGGTCCAAAACCGCGCTAGAAGCCTCGTTGGCACGTATTGTTGTGTACAACAGAAACATTTTAGAGGGTGTGTTCAGCTGGAATAAACTACGTATGAAGCATTAAGAGGCATTTTTGAACAGTGGATCAAAATCCACTCATCAGACACGCAAGAACTTCTAGACGTCTTGATCTTCTCCAATAAGAAACGAATTCGACGAAGGAATCCAAATCTATTCATTCGGATCAGCTTTCACCTTCGCTTCCTCTCCCTTGTTATTAGCGATAAGCCAACTACTACTATTAATTTTGTCTCCAAGTGCGTCCACCATCTTTATCCCCAACTCATTGCACACAGTCGCTTCTGGCACACCTGAATTTTGGATCAGATGATGTGTTCTTTAGAACAAAAAACTAGGAGGATATTCGATTTGTTCATAATCTTCTACTTTCGTATTATTTTAAAAGCTTAACATTGATTCCATCACACTACCCTCATTCTTCTGATCGCCTCCGTTGGTGAAGATATCGGGTTTTATGATCCTCAAAGTGGCACAGACAGAGCGGTCGTCGTCACAGGCTTCGATGGCAGCGTCTACGCATTGCATTAGAAGAGTGGAAAAGTAGTGGGTCTTTGTCAGGTCTTGACGAGTCATAAAAGTTAGTATAGTCCTGAATTTTATATTGCAAAAAACCAAAACAAAAGCACTCATAACGCCAAGCTCCGCACGATCTTCAGTCGATCAGCGCACTTCATGAATGGCTTCCCCTTCTTCATCGTCGCTTGTTTGTCCGAATTGATGATGACGTATAGTTTATCCCCCAAGGCTTTGGACTGTTCTAGGTATTCGATATGTCCAGGATGGATTGGGTCAAAGTACCCGCTCGCGCAAACAACGGTACCCGGCATTTTGAGGGAGGTGGAGTGAGGTTGCGATACTTCTAATCACGGATAGTTATAGCTTTGAATACAACAGCGTGTATGCTGACTATGATGTACTCGTGATATCGTGAGGCAAGCGGATGTTGGAAATGGCCCTCTTCTTGGCCGTAACGATATAATGTACATGATCCACCGATAGCCAGACCAACTCTCGCAACTAGTAGCGCAACTTCAACTTCCCCATCAGCCATTGGAAACTCGTGTTCCTGCGCTATGATCTGTGACCTTGCAAACCTATGATTGCATGCGGAACATGTTGTCGAAAGACAATCCTCCAAAGGGCGCTTTCGAACACTTTCTATGTGTAGTATGATCATGGGAAGCTCTTGAATATCTTTACATGTCTTCAACATCTGGTTCAGCGAGTAGCTTCGGAAGAATCTCCGACGACGCACGAGGCTGACTACCTATGAAGACGTTCTGCTGGTGTAGAAGTGAAGAGGGTGGACGCACATCAAGAATCTTCGGCGACGCACGAGGCTGACTACCTATGAAGACGTTCTGCTGGTGTAGAAGTGAAGATCCTCCTGGGGAAGTGGGTGATGCTGCGGTTGGTGTAGAAGTGAAGATCCTCGTGGAGATCCTCCGCTTCTTGGAGCTGCTGTTCCGCCAGTAGTATGTAAATGCTGCACGTCTCCTCCAACCTCTATTTCTCTTCCGAGAACTACTTGATCCAGCTCCCTAGTACCTGCCATTGCGGGGTCCTCTCCACCCGCTGGGTTTTCAGCAGTCGACGGCATCAAAGGGATATTTCCCCCATTGTCACCACCATTGGTGCCACCTCCAGGAGGTGGCACCGCAGGTGGATTCTCTCCACTTGAAGGTAGCACTTTTATCACCACAATGAGCAGGATTATCAAGGCAACTATGCCTATCGTGCTCATCAATAGCTTATTCTTCCACCTGTTGATTTGAGAATGATATGAGAGAGTGATGAAGTCTCGATCATGTTCTGACGATGATGGTGACGAGTGGTGGGTTCATTTTAACAAGACAAAGGACTCTGTTGTAAGTTTGTTACATAAGAGAAATTCAAATGGGCAATTGTAACAAAAATTCAAACTATCACATGGGTTGTACCAGTAATGCTTCTTCAACCTCGCCGCTGACGCTTCCAAAAACTGACTCGCATCCTCCATTTCTCTAGACCGGATTTCCAGAGCGTGCATTTGGTTCGCATTCTTCAGTACACTCTTCAAACTCTGCTCTGTCGTTGCTTGTAGAAGCTTCGTCTTCTCGTACACGTGATAATACCTCTCTGCACTCGCCGGGTTTTCGTAAGCGTCTAGGAGGGAGGCCATCTTACGCACTGTGTCGTGGACAAGCGGATGGGATTAGAGAGGAGCAGTCTAGCTGTGATAGAAGTGAATAGGCGAGTTAAGAGTAACTTAAGGAAAGATCAAGTAAAAGTTATAAGAAAGAGTCTATATCAAGGTAAGAAAGACTCTGTATCTGAGGTGACGTCTTATCACTCTAACTTCTTGCACAACTCTATAGCTTCTTGCACAACTCTATAGCTTCTTGCACAACTCTATAGCTTCTGGCACAACTCTATAGCTTCTTGCACAACTCGATAGCTTCTTGCATAACTAATCGCTCCGTTATCAACGAATGGTGGCAGGGTATTCAGTTGCTCCGGAGGCAGATAATCCTGTACGAAATCAGCTACCGTGTTCAAAAGCTGAAACGCCAGTCTCTCTGGATACTCCACCGTGGCCGTTACAAGAATGTAGAGAATTTCTCCTCGTCCGTCGAGGAGACAACAGACGGCACCTGCACTCCATTGCAGCCTTAGTCGCTTCCCGGGAGCCATCTTCCACCTGCCGTTGTTGGTTCTTCTATCGGAATCGGTATAGGTACTAGGTCTCTCTACTAGTGTCCCAGAATTAGTAGAAGTCATCATCATATAGAGATAAGCAACCCCTTACAAATATCAGCTGCTTCCGGTGTCACCTATCAAACCACATTCCTAGACCTTACAAATATCAGCTGCTTCCGGTGTCACCTATCAAATCACATTCCTAGACCTTACAAATATCAGCTGCTTCCGGTGTCCCCTTTGAAATCACATTCATCCAACGTCGAAATTGAATCGTCATCCTTCAGTTTGCTCCTACAATACATTTAAATAGTACTTAGCCGCCTGCAGCAGCTTTGAAAAGATAGCGTCGCATTCAGGTGTCGAATCGCCACAAGCTGCAAGTATTGAGTAATCCGACACTCGTCCGAAGGACACGTAGGGTAGCATTTTCTTGCTATTTGCACCTGGCAAAGCGGTGCTGCCCACATAGCCAGGACTTCTTTTGGTGGTCACGGAGGCGGATAAGGCATTGCTTGCCTGGGCTGGGCCGTTCTGCGGAGCAGGAGGCTGATTTTGGGATAGGAATAGGAATTTTGCTTATGGATTTTGGACTCTTAAGTAATGCGTAGACCTCCAGGTAAGCGAGACGATATCCATAGCTTTCGTGGAAAAGCAGGTGGTACCAGCAACTGCGCGCCGCTCCCAGCACCAGCTGCTTCGTCAGCACTAGCCATTTTTTCAATGAATACAAATACAAGTGTTACTACACTAATGCAGGAAGTCTCAATTATACGTTACAACTGAGTTTCCAACAGCCCGAATGAACACTCACATGATGAACGTAGGGAAACCCTGAGCGGTAGTGCCACTACTAGCTCCGACTCCGACTAAGAAGGACAACAACAATCTAAAGAATCCATCAGACAATGTTGAGAAACACTTGTTCTTCTCCCCTGCAAACATAGAAGAATAAACAAGTTGTCTACCATTGTGATGATAAATGAGCCATTCCTTCAATCGCTCATGCGCTTGAAATTTTCTCGGTGTGACATCATCTCTGGAGCTCAAAAGATCATGCAGTCGCTACACAAAAGGCCTGATTTCGTGTGCGTGATTTCCACACCGCGTTGGAAAGATCATAAGAGTATCTTCTGTTCTTGCCAACCGATTGTGTGAACACAGGATCTGATAGTATCAAACAGCGCTTTCTCGTATTCTCGTATTTTCAAGATCAGTCGGGTAATAATGCCAGCAGGAAAGATGTGTGTCTGTCAGCAGGAAAGACGTGTGTCGCTAAGAAAGGGGGTACAGTTGATTGCTTCATTCTCCATCACTACCTTCTGGGGCACCATCTTCATCTTCCGACATGTCTTCGTCATCTGACAACATGTCTTCGTCAGATGCTTCCTCTTCGTCAGATGCTCCTTCAGAGTGCCTAGTTGTATCCTCTTTCTCGTCTTCTTCTTCGTCCTCCAAAAAGTACACATCCCTTGGCAACTTCATCTTGTAACACAACCAAATGAGCAGTTTAAACGGCACAGCCTTCTGATTCTTCTTCCTCACCATCACGCGTCTAGGAAACATCACTTGCACTTGACTCATGTCCAACAACTCCCGCGCGTAGGCCGAGTGCAAGACCGCAATGGGTAGCAACAGGCAAAAAGGCTTCCCACAATCCGCCAATGCCTTCAGTACTTGGTGTTTCATTTCTGGCGTTGTATATGGCGGATTGTCCCAGATGAAATCCACCTTATTCCGTAAGAATCTTTCGTTCTTGACAAATTCGAAAAAATCCTCGCCTGGTCGGTGATGAACGTTCTTGAAGCCTAGAGAAAGCAAATGCTTGCGGCACAACCCATCGTAATAAAATGGCTGCCATATGCGAGAGGTTTTTCTAACGATAGAAGTAGAGGCGCTAGAAGAGGAGGATGTCGTCTCGCTTGAGTCCAGCAGAATCCTAGCTACTGCCTTCCAAGCTGACCGACAAGTCTGCCATTCGTCCGAGACCATAGTCCGTACACTTTGAAAGCAACTGCCACGTTGCGAGTCATCGAACTTCTCTTTCTTGTTAGTTTCGAGGACAGGAGCGTCTTGCCTGTTTAATACTTCCTTTCGCTTTGCTGTTGCTGACTTCTTCTGTACATTTGTTTTTGAGGGAATTGTCGTCGTGGAGTTGTCGGATTTTCTGTCAGCAACAGATATTTTGCTTGAAGATTTTGAGACGGTGGTGCTGTCGTTCACCTTGGGAGCGCGCTTCCCAGCCTTCGGACCGCCAGGTCTTGGGACCTTCATTTTTCCTCGTTTAAAAGCAACCTCAACGAAGCCACCTTTACAGTCTCTATCAACTTCCGTCTAACGACCTGTAAGTCTATACTAAAACATAAGGCCTGGTGACTGTTTAAAGAACACACTCACGACTCTACCTCTGCGTGCGCAACCTGCAGAAAATCAAAATGTTGAAAATATTAGACTGCCACCAACTATAGCTACAATGATGTCTACATTATAAGATTAAGATTAAGAGGTTTCTGGCTTGCGACAGCAGGGGCCATGGCTCCAGAAGGTCTGGGCTTAGCCACAAACCATGATTATCCACAAACTTCAGTGTCTCTTGAGATCCAACATCCTTTCATTCCAACATCCTTTCATTCCGTTGAGATCCAACATCCTTTCTTTCCAACATCCTTTCATTCCAACATCCTTTCATTCCGTTGAGATCCAACATCCTTTCTTTCCAACATCCTCCAATTGGGATCCGAGCTCGTGGTGTAAAGGAGCTATCCGAGATCGTGCAATAAACGTCCTGGATCATGTCATTGCTGGGATCCCGAATCATGGTCCGTAGATCATGGTCCGTAGAGAACCCAAAACCTGTGACCTTGTAGAGTTTGGATCTGATATCTGAAAGAGAAACCCCCCGAAGAGAGAGCAGGCACTGGCAGCCAAGAAGAAAACAGTATCTGAATGCTCAAGCTCATTGGCCTCGATCAAGTCAGGGCGCCACGTGCACCGACATCACGAGATTTATAGTGTAGATCTATTCGGCGTCACAGTCATCATTATTTGTCCTTACAAATCTCTTGTCTATAAAGTGTTGCAGTCAGTTCAAATAAAGGTCCATCGCTATGCCAGTTGATGACAATGATGACGATGGTTCTCGGACTCTTCCGTCGATTTCCTTGTCATAAAGGACTCCATCAGACAGGTCAGTCCGTGAAAATTGCAGGTGAAAAATCCTTTCGTTCTAAAATTGTCACACTAAGACGCCTCCCCATCAATGCTCCTCGTAAAAATGTCTTCAATTCAATTGAAAGTGTACGCTTTTTTTTGTAGTGCCAGGCTTAAGTTCAACCTCAGGGACCTCGATCACGTCAGAATGCCACGCGTTTTTCTTTTTCCATAGGTTTTCTTTTTTTTTCCATAGGACTACATGCTGCCTCCCATTCAACTACTTAAATAACCCTCATTTAACAACTTACATACCGGGGGAGCATTTCAAACTTACATGCCATGTGTCCCGACTTCGCGAGAGTTATAGTGCAGATCTGCTCGGAGTCACAGTCCACGTCGGATGCGCTGTTAGGAAACGAGCCCACTGATTACTCTTCCCTTGAACCTTTATGCAGACCACCTCCTTCACAAGCTGACCACGATCGTCTTCCTCTATGATGATAAAGTTGAAGAGACGTAACGACGAAGTTGCATGACGGGGGGCGTCGGCGCTGATAGGACCGAGAGGCAAAGAGCTTGGATGTTTATCCGAGAAGCTGCCGGCGACGGACGGGGTTTTTCGTCTTCTATAGTATACGCTAAAACTTGGATCCGTCGACTTTATGATGATCAAACTTAGGAACTAAAAGGCGTAGTGACGTAAAGTACTAAAAGTAGAATGTTTGATTCCCTATTGTACTGTGTTCTAGTAGAGTATCAAAGTAGATCTTCGTGTTGTACTAGTTACCATTAATGTTTAAGTACTAGAGCCAACGGCAAAGAGGGGTCTACTCTAGCCCTTACTCGTCTTGCTCATTTCTATTACAGACTCAAAATAAGCCACAAAATTCGTTCGGTCTATGATAGCCGAGCTATATAGAAACAGTGGCACTTTTTTGCTATAATAGAACCCAAGACAGGGTGGTTCTGACTTACTATTCCCATCGGTGAAAACACTCGTCCAATAGGCAAGTCGAATAGTGGTCAGACTGGTGAGATGGCCATAAAGAGCACGAAGATCGTAGTGAATTGACAAGCAATCACTCGTTCGTCTTTAGGCACGCTTTTGGCGTGACCAAGCGCCGACCATTGCCCATAGCCATAGGGCGATAGGATAGGAAGTTATTTGCCGTCCACAGAGAAAACCTGTATTCTCCTCTTGTACGATGTGCTCACTCTTGTCGTCATATGACAACAACTATATCGGCTAGTATCAGACATTTCATTACATCCATAGGCTTACGTTTAGAGGTCCAAATCGAAGGCTAGATCTAGGATGCGATATAGAATTTTTTGAATTCTTCACGAAAGAAACCGTAAGATCGTACACAGATACAACAAACTAAAACAAATCATCAAGTTTTCTCCGCCTAAAAGCGACACTAGATCAAACCCACCCTGTGAATCAAACAGAGTGAGTTCCTTGAAAAAGTAAAAAATGTGAGTGCCGATATTATGAACCTAATCCTTCTTACTTTCCAAACTTAAACACCTACGGAAAAAATAAACGGGTCTTCACATGAAACAAGAAGATGTCGGCATCTCCCGTAGGCAACATAAGACACCTCCTATAATGAGCATAAGACACTCTCCGCAATGGAGAGAAAACTGTCTTATGCAATTATCATGTATAGGACCTCTAGGAAACTATGCCACACAAAGGAACGCTATTTCTACTGTTGTTCTAAAAAGTGGTAGAGCCTGTATTACTTATTGTTCCAATTCGATGGAGTCGTGGAGATAGAGCCAATGTTCTGTCAATTAGCGTCGTCGGATCGCCACTGAAGAGTCGATGAAAGCTTATTCTAGAATTTAATCTAGAATGTTCGTGGCACATCGATTCATCGACGATCACAGAAGAATTATTCACAACTCTGATGTGTTTTTTTAACAATTATGTGTCTAACAATTGCTCTTGTTGTTCATCGCGAAGCTGCCCTACCACCAATCACATAATCAGACCAAAGATAAGCAACATGGCGTAAACTTCAGGTTCTTCTTCTAGTATTCAATATCTTCTACCAATCTGAGTCCCTTTCTCCATTCTATCACAGATTCCATTCCATTGAGTCTAACATTGGCTAGCATACCAACACCAAGACTATAGGATGACACCCTGCTACCTCAGAAAAGAAGTAACGAATCACTATTCTTCTTTCACCAATATCCTTCTCAATCAACAACTTCAACTTCTCTACCAGTTTTCTACTTCCCTTTCTCCATTTCTCTATAAGATAACGATGTTGCTGATCTCCATCAAATCAGATGAGGGTGTAGAATGTACATGAATCTCTCGTGGTTCTTTTTGTGCCTGCGTTCAGAAAATTGGGTTGCATTGTAGCATATAGACATATTGTCTAGGTACAACATTGGGTCGTCGATCGCACTTGTTAGAGGAACAGCTTGGGGTCTCTAGGTTCATCTTGAGGAGGTTGGAAGCCAGATCTACAACTTTGTACTTACTTGCAGTGTTTCTTGTTTTCCCTAGTAGAGGGGAAAGCTCAAAGAACTCTGTCCTCTGGCGAGTTTTCTTTTTCTTTAGAAAAGACAACCCAAACAAGTGAAAGACACTTGATGTTCTCAAGATGAAAGATACTTGATGTTCTCAAGGTGAAATATAATTTGAAGCCATAAATTTGCATACCCTTTCCCTCTATAAGGTCCACCGAGCCGACCTGGATCCGCCAAGTAATCCGGTACCATTCGATGTTCGTTGAAGTGCATATGCATGCCAAGGACGCCAGCAAAGCCGTCTTCTCGAAACGGGTCACGTTTTATTTTCCAACTGTCTAGCGGAATGACCCGGTGTGCTTCCGTCATACTCATGCCATCAGCAAGCACCTGCGTTAGCGCTGCTCACACCCTAAAAATCCATCTTGAGCCTCATCTCGGATATCTATTTCCTCTTATGGACGGACAGGTTCGAGATGCTTCTGGAGATGGATTAATCGAAGGCTTAACTGTGCGCTATCCCAAGCAAACGGGCGTCGTATAGTCATGACAGTACGCAATTTTTCCAGTGTCCACAATTCTTGCTGCCTCTCCGTCATTCTCGCGCCTCGGTCCCTGTCTATCTCGCCAGAACGTGTGACGATGCTTCTGTGCTGAAATGACCCCTCCTCAGGACAGGCCGTGCCGCCACTGGAGGACATTGCAGTCGCCTCCCCTGGATCTTACAGCTCAGGACAATTCATTTCTTCACTTCAGTTCGTAGGGATGAGCTTCGAAGCAGAGAGCTCAGTGCTTGAATCTGTACTAGATGAAGCAGAGAGCTCAGTGCTTGAATCTGTACTAGATGTACACCTATCAAAACAGCTTACCAGTCGCTTTTTCTTCATTTACTATAATCACTTTGACTAATAATATGGGTACTGATCGTGTTGAAATGAATTATCATGAGTGGAGGTCACCTTAATGATCACTCGTCGCTTCACTACGCCCTCCATCACTTCGCGGTGCATATTCGTCTGCACTCAAAGCGTTAAAGGCTGCCACATTTTTACATTCTTGAGAACCTCCTCCAGACCTCTTTCCTACTAGAAAGAGAGTAAGGGATGGTTGTGGAGGATGTAATTGGCTAACCCTTAAAAGCGTCGTACTCACTGCGTACGAAATCCATTGGGCATTCCGAGTTGAGCTCCCGCATATCCTGCTTATCTCTAGCATCCGAAGCTTTTTGAAACAGGCCGATTGGGCGTAAACTTGCATGCAGGTTGTAGGACTGGTATTGGTAATGATAGTTAGAGCTACCCCCGCGTTCGCATCCCTGAAAGGATCATTTTCAGGTAGAAAAACAAGCAAGGAGAATGTTGAGGATGCTTCAGCGGTAGCCTTAAGATAGGGCTCGTAGGCTTCACCTGGATCTCCTACCATGCCAGAGTTACCACCACAACCAGTGCTAGACCTCTTTAAAGAACTTGTGCTCGTCTCTGAAGTTGTACTCGAAGAACTCAATAAGCTATCTATGTTAGAACTAAGAACCATCCATCTGCAGCAGCATCTAGGGCCCCCTTTAAAGAAAACGGGAGGAACAAGATGCCTGTGAAGTAAGATGGATTTCTTGTACTTAGCCTTAACTATAACATCCTTCCGCAGTGGGTCCCATGTCTCTTCTGCAGGACCGAAGTTGGCCCAGTGGTCGAAAGTCGCTCCAGGCTTTTGATCGACATCCGCACCCTTTTGGGTGAGGAAACCCGCAAAGACATGAAGAAA
The DNA here is from genome assembly GCA_905178165.1 of Amoebophrya sp. A25. Classification (NCBI taxonomy): domain Eukaryota; class Dinophyceae; order Syndiniales; family Amoebophryaceae; genus Amoebophrya; species Amoebophrya sp. A25. Next base: position 225,197 of record CAJINU010000010.1, on the reverse strand, counting down.
GGTGGAAAACAGAGTATGGCCTGATTATATTGCATGACGGGATACACCTAGGCTATGAGGGAAAACTAGCCGGCTGTTTTACTCGAGAAATTACAGCTGTAAATTCTACTGGTCGTAGGAAAGTCTGGTCTGGTCTTCTGGTCGTACCCATTGTGTTCTTTTTTTCCTACACTTGCCTACATTTCTAGTTATTTTCCTGTTAACATAAAAGACAACGTCTGCTGATTTCACCGCTTCTAGTGCATTTCTAAAGTCTATGAGGAACTACACAAGTTTTAACGTAAAAGACAACATCTGTTGATTTCACCGCAATACTGAGCGCAGAAAATCCAACTCCCTTTTCGTTCAAAAACTCTGACCAGGCTAAGGGCGATGTACCGTAGAGTGGCAAAGCACTCCACACCAAGCCAACATTTTCCAAACGTGGCTCTTTCACGTTTGACGCACGATCTGTTTGGCTAGAAGTAGCTCTAGTGGCTGTATCAAACACCTTGAATCCTGAAGTTGCGTGCTTTTGAGTTTGACTAGCACTAGCAGCAGTTGCTGCATCATCAACAAGGAGTTCTCCTGCTGCTCCACAGGAGGCGGAAGAAGATGAGCCGGAAGAAGACTTCGACTTCAATAAGAGCTCTTCCATGTTTTTCGCCACTCGTTCTTCTGCCTCGTAGCGCTCTTCTGCCTCGTAGTGCTTCTCGTCATACACGAACTCCCACCACCGCTTCGAAGCTTCTCTTCGCCCCACCACCTGCACACTCCTTAGAGGACGACCGATCCTAAGACTTCGTACTTTTACTCATTGTCACTCAGAAAAATTAATCGTAGTACAGCGAACTAAAAAAGTTGTAATAATTGTATCCGTTTGCTGCATGATAGAACGATTACTCTATTTCTTGTTCTGACTCGTAGTACCAAGAGACAAAAAAATAAAAATTACTCCACTTCTCTGTGCTGCTCTCCTTGATAGAGTCACCAGACCAGTGAAAATACAACATTCAGTAGACGTTTCCAGCTTATTTTAGAAGTTGCCTAAAATCCAAAATCCACAGTTAAGTACTTATAGTCATTCGTTATCACTTTACTGCCTTAAATCCACATACTTCGCTTCTAAACGATTTGCCTCTTCTCCAAGTTGCCAAGAGAGGACTTCTACAATCGCCTTCTTCCGGATCTCACCAGCCATCGTGGGATCATTCAGATCCTCTTTCGAAATAGCAACTTGTTGAAAATTCGACTTAAATTAGATCTGATAGTACGTTGATTTTCAAAATTCAATTGGAACAACATCAAAAGAGTAAAAAGAAGATGATGCTCCTGAGACCACACATTTGGATATTCATCAATGTGAATGGATAGGAGTTGGCTCACCTGCGACAAGGTAAGCGTATAGGCATGACGCGCCATCAGAGTAAACGGATATTCAATGTTAACCATTCATAATTGAATCTCGATTTTTTGCTTTGCCTGCTGCTGCCCTTTAACAAATACCATTTTTTGCCTGCCTTAGCAGCTGCGTCATCTTCCTTCTTCTTTTCCTCCGCGTCGTGTAGTCGCCGCTCCGACACTACCAAAGAGTTTGCCTCGACTTCCAAAGCCAGAGTTGCGATCCTTTCTCTCTTCTTCGCGTACGTCCCGCGGGGGTACCAACTTAGCTCTATCGCCCTCCTCTTCGGGTCCGCTCTTTTCAGCGGTCTTGGATGTACTCTGCCATACATGGGAACGGTTGCTCCAGAAGCGCTCTCTCCATATTGTAGACCCAAGCTCGCGCGGACTTCACCCGGAGTAGGATTTGGATTATTGCCAGATGATTCCTGTTCCTCTCGGCCTTCTAAAATGTCCCGGAAAGTGCCACTCTTCATTAGACCTACCGCGTTAGCATCTTTCTTGACGAGTGTCATATCATCCTTCCGGGCCTCGTCTTTTTCAAGTTGAAAAAATAAGGACCAAGGATCATATTGTTATAGAGGATGCTTGTTCAGCGGTAGCCTGCTTAATTCTAGGACTTTGCGCAAGGCCTGTCGGTTTTCGTATACGTGACGCACAGCCGCAGCTCTCAGTTTTTGATACTCGCGTGCAGCAGCCCTTTGCTTTTCATACAGAAGACGTAGACCTTGCTGCCCCTGTTCCACTACTATCTTTATCTGCTGATCGACATCGACGGCGGAAGAATTCTCCTCCGCGTGCTCCTCAAATGTAGACGGCGACACCCCTCCGTGAAGATACAGGTTATCCGCCTCCAGCGGGTCCCCGAGACCACTCTTAAGACAACTCTTAAGAGGACTCCCAGGAGGACTGCTAACAACCCTACTAGAAAAGGGGCTACTGGGAGGGCTTTTACCACAGGGACTATTGAGAGGACAAGTAGGTGGAGGAGTATTAGCAGGATTCAGCCTAGGAGCAGGACTCTCAAATGGAGCTCTAGTATGGCGAGGACTCTGATCGGGACTGTTAGAACGACTCCCAAGCAAAGTCTTACTGCCAACATCAGCAGTATTTCCAACTGAGTCATGTTCTCCAACATCCGAGTCCGTCCGAATGGTTTCAGAAGATAGAAGCCCTGAACTACTAGATTTGTGAGATCCAGTACTAGATTCTCTGCCCCCGATACTCGGATCTCGCTGTTCCTCTCCTTCAGAATTTTCCTCGTTGTCCTCCCTAGGTAGTTGTTGAAATAGACTTGGATCCGGGTCCGGTGGTGGGGCTCCTAACCCTTCCAGGGCCGATTTTAGCCACAAAGGTTCGACTTCGTCTGCTAGTATTAGAACGCACTACGATCCAGCATCTTTTCCCCCATCTGTGTCCCTTTACCTACTTAAGTACCTTCAAGCAGCTAACAGATGGACTAAAAGATGGGGCCGTAATAGTAAAACTATATCTCGTCGATCCCTTGTCTCTCCATCGACCGGCTTTCTCGCATAGTACCGGGACTTTAATTGAGGCTGAAACCAAGAACTACCTCCACTCCCGAAAGACCCAGATTGACGGCGAAAGATCGGTGCAGAGGCTTCTCCCCGAGCAATGGGAACATCGTCAGCGGAAAGCTCGAGCTCTTCGGTAGCGTCAGAAAAGGACTCCGCAGTTGTATCTACTTGGTGCTGATGTCCTTCTCGACGTCCAGCTCCTTCATCTACTTGCACTCCTTGATGTTGTCTCCCGAGACCATGGGCAGCACCTTCTTGTGCAATGACAGTACTAGAAGTAGAAAAGAGTCTTGTTTCTAAGAGTCTGAAGTCCTGTCTTTCCCGACCGAGCAGGCGCTCGCGGAGCTGCATTAATGCCGCAGCGCCTATTAAAGCCCAGCGGTCATTGGTCCCGGACTCTGAACGGAAGCGACCCCCTTCAAAGCTCTCCCCTTTCCCTTCGCTTTCCCCCCATCTTTCCTCAAGGGGTCGCCTCTTCGATCGAATTTCGTGACCAACCCCAATGACTAAATGATACTATTGAAAGTTGAGCCTTAAGTCTAAAGCCAGTGTCGGCTCCACTGCATCAACAACATCCAGCATCGTAATTGCGTCAAACTTCAGTGCTCCAGAGCCGCTATCTTCTTGGTCTTCCTCACTTTCTTCATACGCGGCCTTCGCCCTCAGAACGGCCACTTCAAATCTATATTAGCTACTCGTAAAGAAAAATATAACAGATCCAATTTTTTGCCTCAACTACTGGACAAGAACTTGAATTGATACTATACCAGTCCCGAGGGCCTCAGAATTCAAGAGACCGACGATCTTTCTAACAAAAAACAAAGATAAAGATGCTTGATAAAACGACAGATCCAATTTGCCTTAATTCTTGGCCAATTTGTGCAGTCCGCTCTCAGCGTGCCACAGGAGAGCGAAGTAGATTACTTTAGAGGTTACGCAATTTTTACACTCTCCAGCACATAATTCTCGGCCTCTTTTCTACTAGGAAAAGAGTCAGGGATGGTAGTGAGGAATGCAACCCGTAATGACTGCAGGCACTTCCTCCAGATTCGGCGCAAAAATCGGTCGCTCACTCCTCACTCGCGCACCACGTAGCATCGCTTCTAACATGTCAATGTCTGCGTTTTCTATGGCAACTTGCCACAAAGTTTGTCTTGCCAGGAAACGAACCGTCCGTTTGCGACCAAAAACTTCTTCAATTATAGGACCGTCGGATGCGCTAGGGATCTTCATCTTCGGATAAGTGAATAGAGCGCCATTTGTTTCATCGGATGCGCTAGGGATCTTCATCTTCGGATGAGTGAATAGAGCGCCATTTGTTTCATCAAGTGCCATTTCTTCAGCCGATGTTTCTCCTGCTCCTGTTGCCTCAGTCTTTTCAACCGTTCCTTGATCTCCTGGTGTATAATCTCCTTCTTTTTTACTTTTTGATTCTACTCCAGCCTTTTCTTCTTGGTCATCGCCTCCTTCTTCTCGGTCATCGCCTCCTTCTTCTTGTATGCTCTCTTGCGAGAACAGTGGAATGCTGCTGACGTTGTGCAACAACCCTAATTCCGCCAAATGTAAGACCGCTTTACGGTGGGCCAGAGCACATTCTGCACGCACCATAGGTTCAATAGCTTCCTCAAGCTGAGACAGCATACCCTCCAAAATAGCACTATTTTTACGATCAAATTCAATCAAGTTCAGGTCCACTGCATATTGCACCTCTTCCGCTACTCTTCGGGCAAATAGTCGCTCCTCTTCTTGACTCCTTGTGCCTTCTTCGTCTGCGTCACTGCTACTTGCGTCAGAGGATGAACATACTTCTATTAGAAGCGCTCACAGTGTTTACTGATTCATATCTATATTAAAAAAAAAATCAGTTTCAAATACAAATTCAACATGAGGAGGAGTACAACATCTTTGATCTGTGATTTCCTTGATTGATTCATTTTGATTGATGTGCCTGGCAAGAGGTCGTAAGCACGCCAAATATGCCTGAAATAAGCACGCCAAGTATGCCTCTGAAAATGAGATTCCTTGATCCGATAGTGAGTCCTTTGAAAAAACCATGTCCAAGCTGAAGACATAGGAACATGACAGAGGAACACTACATGAGTACTAAACACTAAGTAAGCCTCGTAATTCTATCTCGTTCCGCGGCCACGCGTCGTTCTCCTGCTCCTGCTTGTGTCTTTGGTAATCTTGGAGGGAACTCGAAAAAAATAGTTTCCTGTCAGCTTCCTCCACCTCCCGTGCTTGTTCTAATTTGGCGATAATTTTCTTCCGTTTCTTCACCAAGTCGTAGAATGTTAGAGCTCACCCTAATTGATCTCGAGAAACATATCAAGAGAGTCCTGAAAATGCATCATCCAATACAGAAGCACAGCAGCCACGTGTGCGCAATCGTCGTTTTCCCCTTGAAAACGTCTTTAAGATCGAGGCCCATCGTGCCCAATGGGAAAGCTCACCCTGATCCATCTCGAGGCCCATCGTGCGCAATCGTCGTTAAGATACTTGAAAAAAAAAAACCAACGTCTTTAAGATACTTCCGAAAACGTCTTTAAGATACTTCCGAAAACGCCTTTAAGATACTTCCGAAAACGTCTTTAAGATACTTCCGAAGACGCATAATTAGGGGAAGAAGCCTTAAGAAGGGTGTCAGAGGCGAAAGCGATCCTCCGCCTTTTTCCATCCTCATGTGCCTGAATATCCCACCCAGACTCGTCACTTGTTGTTGTACAGACCAACCCCTATCAGGATCTGGCAATCTCAGTGTTATTTCCTTGGCCGCATCTGGTCTTTCTTCGTCAGAGCCCCAATGGGGTACCACATCGTCTGGTAAGTGGCTTAGCGCCTACATCAAAGAGGGGTCATCAAAGAGGGGTCGCTTGAAGAATCCTTGATAGTGTGATAGTGACCCCCTCTACGTGCCCCCCCCTGAAGGTAGCCTTAAGTGGAGGTACTCCCCAATATCTTCGCGGACTGCTCCACGTGCGAGATTGCCAATCTCTGCAACTTGTGCAGTCTCCGCTTTCTCACGCACTTCTCTGATTCGAGCTTCTTCCGCACGCCGCTGATCTAGTGTCTTCTGAGGATTACTCTTGTTTGTTTCGAGTTTACTACTTCGAGTGGTCGGGGGAAGGCGGCAAGGACGACCACCTGAAGTCGTCATCCAAGGAGAATCGCCTTTGCCTCCAGCATAAGGAGGATGTACAATCTGCTCGTCTCCACAATAAGACGCTGAAGTTCCCGGTCGATTACTTTAGAACTAGAACTAGAACTAGTAGTACAAGATTTTCATTTTGATAATTAGTTAAAAGCACTAGTAAAAACCCTGAATGAAAAACTCCACAGAATTCAATTTCAATATCCACCCTCAACCTAGTACAGCGGTAATAGCCTTGCATTTAGCCTTAACTATCAGTGGTCTGTCGATCCGGTGAGTGGCCGCCAGAAGCGCGAGAACCATTGCCAGAAGCGCGAGAACCATTGCCAGAAGCCTGAGAACCTGACGCATTCGAAGGACACTGACTTCTACTCCTTCTTCTGCCACTCTCACCACCGCCAATAATTTCTATCGCTCCTTGTGCCAATGCTCGTTGATGTCTCCCCGACCCCCGTTCCATCTCTTGTCCTTGAAATAGGCCTTGCGGCAATCCTTCTTTAGAAGACCAGGAGCAGCTGGCCCCTTGAGCAGCCTGATGAGAAGGCTGTTGCTGATCATTTTCCACTTCAGGGTAGGAGCGCAACAAGCAGCCCTCAGAGTCACGCCTCACTCTTCTAGAACGTAGGGCACCTTTGATACAGCCAAAATTTTCTACTTCCAAAATAGGTTTCTTCCTGGGTGGTAGATGAAATTGAGATGAAACCTGCCCGAGTCGTGATGTCGAAAGTGGAGATCTTCCAGATCGTCCACCCTCAGGACCTGCAGGAGGCTCTCTCAAATTAGCGCTCACCCTAATCTTCCATCTTTAGATAATACATCATCGCTTGTGTGGTCCCCTTCTAATACATCGCTCAACAAGATGCTCTTGCCATGTACTAGGAGAATATTGGTGTGGTCCCCTTCTAATACATCGCTCAACAAGATGTTCTTGCCATGTACTAGGAGAGTATTAGGAGATTGTTGCACGGGATAAGTCTAGATTTCTTGAGGTGAAATAAACTAACCGGAAAAGTATTAGAAGATATACGGGACAGCTTCAAGGTGTACAACTATCTTCTGAAGATGGAAGATTAGGGGAGGCCTTAATACAAAAGTCATCTTCTGATTCCTCTACGGACGAGGCAGGCGGCCGCTCCTCTTTACAGAAGTCTTCTTCTGATTCCTCCACGGACGACGCCGGTGGAGGTGCAGGCATGCCGCACATGTTGGGTTCTTCTGTCGCCAAAAGCTTTTGCCGCGTCACTTTTTAGAACAAGAGCTTCATCCATAAAAGCGACATGATCCGTCATCTCTCCAAGTAGTAGATACGCCTTTTTTCGAGCGCTTTGTTTGTTCCCGTAAAAACAAAATGGCGCTATAAACTAATGCAGTATGCTTTTAAAGTGGGTTATTCCAGCATTCTTTTTCACGCACAAAAAGTAATAAATATGAGATGGATTTCTTACAAGAAGAGCCTTAATCTTTGTCTTTCTTTCTCCTACTACCTCCCTGCTCACGACACAGATTTGGTAAAGATGTTGGAAAGAGTTCAGCCAGCAACCCGACATCGGTGCGCATGCTTCCACCTGCTATGATAAGCCGCTTTATCATGCGCATGTGGTCTTTTTCCGTTCTCATCGCAAAGTTCATCTTCTTATCGTCTTGTCCGAAGGTGAAGTCGGTACTTTGTTTCAAAAGTTCGCTCAAATACGCTTGCAAAAGACGACTCGCATGCGCCAACTTCAACTGGTCAAGGAAGTCCTCGCTCAAGTAGTTGGGCGTTGCCTCTGGCGTAGTCGTCTTTCGTCCTTTTCTGCTTAAGCAAGTCCAGGTTCGTTCTACGCTGGCGACGTGCGCTGCAAGCAGCTTTTCTTCGATCTGTGCGTCTTGCCAATCAAGGTCGAAAATTTCAAGAGAAGTAGACGCGTCTCTTCCACTTCCATCTTCATCGGATGATGACCTTGTTGAAGCTGAATGGGAGGTTGACCAAGGGTTTGAACCGGACAACATCTTCTCTACAGTAGGTTTCTTCTCTGTACTACGTGTCTTGGTCTTCTCCTTCTTCATCTGAGCAGTAGTAGGAAATTTTTCGTTCGGGAGGTCGTGCTGGTGGCTCAAGTGATAATACAACGAGGAACCTGGTCCTCGTAAAAGGGCTGGAACAGGGCTTTGTCGGTACGCAGATACCACAAAATCGTTCTGCTCGTAGACTCGTCGCACGTACCACTTCGGAGCCTTCACAAGTTGAGGTGGAATGTAACTGTTCCAAACTGCGCTCCTTTCTAAGGACGACCAATTCGTTACTACCTGGTACGGATCCTGCACCGGGACTCGTGACAGATACCTCTCGTCACGTCCTAGAGGCACATGCTTCTTGTCAGGACTCGTCGCATTTTTATCATCTTTATGTTTTTTTGCAGAAGACTTTCCCGCTCTCTTCCGAGAAGATCTTCCGCTTTCACCTGTTCCGCTTTCACCTGGCACATACTTCTTCTCATCCAGTTCGACGTAAAACTCGAGACGCAGAGAACCGCCATGCACATCAGTCCCCGTATCATCTAGACGAAGCAAGTCGTATAGTTTGGACATCCGAAGACCCGAGCTGTGAATTTTGTAATGTAGTATTGCTATATCTCGAACTTTACTCGCTATAATTGTCCGAGCGTCGAGCGACGGCTCCGAAAGCATGCTGCCATGATCGTCGTCCTTCTTAGCGGAGGTAAGTGTTCTTTTCAAAAACAATGAATGCACGTGTCATTCAAGAGGCGAAGTGAGAATTGCAGAGTATGCATGGCAGCCTGTAAACATAGTAATCTTATAACCTGAACTGGGTGCTGGAGGAACTGGTAGTGCTTTAGTACTCTACTCGAGGACAAGGATGGTAGTGAAGGATGGAACTACGTTAAACATTCAACGGCTTAATCTTATAAATATATAATTTAAAATCTTCTTTAAACCTTATAACCTTAACTGCTGGACCCGGTCGTGGTCGGGGACTTTTGTCGATAACTGGGCTCCATTCTAAGATTTCCTCGATTTTCACTTGTGCAGATGCAGGCTTCTCCCTTCTTAGGGGCACCGGGAGTCCTCTGCTACCTCGAAGGCTTTTTAAAAAAAGCTGCGTCTTTGAACTGCCTCCTGGTTCTTCTTCTGGCTCCCTTTCAGGTTCATCCTTGGGCTCGATCAATACCACTCCCAGAGCAACATTAGATTATTATTATTATGTTCGCGCGCGACCCTTCCGCCTCACGCGTGAATCATTCATCTTTCAGTCGCATCTTTGAACTTGTGAAGGGCATCAGGCGAGAGGTGCCCAGTCATACTTTTCAGGGATGCAGATGCACTCGCGTATGCATGCGTCGTTCGTGATGTTGACTGTATAGACAAGGTCTGAATGTCCTTCTAGTCAGACTGCACTCAAAGGGATGCAGATGCACTCAAAGATGAACTATCTCACAGTCACAGACGAATTACTACTTATCTCAACATCAATCTCTAGCCTTAACAAAGGGGCTGCGACGAGGCGCTCTGTATAGGTCTGGACTTTCGCTTTTCTGTAACTTCTTAGCTGCCGCAGCCCTTAATTTAGCTTCCCACTTTCTATACCAATCTTAGAAACATAGGGAAGATCCCCTGTTCCCTGCGGTAGGGATCATCGTACCTCAACAACAAGAATACCCTCTCTAGGCAACGAAGTTTGTTGTTGAGAGCTCTCCCCTAGGTATGATGATGGACTCAAATCCTTACAATAGTCCAGTCAGTCAACTATATGCGGCCGTCTAACGAGCACCAGTCAGCCAGATAATAGTTCAGTCAATCAGTCAGTCAATTGAAGTAGTCTTAATCTTCCGACACCTGCGGACGCCCTGGTCCACGAATGCTTCGCCCTGCTACCTCTATGGCCATCAACGGCAGAACGAGTACCCTCACTAGGAGTACCCGTACTAGAAGGGACAACATTTTGTTCGTCTTCTTGTACAACATTATTTCTATGATAGATTCTCAACAAGTTATGCTTTCAAGGTCCAAGATTCAAGGGGGTCTCGCTTCTGCCTGGACTTTTTTTTTTTGTATCCCGAGGCTACTAAATGAACGACGGCGTGGCGAAAATTAAGTATAGCTTCACTCGGCAACGTCTGTGGTTGTACACTTTTACTTCTTGAAAACGAAACATATAACTACAACTCAACTTCTTCTAATATCGCAGATTCTCGTGGTTGTACACTTTTACTTCTTGAAAACGAAACATATAACTACAACTCAACTTCTTCTAATATCGGACAACAACGTCTAAAACAAGTAAAGGAACTTCTTCTATTAGGCACTAGTAAGAAATTTTGCAATAACACCTTGTGAGAAACGATACGATACTCTCTATAGTTAATAGTATTCTCTAGTACTCCTTGATCTTTGACAACCTACGTTCAACCAGGTCAAGAAAACAACGCAATTCCACACTATTTTTTTCACTCCACGAGATAGAAAGAGATAGAACTACGAGACCATTACCAATTTTCTATATCAATTACTGTCACCGATTACCGACTTGTTACAATACAGCTTTCAGCTCTACATCAAGCAACAAGAACTACATGTCAATACCAAGAAAGGTCAAGATGTCGAAGATGTCAAGCCCTGATTGATTCCTTCCTCGTGTCAACAACTCTTCGTACAGCATCGACTCACCTCGTCTTAGTAGTTTTTAGAACTAATATTGTATCACATAGTACTCATAAATAGATGATTCCATCTTCTAAGAAACTTTTTATAGTTTTGAATCATCCAACTCACAACATCAGCAGTACTAGTACGAGCATCCAGACACACACATCCGATATCAATTTTGCGATATGTTTATAGACACACGCCACGACTATAAATATTCCTCGTCCTTGATGAAACCTAAGAATCTAAAGTCGTTCCAAAACATTCATCTACCAATTCCTTCCTCCATCATGCCTCCTCTATCGCTCTTTAGCTGTCGTTTTGTACTACGTTCTAAGCTTCTACCAATCAAAAGAACTTGCAACAAAACATAGTAAAAGGTCTAGCGCAATTAAAGCTCCAAATGCGGTAGCGGTATCCTGAGACAACGACTCTGGATTGGGATTGGGATTGGGAGAGTTCAGAGAAAGTCGCTGGCCACCACACGAGTCGCTGTTCGACAGAGCGGATCCTGGATCTCTTCTAAACACATCGACGGAAAGGTTGTTCGGATCGACAGAGCGGATCCTGGATCTCTTCTAAACACATCGACGGAAAGGTTGTTCGGATCACCCGATTCCTTTCTTCTAAATGGAGAGCATGTTGGAGGAGCATGTTGGAGAGCATGTTGAAGAGGATGGAGATGGATTTTCCGATGGAGAGCATGTTGTTGTTGACCACGCAGAATAAGAGAAGAAGTAGCAGCACCGAATTGTTTCATATGAAGGAAGCATGATCACCGTGGGTAACTTTTTCCTCCAATAGGTCGTGAATTTTTCCTCCAATAGGTCGTGAATTTTCAAATTGTACTCCTGGCTTGCAAGACAAAAAAGGTCCGCATTTGCGAAGGGAACGCTGATTCCTCGATTTTCAAAATTCACATCACAGACTCTTCAAAGAAGCTGTCCATACTCAATTTTACTAGGTTGAATGTCCTTGTGTTGATCATGAGTCTCCTTGAGCACCATCGATTGTCAAATCGTGATGGTCACTACTATGCATGTCGAATTTTATGAGCAAAATTTTCATGGACTGAACTTACTAATCTCCCTGAAGACAACGCTCCTTCAGAAAGAAATTCAAAGGAATAAGAAAATAAGAAGAACTACTATAGAGTCTGCTAGATTGCATCGCGGCCCCCTCATCTTGACCCCTTTAGTACCCTTGTATCATTTCATAGGAAGAATACAAGGGAAAAGGGCACCGAGATGCCGAGAAAAATGGACACTAAATATTGACCTTAAACAGACTATGATCCAAATGAAAGCTTGATAATTCATCGTTTCGGTTTCGGAACCCAAAGGTTTGGATGCACACCAGCGGGTCCCTCCCAGTAGTCGTTCCAAGCACTCTGGAACGTTCCGGCATGCATATAAACGCAGGAAATGAAAGTGGATTTACCGAAAGGTTCCATTTCGCTATGCATTGACACGAGTAGTTTGGTATGCTTTTCTCTATTTCTTCAGTCATGTAGATATACAACGAAGTTGATGTTTCTAGTGCTAGTTTAGCTTTCCAAGCAGGAGCACTATTTTTCATTACACTAACCTCCCTTGTAAGTACTTGTTTTCATAATTACAGTAACAAACAGGAATCAATACTATGATTATCCTTGCCATAATAACAACGACGATCACCAACGTGAAGAGGAACAACGGATTTCGCAACCGCTCGTTCCAGGAAGCATGCTTAGATCCCGTCCATCGCATATACAAATAGAAAGCCGCATCATCCTTCCCATGTCTTTCTGCGTAGCTGATAGCTGTCATCTTGCACAGGATGAAAGGAGAAGGTGGCGGTCTCTGCAGGGGGTATGGATTACTCCTCCAAGGTAGTTACTACATGGCATGTCATGTCATGCTACCTCATTTTCCATCCTGTCAAATGGTGTCGAGGTCTTTCAGCCTAATTCCACATGTACTAACAGTTACAACAATTGATTGTACATCAAAGGTAGGAGTCTTGTCTAACTCATCTAGTGATTCACAATTTCCCCTTCATACCCACAGGTCTTGCTAATTGAAAGTTTGTTTGTAAATGTGACTGTTACTTAGTTGTTCTTCATCTGATCTATTTAGTACAATTTCTCACCCATACCCCGTTTTGTCTTTATTTGCATATCAGCTCCGTTGTCGAGCAGAACTGCAAGCGCGCCTTCCTCACCACGAGCAGCTGCGAGATGGAGTGGGGTTCGACCCTCTGAATCCTGCACGTTCACAGCTTCCGGAAAGTGCTCTAAAAGAATGCTAAGGGCACCAGCGCAACCGTTGGAACTGGGTTTGTGGAGGTCGAGGTGGAAGATTTTGGTGCTCTCATATAATATTTCTTCGGTAAGAACTGCCATCATCCATGTGATTTGATTGCGAACAGAGCTGTAGTACCGCGTCGTGCTACTTTTTCGTATTCACAAGAACTGTAAGCATCACATCTTCTAAGCATCAACAATACGCCAAAACATGCGCCGCCACCTGGCCTCGAGTGCTCACATGTGCTGGATCTGCGTGATGGTTCAGCAGTAATTTCGTAACTGGCTTTGTGAGTGAGAAAAACAAAGGTGTTTGTCCAAAACAGTCCGTAGCATTGACGTTGGCTCCATGCAACAGCAAAACTAGCGCTACTTCATCATGCCCACTAAACACTGCACGATGAAGAGGAGATATCTTCTTATCAGGTTTTTGTTCGAGCTTGGTTTTAGTACTGCTGCCACTTGGAAGATTGGCTCGAGTTTCAGAAGCGGGTGAACCTTCTTGCGATTGATCATCTTCCGCCGAAACACTAGAGCTAGGGTCCTTTACCCAGTGTCCAGAGGTTTCATGCACCAGAGAGGGTCTCAATTGCAGCATCCGTCGCACCAAGTAAACTTGACGAGAGTCTCCTTGTGATGTAGGAGAGTTCTTTTGCCTTGTTGATTCATGGTCTAGTGTAGAAGAAGCAGCTATACGTGGAAAATCTGTTCTCAGCACCAGCTCGAACGAGCTTTCCCTTGGCTGCCTTTCGCAGCGCAAACCAGGATTCAAAGTAGGTTGCTCCAAGAGCAGCTCTACTGTGGACCAATCTCCAGAGTTGCATGCTTCCTCGATAGCCAGGTAGAGCAGTGGTCGACGCTCTCCGGCATCTTCGTGACTGTACAAGTTGGGGTTAGCGCCATGGAGAAGTAACGTGGCTAGCTGCGTCGTAAGATTTTTGGGTTTCCCTTGAGCTGGTGCTTTTTGTGCTTGTTGTTGTTGAGGCGCTTTTAAGCTGCTGGTGGTTGCCGGTTTATCGGCTAGCAAGGTGGGGGGACCACCGTGACGAACGCGAACCATGTCACTTTTCTTCTTGGTAAAGAACGTCGGTCGACTTCTCATATAGAAATGAACCTTCCTCGTCAAAGGAACGGGTGGTTGAAAGTTGAATAGTGAATTATGTCACCGCCGCTGGTGTTCCCAGAAACGACTACGAACAACCCTGCAAGAAAGCTCCATGACGAGCGCAGTTTGCCCTTGAAGTAGAAGTGCACGCCATTAGCGTAGAAAATCATCAAGTGTCATTTTATCACAGTGATTCCAAAATTGCGTTTGAAAAATTGCAGTTCATTCCCTTCAGCAAAACATGCGTCCTGTACAACGTCAAGTTTCCAAATGCTCGTCGTTATATTTCTATACAAAACGTCCCTAATAGTGTTTCTTGGATTCTGATACTGCTCCAGCAAGGGGCAAACATGACTATGCCTGCTCAAGATGAAAGTAGGATTATACATTGTGAAACAAAACATCAGCAACAAATGAGAGTGGTGGAGTGCGCTTGTGGAAACCGTCGCCCGGATCTTCTCGCCACGGGTGATACGCGCAACTCGATCAGCCGACCATGAGCACGACTCGCCCGCGCCAGGCATTCCTCCGCTTGTTGGAAGTGCTGCAGGCCGCGTGGGACCCAAGCGCGTCGATCTTCACTGATCCTCTTCGGAATTATGCCGTATCTGCTCACGTCGCAGAACACTTGCGGGGAATCGCTGTGCCAGCGCGCTGTCGCCCAGCCGAAAGTGCGTCACTGAGATCTTCCGTATTGGAGCGCTACTACAGCATCTGAATAGTACTTCCGCAGCCAGCACTGAACTACTACTGCCTTCTCCCACCAACAAACTTCTCACTGCGTTCTCCCACTGAGAGCGTCATAGTCGTCTTCCCAGCTGTCATCTTCCCAGAAGTTCTTACTTCGTCTATCCGAGCCGCTATCTTTCCCCGAGTACTCCGTACCTCCGGACAGATCATCATCATCATCGTCCGAGAAAGCCGCTTCACCCTGTGCCATTTCCTCCGCACGTTCTTCAAAAGCGTCTTGTGTCGCCAGTTTCGCAAGTTGCCAGGCCAAGAGAAGCATAAACGGTGGAAAAACGATACAGGAGGCCGCAAGCAGGTAGACGACGGAGTAGGCTAGATGCGTATAGGCCCAGAACATGGGGTCATCGACCCAGTGAACGTAGACGACCTGGAGGAAGAAAAAGAATGACCGAGAGGGAGAGAAAAATTAGTATATACAGACTGAGAGAGAAAAGAATTATAGTATATACAGAGAACGAGAGAAAAGAATTACTTAGTATATACAGACTCGAATTAGCATATAGCTCCCGAACTGGAAGTCATGGATTCTCAAATCATGATTAGAGTCAGTTTTAATCCATCTCGGTCCCCTCATCTTGGCCCTTTTTACCTTGGATCTAATGAGAATACAAGGGAAAAGGGGACTAAGATGCCGAGAATGATGAAAAAAAGCTGACGATAACATCATTTGCCTGAAGGGATAGAGGGAAAGCTAACCGGCTGCTTTACTTATGTGCTTTGAGCGCCGCTGGACCTAAACCCTAACCTTATAAAACAGAAGATGTACTTCTACTAGAACTCACTGCTACCATCTCATCCACGTCCGCCGTGGTCAAATTCCACTTTGTTTCTGCCATTCTCCTAGCTCTCTCCCATTTTTGGCGTTCTGCATTCCTAGTAGGATAATAGCCTCGCAAACCCGTCTTCGACAAGAACAGAGCTGCAATCGGATAGAAAATCGAATTTCTATCAGTCACCACACAGAGGAACTTGTTGATGGCACTCGAGGACGTGCCTGTGCCGGTGCCACACTCCAGTGATTCGACTCGTCCCAACGATTCGAGGGCAGAGCGACGTCCTGTCAGTCTAGAAGACGTCCTCTCTTCAAGCAGATCAGAATCGGACAGTTCTCCACTCTGCAAGAGTGAAGGAGACTCTCCACTCTGAAAGAGGGAAAGCTCTCCTCCTGACTTGCTCGTTGAGAACGTCTCTCGCAAAAAGCTCGTCGTTTTGCGTAATCGAGTTTTCGGTTGCGTGCTGTTATATCCATCTGGCAGCGGAAGCTTGTTCTTTGGTATGAAGACCGTGCGGGGAAGGGGAGCTTGCTAAGGGGTGAATTGTCAACTATTGTATCAGTATCATGCAGTCAAGACCATATATAATCCTAGTAAAAAATTTGAGTCTACAGTTCTCGTCCTCAAATGAAGATTTCCAAGTTACTTGAACTGATCTCATAACCATCACATCAATCCGATTCCAATGGAAGAAAACCGGCTCCACCATGCCGTGACCGCTGACGCCGTTCATGGGTCTTCGCACCGGTACTAATTGGCCCTGCTCTGATGTTTTGCTCTTCGTCTTTGAGTCGCCCACATAACCTTGTGCGCAAGGAGGGTTAGAGATGGGCTAAAAAGGTTGAGGTTAGGTTAGCTTGTGGATCCTTCTCAACGAGCCCCACAGGCGCATGTTCGCCTCCGAGAGTGATGGGTGACCTAGGTAAGGTCAGCTAGAACTACCGAGGAGAGCAGAAGAACATGTGGAATTTCTCAGTCACAAGAAATAGGATACTAGTCATAATAGACGGTGGAGCTCCAAGTTGTAGCCTTAATAAAGGATGACTTGACTTTCGCCGTTGCGTTTCCATCACGGCAGCACCCTCTGCCGACAGCGTAGTATTTAATTGCTATCTGGTGCGGAAACGGTTGTTTATCGACTTGCAGATAGTTTGCTCCGTTGTTTTCCTTGAGGAAAGACTTTCTGTCTTCTTGTTCGAGAAAAGAATGGTCTTGTTGTTGTTGTTGCTGGTCAGGCGACAGGAGGACAAATGGCCTCCCTCCTCCATCTTGAACCCCCGGTTCTACAATAGGCGCAACGCAGTAAGCCGGTGAGGAACCGTCACTGAAGGAAGTCACGCGCTCCACATCAACGACAGCCGTATCGAAAGAAAGATGGGCGCCTGCACGCAGTAAACCCGCACCTCCTGCAGCAGTCGCATTTGTGACGGAATTCCCTTTGAGGCTTGTATGAAAGGTCGTGGTCGTGCTACTTATTATATTCAGTGTCATTTTCAATAGGTAAGTGGAGAGGATGCTATTATAAGTGTGATTTTTTCGATACTAGGTAATGTATGGCTCATCTGGTATTTTTGGTATAGCCTGAATTTGATCATAAGGGTTCTCTTCTTGTTTTCCCCCTTCTGATCATCAAATTCAGGCTATACCAAAAATACCAGAACCATTCAGGTAAGAGAGGAAGTCGTTCTCACGTCTAGCCGGTTGTATATCAATGTGGAGTGGGTGTCGTTTATCTGCTACTACAGGAGCAAACACAATAGTCATATCGTTAAATAAAAGATCATCATGATCCACAGCAGAACTACGCCCATTTGCCATAATAGTAATCGTAGTAGACGAAGTGGTCGTTGTAGGTGAACGCAGCCACGAGAACCGCGGTAAAGAGCGCAAACACCGTCACACACCCCAAAGGACACACGTCTTCGTCATCTTTGGTGTGGAATTCCAGGTAGTACAGATAACAGCAAACGAGGGATACTTCCGCCAAGAGCAGCAACAAAAAATAGTCTTGCAGGAACAGGAAAAGGCACTGCGTTAAAACGAATAAGGCGAAACCGGAACTGTCGTTGTGAGGACGGGTTGAGTAAGATAATCAAGCTGGTCTCTTTGCCCTCTTCTTTTCAAATATGAACAGCTTCGGTGAGTGCCTCGCGGAGCACTTAAGAGACTCGTCGCTTAAATGCCACGTTAAGTGCCTCTTTAAGTGCCTCGAGGCACGTAAGGGACCCGTCGTTTAGCTGCCTCGCTAAAAAGTGCCTCGCGGGGCACATGAGGGACCCGTCGCTTAACTGCCTCGTTCAGTGTCTCGCGAGGCAGTTAAGGGACTTGGCGCTTCGGTGCCTCGCTAAGTGCCTCGCTGAGTGCTCCGCGAGGCACTTCAGGGACAACTGAGCGCTTCACTATCTTACCCGATAGTACACTAAGAAGTTGTAGTAACACCTTACCATCAAGTAGGAGTAGCACCTTACGAAATAGTACCAAAAATAGTTTCGCATTCGTTTTCCTTCAGAGAACTGGGGATGTTCACGCCAGACATCAGGGCTGGTTTTGGGCATGACCCGTCGAATATCCGAAATTGGATGCCGGATAGGATGCCACAAGGAATGCTCCACCATCTTGTATGTTTGATGTGACCTCTTGGAGGCTCCTTCTTAACTCACTCTTAGACTACTTACAACTAGAACTATCACTATGTTTCTATAACAGTTTCGAGGAGTCGTTTTCTTTTGAATATGTTGTAGTTTGAAGATTAGACTAGCAGTATTGGTTCTATGGTGTCGTTTCTTTTGTTCCCTCTATTTCTGTGGTGGTGCTAATGACCTGCGTTGTATCTTTTTCGATTGTCATTTTTTCAAGAAATGTTTTTTTTCCATACCTTTTCTCAATATGGTCATCCGGTCGCCGGCATTACATGCTAGAGTCCTCTCTGCTCAAAACTATTTCCCCACTCCCTCTCACGCTCACCTCTTGTTCAAAATTTCGTGAATGCAGCGGACACAGTAGAGCTCATAATTTCTCCATATAAGGATGCGCGATGATCGTTTTGCTCTCCATTGAATCCCAAAACCTGTTCCCCTGCTTAACAAAGCAGAAATTCATTATGCCCATCAGACAAGGAGGAGGTCAAAGCCCGACAGTCAAAAACATTCAAGTTACTAGAGGTAGTAAACATGTTGAATGATCACATAATGATGATCATATTAAAGATTCTCAAATTTAAGTGTAACCTAGTCTCGAGTAATAAAAGTGTTATGACCATCAAATGTCCAAGCAAGTACTATCAAAGATACCTGCTCAAAGACAAAGTCATCTAGCATATTGTAAACCAGCGCAGCGTGCAAACTAGGGGGATAATAGGGATAGGGAAGATGAGGGAAGCAACGTGATCTTTATCTTTCAAAGATCAAGAATTAATTACAGTTCTTGGTAGAGAAACGTGTGAAAATCAATTTGCGAGAGGAATAACGTTAAGCTCTTAATTCAAATATGTGGAATGCGGATGGAGGATCTGTCAGTGAGGGTAACTACCATGTTCTTCAAACGTCATGGGAGAAGATACTTGTCATGTCATGTGTCTCCAATCTGATTTTCCAAACCAGCGTTGAGACCAGGCCCCGAGGAATTTCTTCCAAGAAGCGTACAGTAACACACATCATCTTACAAAACATCAAAAAAGATTCTCTTGGAGGATGCACATCGACAAAAAACTAGCAGACGTAACAATCAATGCTTCTCCAAGCGAGAGTCCGGACTCTGGCTTTCTTGCATCGGACCAAAGTTCCACGTAGGACACATACACCATAGCTCCAGCAGCGAAAGACAATCCGTATGGCAGCAAAAGTGCGGCGGTTTGTACCGCTACTAAGCTGACGACAGCCATGAACGGCTGAGGCATGGAGGAAACGATTGCCACGACAATGGCTTGCCAACAAGTCCTTCTGCTTGTCGTTGTAGTTATACGGCTTTCTATGTTGATGTTCTTGTTGGACGATGAGGTGCCAGAACTTTCCTCAAGAGCCGCATCCAAAGGTAGTTGTTCTGTTTCGAGTTCATCATTCTCATCGAACAACTCATCATTCTCCCGACACAACAGCGTAAGCCCCACGACCAATCCCTCCGGGACATTGTGTACGGCCAATGCTATGGCTATGAAAAGACCCAAATTCCCTTCCTGCTCGCCAAAACTGACGCCTATCGCGACACCTTCTGCGAAAGAATGAAAGAACATGGCTAAGAAAAGCAGCACGCCTTTGCTTGGTGAAGAAGAAGGAAATACTGTTGAGGAGGCTTTGTTTGGAGAAGAAGCGCTAGTCTTGTTTGGAGAAGAAAAACCAGAAGGGGGTTTCTTTGGCGAAGAAAAACCAGAACTCTTCGGACAAGGACTACTGGAGCTACAAGACGAAGGCGACGATCCTGCTAGCACTTGAGAAGGTGGTAGTCTTTGACTCTTCGGCGAAATTTTTTCTTCAGTCGGCTTCTGTATGTCAGCCTCGTTAGCTATTCTTTCAGTATGATTCTCTACTCCACCAGCCTCGTTAGCACTTCCGTGTGAAATAGCCTCCTCCTCCCTCCTAAGCCTAAACAAAGACAGCATCACCTCCCATGGGTCCGGATCGCCAAGATATCTCTCCAAAAATACGATAAAAAGAATCCCGAGTCCGAAACCCCAAGATACAGAGGCACTGGCAGCAAGCCTGGAACCAGGAGGCGTCGTACTTCCACGTTGGAGATCAAAAGCTTCCGTGATCAAACCCCAACTAGCTGCCAACATGATTCCTGCTGCTACTAAATTAGCACGGGCCACCGTCTTAGCCGTGACACCCGAAGATGGCACGAAAAAGAAGGGCACACAACCTAGTCCGGCACACAGGCAACAGCATGTCGAAATGATGAAGACGTGTAGGACACTTACGCCAGAAGTTGATGCTGTGTCCTTTGTCGTCGTGCCACTAGAGGGCACGGTAGGCATTTTGGAAGACCCTGACAGAAAATCAAAAAGAGCCTCTTGTGCAAAGAATGTCTGCTCTTGGTTTGACCCAAGAAACAGTGCAAATCCGAAGCTGCTTGCTGCTATTGCCAGAGTAGGTAGTAGTATCTGTAGCTTTCCTCCAGTTGCTGTGCTAGAGCTAGAGGAAGGCATAACACTGCCAGAGACAATTCTGGCATCGTCATGCCCGTCTTCATCTTCTCCAAGTCTATTCCGGGATACCACAACTATTCCCAATGCAACCTTGCCCAAATGCATACACAGCAAAGCAAAAAGCAGTGTAGCAGCAGCAGCTGATGTTATTGCGACTACAAAGAGACGCAAATGGCGCGCTCCCACGAGAGAGCCAAGAAGAACGCCAGCGCCTATTGCTGCTGCGAGGACGCCGATGTTGTTGACAACAAAAAATTTGATGCGAAGATGCACTTGACGAGAGTAAACCAGGTAGGCATTCCCCAAGACAGGAAGTATACCAAAACAAAAGTGCATAAAACTGACGGTAAATGCAGCAGTGGCGACGCCTTGTTGTTCGGGGATAAGGTCTTCTTCGGCTTCTTCGCGAGAAATGGATCCTTGTTGTCGAGCTGCATTCGTCTTTGGACGCAGCACCGCCAAACTGCTAGGTATTCTCAGCCCAATTTCCTCGTTGAGCATGTGACGAACCCAGTATTCAGGATAACGACTCAAGGTATCCGCAACCGTGCTAGCGTCTTCTAAACGGAGGCCCCCTCGCTTTTGATACAGCGCAATCATCTCCTGTCGTTCTTCGTCTCCTGTTTGGAGTACCTCCTCTCGCTCAAGGTTCCATTCGTGGATCTAATGTTCATAATTTGTTTGATTTCTCAAGGCTGATGAGGACTTGATGCAGACCATTCTGATTCTTTTGTAAAAACACACAGTTTGCGATCGCCATAATGGGCAGATGCCTAGTAGAAGCTAGAAGTACCAGAAATTCTCTTTCAGCCGACCGAACCACGTATTCCGAGAATCCTGCTGCCACACTTGTAGCGAGCAAAGTGCAGGACGCCAACACTAAACTTTTGTGTGCAGCAATGTCCAGGTGTGTAGCTACGATAAGTAAAGCACTAGTCTGGAGCATCGTAACAAAACCAGCCTGGACGCTCTGGCGTAGTAGATCTTGTACTTCTAAGGACCAATGTAATTCGTCGGACTCATGCTCTGCTAGTGTTGTCCGTGTGGGCTCGTGCGCTGCTAAGTTTCTGGAGGTTGAGGCTGTCTTTGAGGCTTCATCTCTATTGTGTTCTTTTCTTTTGTGGTCGTGGAGGTCGTCAACATTCACACTGGCTGAAGGTTTTTGGACATCACGTTCTGGAGGATCTTCGTCAGGTTTTTCTTTCAGCCGTGTAACAGCTTCACTTTCACCGACTTTCACCGCCTGACGGTGCATCGCGCCACGATACCTTGTAATGACATCTGCGCGCGAGAAAGAGCCAAACCATCCTCCAGAAACAACTGGTGCGAGGAAAACACCTACTAGGAGAACAAGGAGGAATAGCAGTGCATAGGTAGAGACTGCAGGTCTTCGTGGTGAAGAAGTTGAAGATGGCGATGACGCTCCTCTTGTTGCATTTCCTGTTGCATCCCTTCCATTTGCGTCCCCCATCCTCCGCTCCACAAATGCTCTTGAAGATGCTGTCTTCATCTTTCTCCGGTGGTCAATCTACAACACAACACAAGACAATTTATCTCGCACAAAGTTCAGTGCAGACTGCCTACTGGCGTCATAGATTGTCGCTGCACCACTCTGCGTTGTTGACGTCATTTTGTTCATGATGACTACATGATTGAAGCCTAGCCACACTATCTGTAACAGAAGAAATGCTCAGTCGATGTGATTTTCTCGTGCGCCCGAAAATGGAAGAACAAAACACCACACCAGCGGCACCTATATTGTATAAAGCGCTGCGTTGAGAGAAACTTCAAAACACTACCCTCAACAACACACACTTGTGTGAATACCCTTCCCCTGCTCGTTTGGGGTTTTTAGTTATGGGGATTTTAGATTTAGTTATGAATAGATAGATGGTTAACTTCAGTTTTACAGACAAAGAAGGGCTATGATCCTTCTCACGCAGTATAGGTATACGCGCAGTAGGTCACCCATATGAACACGTCAAATTGATCATATGCCCAAGTGAGGAACAACAGGACCTCAGAAGGGCTGATCCTCCGTAGTCGTAAGAACACTCATACCATCGTCGTTCTTGTCAACTCTTCATCACAGAATCCTCACCTCATGATCTAAACAGCCTCTCGTCTTCTCTCCATCTAAGCCTCAACCTCATAGAAGCTATGTCCTATGAGGCCACACTCCTCGTTTAAAAAAGCATTAACGCAGATAAAAAGAACACAAATGCTGACCACACTCCTCGTTTAAAAAAGGATTAATGCAGATAAAAAGAACACAAATGCAGTGGTCTCAGATAAGCCTTACTGGGATGTTGAAAAGCAACGTAGTTGCCTACTCGGTGTTGATATTTTTCTAATCTAGAGTCTTCTCTCGAAGTCACAGAGTTAAGCATCATTAGCCGCATTATCCTCTTCCCCTCCCGAGCTCGTACTTGGGCTGTTCGAGGATAAGAGTCCTCTTTCAGTCAGTCCAGCATGTTGTCGCCAGTGTTTGTACACGTCTTGCTTGCTTTGCTGTGTCTGACGCAGTGCCATTTGCACGCCTTCAAATTCTTCTAACAGTTCCTCCTTAACGTATCGTAAGGAAAAATTATGAAAGAGTCTCCCTTGTGGCTGATCCTTCGATATACTCGGTGGTTTGATAATCACTTGCAACTTCTCCTCTAAGGAAAAGACAAATCGAACTGATGATCTGTCATGGTCATCTCCTCCCCCACTATCAGCAGTGTCGCGGCTTCGCATCAAAGATAAAAACCTCGCAAGCTCCGAGGAAGTTGAGAAATCGATCGCAGGAGATTTTTCGGAATCTAGGATTTCGCCTATTTCAGAATCAGATGTTTCGTTACGGGTTTTATCGTTACCTCCCAGTGAAGATCCAATAATTCCCACTGCTCTTAATGGAATCTCATCATGACCAACATTACTGTTACTACTAGGAGCTCGCGGCGAATCCAGACCCTCCTCCTCTGCAGTCCTAGGAGTTCGCGGCGAATCCAGACCCTCCTCCTCTGCAGTCCTAGGAGTTCGTGGCGTTAGAGCTGCCGAGTCGCATCCCTTAGACCATCCCTGGCCCCTTTTTGCCCTTGAAAAAGGGACCAGGGATGGTGCGGAGGATGCTCCCGCGGTTGCCGTAATGGTGATACATTCCTTCCCGGACCCGCTTGTTCAAGCACTTTTCTCTTAAGCCTGTGCTTCCTACTCGTGTTCACCTTCTTAGGCTTAAAAAGCTGTGCCAAGCCTTGTCGTGTGTTGTCTTCAATAGGCTGCTTGTTGATCACTGGCTCGAAGAACCCCGCTTCAGAAAGAACCACTAAACCACGCTGAGCATTCAGTGCAACATAGACCAGCTTTCGCAAGTCAGCATAGGATATTTTCTTTTCTTGCGCCACCCACCTTTCCAACTGAGCAATTGGGACCTTGTCATTTTGTAATACTTGTTTTATGGTTGTTGTTGCTACTTCTTTCGCGGCTGAGGTAGACGAATCTTCAGTGCCCAACGCCTGCTCAAGGCTGCTCGAAGACGAAGGTACTCCACAAGATGAAGCTTTTGGCAGTAAGGGGACCTCTATAGCGTCACCGCTTAGCCGCGTTAAACGTGCAAAGAGCTGTACTCCTATATCTTCGTTTTGGATTTTTGCACCACTTCTTGCATCTTCAGCATCTACTTGTTCTTGTCGGCTTTCACTCAGGAGACCTCTTCTTCCTCCTCCTTCTACGCGAGAATCGGGAGAAAATTTCAGAAATCCGGATTCGTTCTTCTTCGGTGATATTGTTGTGCTTGTATTCATGTTGGAAAGGTCCCCGTTTGTTCCCTTCAAATTAAGCGACTCCTTGGCAGGTGCTGGTGCTGGCCCAACCACGATATTAGACCACGTCGACGAATCGCAATCATCGTCAACTCGGATGAAGCCGGTCATCAAGATCAAATTCAGATTCGCAAAATGAATTTCATTGCAGAAAGAGGTTGCGAAAGACTGCTTCCTCTGCGGATACACGAAATTTGTGGTCTTCAGCCTTTCCTTCAACCGCTCGAAAAACTGCATCTGCTCCAGTTTTTAGAAGAAGAAGAATGTCAGACATTGTAGTACTTGT
Source organism: Amoebophrya sp. A25 (assembly GCA_905178165.1). NCBI lineage: Eukaryota > Dinophyceae > Syndiniales > Amoebophryaceae > Amoebophrya > Amoebophrya sp. A25. Next base: position 200,343 of record CAJINU010000010.1, on the reverse strand, counting down.
AGCAAGAATATCAGACATTGTAGTACTTGTAGAAGAAGAAGAAGAAGAAGAAGAAGAATGTCCTACCCTGTAACTTGATGCTAGAGTTTTTAATTTGTTCGGAAAAGGTGCTAACTTGCTAGAGACATAATTGTCGTAGACTTGTCGCAACAGTTGTAGCCATAAAACTTTGTCCGAATCTGTGATCTTTGTTTCTTGTCTTTTAAAAACGTTCTGCCACCCTTTTTTTCGAAAGAGATAGGCCATTTCCCAGACTCCGCTGCATTCTTCAGCTCCCAACTTTGTTTCGGCTCTAACATCCTCTGCCTTGCGTATTTTGGGCGGCCCCCCAAGGCCTTCACAAAGTCGCACATTAGAAGGAACAACAGGAGGCCGTGGAGCCTTTTCACGTGACTCGTATCAGAAGACCTACTCGATTTGCCTCGATTCGGACTTCCTGCACTCCTAGTCGACTAGAGGTCCTAATAGCCTACCATTTCCGAATCCTTAGTACACTTTCAAGATCTCAGTCTTAACAAGCTCTCTACGTAGTAGGAAACACCAAGCTGTAAAAGCGTAGTCTTCTAGATAGGAGTAGTAACCAGGTAGACCCCAAACAAAAAAAGAGTCCGTAACCTTCGTGTGTAGTCGTAGCTCCTTTCTCTGGAATGCAGTTTATTACACGAAGCGGCTTCATCATCCGACGAATGATCTGCGTTCGGGGAATAGACTGGCCGACTCTGCTTCGAGTCTGATGCTCCTGTTATTAGCGGTGGGGCTTTGGCGTTCGCTTACTTAGCCGTCTGTTATGCTTTTCTCCCTTAGGAGAACCATAACAAACGGTAATAGAAACAGTACTTAACAGAACGAGGAACAGAGACCATCCTTCGGTAACAAAGCCTACCCTTAACATTAGGATGGTTCTGACGATGCTAGCATAGTCTCGGATCGGACTCGCTGGGCCAATATGTGGATAGCCTTCCTTGCGGTCCTGTTTTATGAGATTTCGAATTTTTCGCCACGAGCGGTCCCGCCCATGTTAGCACTTGACGTAGCGCTTGCATCCTTGGGGGCATCCTTGGTCCCTCTCTTTTATGCTTGCAAAAGGGGGAAAGGACGCTGCGGAGGATGCAACAGCGGTCGTAGCCCTAATCATGGTTGTAAACGGGTCTCCCTGGACGGTGCTTCATTCCTAATAGGCCTTTTCTTAGAGAAGCGAGTTTCTAAAACATTATCGATCATCGCAATAGCTAGCTCTTACTATGTCATATGATTGCCCGATTTCGCAGTTCACAGTACAGAGCCCTAGTATCAGCACTCTATGATTCATATCTATCATTATTGGCTAGGCTAGGATACGGGTATCACGATCAACATCCCTGTTTATCAGTATCTAACCCTCTTAATCAGTAGGAACGAACATCACACTATGGTTTTGCTCAAATAGTCTTAACAATTATACAGATACTAGTTTAATAGCCGTAACATTCTGTTCATGATGTGAAAGCAATCCCCGAAAGCAGCGTATATTGGACACATAGTCGACAGCCACAATCCCGGGTTTTGCGTATCGTTATGCTGGGCAAAGGCGCCTTCCGCCATAATCACGTGGAAACTCAAAAAGGGTAGCTCGTGTTGCCGGACGATGTTGGCGAGAAAGGCGGTTTTTTCTGGAGTCTCAAGGGCTATAATATCCTCTTTCGCAATAGCATTGAAATGCAAGCGATAAGCACCACTGTGGCTGGCTCTCGACGCTGCGGTATTAAACAAATCCGAAGATGTGCAAAAGAAGTTCTTCCCCAGCACTCTCTGATCGGCAAAAGTGTGCCATTGATTTTTTTCCGCCATCCTCTTCTGATCTGCTTCTACTGTTCCTCGCGACCACGTGTTGCTCCCGTTCTCACTACTTGCTCTTTCACCAACATCTACTTCCGTTTCCTCTTCTTCTTTGCGCAAAGGAGGAGAATTTTCCCTTGAACAACTACGCTTCTTGTCCGTTTCCTTCTTGTAAACTGGTATTGGTCCTCCACCTCCTGCGAGGCTTGAGCCACCTGGCTTCTTCAGCGTCAACAAATGTTCTGGATACACCACTTCCACCAACAGGCAGGATTGTGGAATAGCTAAACCTTTGAGAATTAGAGTTTCGTTTTCTAAAAAATCCTCATTGCTTATATAGCACCGGTTGAAGACGCGCTCGAGGACCTCCAGAGGGGTTCTCGAAGTAGCTTTTCCCTTTGATGCAGAAGGAGAGTGACGGTCATAAAGACGTGGACTAGTTTTTGTGCTGTAGTTGGATACAGAAGTAGAAGGGCCCTCGTGGTCGTCATGGTACTCCAGCTGCACATAGAGCACGCCCGGTGTAGTTGCTCCTTCGCTTTTCTCCTCTTCAGAATTATTTTGCCCTTTAATCCGCACACACCTGAAGAACCGCCCAAACGTGCCATCCTGGTGAAGCCGTTTTGTATCCCCAGTATTTGGCTTTGAAGAAGTTTCTTCTCGACCTGTAATAACAGTTACACCGGCAGCGGCCGAAATCTCTGCGTCCGAAGATCCCTCCAAACATTTCTCCACTATGATGCGCAAAGTTCTGCTCATACTCATCACACTAGCGTACGGGACTAGGGTAAGGTGGTCGCCGTGGTGCTCGTGCACTACTGCGTGGTTACCACTATCAGAAAGAATTTCGACATCTGCAGCTGCAGTGAGGCAGCTTGGGTCGTCTGCTTTTTTTCCCGTCGTAGGTGATGCCAGGTTGTGTGGCTTCCGCCGTGCCCTCAACAATGACAAAGCAATCACGTCCACTTTCGCTACAGCACGACGAGAGGACGCGAGGGCGTGCTCCTTCGATGTGGCGACGAGGTGTTCTTTTGGTGCCGTCGCTGCGCCTTCGCCTACTCTACGGGGATCGGGATACACCTTTGCTGAATCTTGTCCCGTAATATTGCTACTCCAAGGAGCACCATGCCTGTCACTCCCACTAGGCACCGCCCACAAATCAAACATGATTACTTCCTTTACACCTCTCTCGACAGCCGCTCCTTCGTGCGTCAGGTCTTTTCGAAAAAAAACTGCACTTTTCGGAGAAACCGTGGCGCGCGAGACCAGCTTCCCCCTCGCCTGCTCTCCTTCATTGTCTTCATCGCTCTGCGGATGATGCCCATCGTGGAGATGAAAAACGGTTTCCCCACCGAGCAAGTCGTCGCTTGCCCCAACACACATCAAACCTGTCCACTCTTCCACAAAGTTGGTCGTCAAGGACAGATAGTCTTCGTGCGGCGTAAAAAAGTCACCTTTATCGTAGCGAATGTAGGTGACATCCTTCCGCGTAAAAATGTACTTCATAGTACTTTTTCTCGCGGAGGCTGTAGAGGAAGGACTTGAGCTGAGGCTCACACCTTGTCCTCCTCGTAGTACGTTTCTCGCGTTCACCTGTTCCACGTAGGCTCCCACGAGATCCAGTATTGCCGGATCCGTAAAGCGCATGAAACGAGACGATCGCTTCGATGTATCCAAAATCTTAGCTTCTTTTTCGCGACTGTAGAGCTCCGACGGATGCAATATTTCCTCCGTGATCTTAGTTCGAACAAAATCCAGGATGCGCTGCTGGACATTGGGTGCGGCAACTTCCGGAGATGAGTGTTTTCCTTCTCGCAGAGAGTCATGCTCGAGGAGAGGTTCCACCTCAGAGACGAGAACGGAGGAAGACAACATTCTTATAGGAACAATCGCAATGTTGATTCAGGGTAAAAAAGAATAGGCCTTCTTATCATGTTGACTCAGGGTAAAAAAAAATAGGCCCTCTTCTCAATTATAATTTACAACATCATGAATAGAATACTTCGAGAGACTTATTACAGCGTAGGTAGGGAGACGAGTAGTTTACTTTAGAATGCAAGGTCAAAAAAAAAATTGAAGCGTTGAAGAAGTGAGGGTTATAGATGATTTGGCGTTCGCCTGGCCTACCGCACATTTTTTGCATTTATCGGACCTGAAGCACACTGGACCTTTCTCACAGGTAAAACCCACGCTCCCTCGCTCTCACTCTATCTGCGTTCTTGGATGGTCGTGAAGGATAGCAATAAATGAGAGCTTCGCGAAGAGAATACGAAAAACTAAAATAACCAAGCATGCTGGGGAATAATCTCAGACACTCGGTTATTGTGTTGGGCACTCGCTCACTTTGAGTATTCGAACAGAATCTACAACACCCGCGATGCTGGAAGTTATCTCGTCCGTCTCGTACTGCTCAAAAACGCTCTCTGGCTTTAGCAAACATACGTAGCCGCACTGATAGGCTTTCATTGCCCTATAAACCGACTTCGTGAAAAACCGAGACTCTAAAGATTTTGCATGGTCTCTTTCGATAGTGACCAAAAGCAAGCGCGCCTTTTGTGAAGACAGTGGTGGTTAGCATTATAATATAGGCACATACGCGCCTTTGGAGGGCGAGTCGCAGTGCGCGCTACCATCCAGAAGACAAGCGCCGTTGCGCTGCGCGGGACCCAGCGAGAGGGCCGGGGCGAAGTGCGTGCACGATAAGCGGAGGGGCTCCATCCGTAGGGACTACTTCGCCCGCTATAGAGGCCCACGGGGACAGCAACGGACTGCTATTGCCCGGGGCTGGGCTTTGTCTCCCTCACCCTGCAAGAAGACCCGGCTTTTTTGACGCGGTGTGCCCTATCTCAAAGAAACGAAAGCGAAGAGGCGGCACTGCAGCACTGCTGCGACCGGCGTATAAAGGGAAGGAGGCGGCCGCCTGTGAGAGTGGCGACCAGTGCCCGAGGCCCTTTTTGCCGCTGGCGCAAGAGCGGCGAAGGGAAAAGCCGGCAGGCATCCGCGGGAAAATAAAACGGGACGCACGGGAACACAACCAGGCGACGGGCGTATGAGGGACGCAAGAGCCCGCGCCAGGCGGCTGCGAGGCCTGGAGCACGAAGCAGGCCAAAGGCAGGGCCACTGTGTCTGGGCCCCCGATCCTTTTCTCCCGATCCGGTCCCTTCGCTATTCTTCTTTGAAATACGCCCCACCGTCTGCAAAGGGCGGCGCCCCTTTTTCGCGGGAGCCGCAAGCAGCCAGGCCGCAGGCCCTCGGCCCGTTACGGACCACCTGCCGGGCTTGGAGCGTGAGGCCGCAAGCAGGGCGCCCGCGTGCAAGCTTGGGCCCGTTTCCCACGGTCCGGATCCTGGGCTGGTTTTCTTTGAGAGACGGCTACCCGCGTGAATGAGAGAAAGTTTTTTAAATTTTTGTGGAGTGGAAGCCAAAAGAAGCCAAGCCGCAGGGCCTCAATCTTTAGCGGACCCGCTCCCCGGCTTGGGGTGCGAGGCCTAGAAGCCGGGACCGCGCGCGCGGGCCTGCGGTCCTTCGCTCCAGCTCCCGGCGCCTTTGAAGGTTGCTAGTGGGTCCTCGGTGTGGTCCTTTCGGGCTCCCTGATTCCGATGCAATTTCAGGCGCGGAAAGCTGGGGAGCCGCGTGGGGTTCGCGGGGTCCGTCGCCAGTGGGTTCCACCAAGGGAAACAGGCTCCCGGCAGTCCTCCCGTAGGCCGCCAAGGGGGCCGCGGGGAGGGGCGCCACGACCCTCGCGAGCGGCCCGCGGGGCCGCAGGTCGCGGCCTTTCGGCCGGGAGGAGTGTAGGCCCGCACGGGGTGGCGAAGCTTTTGGACCTGCAGCGGCTTTCGCGGTGGAAGTCGCAGCAGGCCGCGGCCTTTTTGGTCGTTGCAGCGCAGCTAGTACGAAGATCGCGGACCGGCTGCCCGGTTTGGAGCATGAAGCCCGAAGCCAAGCCCGGGGGGTGCGGACTAGTGGCCCCTTGCCCCAGGGGCTCCACTTTGCTGCGAGTTCTCCTAGGGAGGTCGCCAAATGTGCCGGATAGCGGATGAGACGGCAGGCGGACGGCGGTCCGCGTAAGTCGTCGACCCATCGCGGACCGGCTGCCGGTTTTGGAGTGCGAGGCCCGCAACCGAAGCCGCGGAACCTCGCGGACCTTCTGCGAGGTCCCGGGCAGTTTGCTGCCTACCTTGGCGGGAGCGGAGGGAGCGGGAGCCTAGTGGGCTCCCTAGTCCATCGCGAGCAGATTCCGCACAGGAAACGCACCCCCTATCGTTTCCCAGTAGGCCACTAGGGGGGGGCGACTCTGTCCATGCGGGGGCCGCGGTGCCTTCTAGGGTGCCGATGGGCATTAGTAAATGCTCCCGCGTCATGGTTTTAGGGGGAAGCCACTCCCTTAAGCCTCTCGAACTTTCTTTGACTTTCCCCGCAGTATTGTTCAAGGAAAAAACCCCACATATCGAAAACTTTTCAAATTTGGCATTTTAATCAGATGCATCTCGGTCGATAACTCAGCGAACCACTTTAACAATCCGGCAAAGCCACCAACCTGGGAGAGCCAAGACAAGAAGCCAACCAAGGAACAAAACAGAAACACGACACGAAAAACGGAAGCGGGGCCCCCTGGGAGACGCTACCAAACTCAGAAGGCCGCACGCGGGGCGGGGGAAGGGGGGACCGCCAGGCAGCGCCCCCCCGCCTCACACCGCACGCCCCTCCCCGTGGTCTCTCCCTTGGGGCATCGGTCCCACCCTAAGCAGTAAGCCTAGGGGAATTGCCTGCCATGTGTTGGGCGTTTGGGGAGGTCCGTCAGATAGCTGAGTGGTTAACGCTCACCACGTCCGAGTCCTTTGGACTGCGACCATTTTACTCACGAGCGCAGCCCGCGCAAGTTTTCCGCCGCGCGGCTTGGGGTTTGCGCTTTTTGGGTAGGCTTTCTGCTCGCGCGGCTTGGCGCTTTCGGCTTTTGGGTGGGTTTTCTGTTCGCGCGGCCTGGGGCCTGCGGTTTTTGGGTGGGCTTTCTGTTCGTCCGGCTTTGGGTCGATGGCTTTTGGATAGGTTTTCTGTTTGCGCGACTTGGGGCTTGCGGCCTTTGGGTGGGGTCTCTGCCCATGAGGCCCAAGGGCTAAGGGTTTCCCTTTCGTCGGTTCGCTGTTCGTGTGTTCCTAGGGTTTAAGGCTTTCGAGTCTGCTTCCTGTTTTTGTTAGGGTTTAGGGCTTTTAGATTGGGGCCCTATCCGGGTAGTTTTTGGGCTGGAGGCTTTTCGATTGGCTTTCTGTCCCTGCGGTTTTTGGGTCTAGGCTTTTCCTGTTGGCTCTCTGTCTGTCTGGTCTTAGGGTTTAGGCTTTTGGGGTTGTCTAGGTGTTCGCATGGTCCTAGAGCTGGGGAAACGCCCGAGCGCTTGGGACTTGTGGGCGAAGCCTCGAGCCTCGCCTGGCTTAGTGTCACTGCAACGACAGACCATTTTGGTGGCCTCTCTCGCTCTGGAAAAGTTGACCCATCTTCTCAAAAAATTCTGAATATTGCCGGACCTTCGACCAACAGGGACGCACATGCCCACCGTGTACCGTCGGCACAGCCTATTGGCATCCAAGGTCTGCCTTTTCCTGCTTGTGGCAGAGTGCACATTTTAAAAAATTTGGCGCAGGTTTTTCATCTTTTTGCCAAAGAGCTCCAGCACTAACCAGAAGCGCAGCAGGTAGCCCCATCTGTTTCCCCTAACAGTCACAGCGCAATACTTTTTGGCCTTTTTGTGATTTTTTCTGAAAATTTTCGCACGTTTTGCGCTTTTTTTGGAAAGTTTTCAACTTCAAAAACCTACTTCGCAAACAAATGAAAGGGATAGGCCGCACCAGTGCGAAAATGTGTGGGGGCTACTCAGTCTATTTGAGAAGTGGCAAACTTTAGGGACGACTGCCGGCGGTTTTTTTTCGTTTGGCTTCGTCCGAGACTCTTCCCCCACTGGCCGCCGATAAAGACCCTGCCGAAGTCCTTTCCAGTGCGAGGCTGCCAAAGCACGCAGCGCCCACGCCACCCCTGCCCAAGGCCTTCGCGGTGTAGTGAGCCACCCGCAGGACCGAGGCGGCCAGAGGTGCCCGCTCTGTGTCCCGGGACCGCTGCCCAGCCGTAGCGAAACCGATAACCAGACGCCAGAAAAGCACCGAAAAGAAGAGAAGGCAACACGCGAAACCGATGACAAAACGGACGGCACAAGAGCAAACCGCGGCCACGCCTTGGGCAGGATCGGGGGAAGCAAATGAAGACAAGAGGGGGCAAAGAAATCCAAAAGGGAACCGGAGCAGCGCTGTCCCTTAGCGGTTTCGCTTGAGAGCTTCGCGGGGGGGACTCCGATGGCGCGCAAGTGTCCCCCAAGACACCACAACAGGACCGCGGCGCAGAGGTGGCCGACCCGTGGCATTATATAGAGAGAGACGCGAGAAACAAACGAGGGAAAGCAACCGACGCGAAACCGATAAGCAGATGCCAGAAAAGCACAGAGAAGAAGAGAGGGCAGCGCGCGAAACCGATAACAAAGCGGGCGGCTCTCTCAAGAGCAAAACGCGGCCACGCCTTGAGCAAGACCGGGGGAGGCAAATGGGGGAAAAAGGGGGCAGAGAAATCCACAAGGGAACCGAAGCAGCGCTGTCCCTTAACGGTTTCGCCTAAGAGTTTCGCGAGGACCCACTCGAAACCGATAACCGCATGAAGTTCGAAACTGTTAAGGGACAGAACTCAGGCAAGCCGAAACCGCTAAGAGACTTGCAAAACGGCCGGAAGCTTTTTGCGATTTGCCTTCGCCTTTTTGGCCTTTTTCCCGCGTTTGTGTTTTGTGTTGTGGCCATTCCCCATCTGTAAGGCCTCGCCGTGTGTCTCGCTCTTTGGCGGGTTTGCTCCCGGAGTGTCCAAAAGCCAAATCCGATGGATCAGCGACCCAGGCGAAACCGATAACGGCACCCGGAAAACCTTCGCCACCTTGGAGGTTTTGGACGTGTTTCGCCACCCAACACAGTGAGAGCACAGGCCACAAGCGCGCAAGCCTCTGGGGATACTATGCACCCCGCCACCGCGTCGCTCTGTGGTTTGGGTTTGGTTTGGGTCTGGTTGGGGGGGGGGGCTCGGATCAAACAAAGACAAGGAGCAAGGGAAACCCTACGCAGCTTCTGGCGACTTTGTAACTTGAAAGCAGCAGCCTGGGACTCTTTTGGGTTTGGTTTGGGTTTGATTTGTGCCTGGGTTTGGTGTGTGTTTGGTTTGGTTTGGGTTTGGCTGGTCTGGGTTTGGTTCGGGTTTGGTTTGGGTCTGGTTTGTGAGGGCTCGGATCAAACAGAGACGAGGAGCAAGGGCGACCCTATTCAGCTTCTGGCGATTTTGTAACTTGAAAGCAGCAGCCTTGGACTTGTTGTCTCTGCTGGTTAGAAAAAAAGCAACAGCGTAGCAGCTTTTTGATAACTTTGCAACTTGAAACGAGCACGCTGCGGATTTTTTACCAGTGCGGGCCGAAAATAAAGGCACCAGCTTGGCAACTTTTTTGCGTCTTTTTAATTGGAAACCAGCACGCTGCGACTTTTTGCAAGTGCTTACTAGAAAAAAGGGCAACAACTTAGAAACTTTTTGGCATCTTCTTCATTGGGGACCAACACTCTACGGAAACTTGACAAATGTGCAACTTTCTCGCCACCTTCTCCAAAACTGAAAAAAATTCTTTTGCTGTCCAACCACCGTTAGTAAAAAAAGAGGCGGCTGCACGGCGAATGAAATTACATCAGTGGGCATTGCTTTCCCTGCCTTTTTTTTCCTCGGTCAATTTGAGAGCCATGAAATTTTTGCCAATTTCTGCAGCGATATGCTTGAATTTTTTGAAGCCCAGACCCTTCATAGGCTGAGCCTGTACGATAGCAACGCCGGGCAGCAGCATAGCAAAAATTGTGCGGCGTCTATTAAAGTGCACACAGGAGCAGCAAGGCCAGGCTGCAAGATGTGCAGGAGTTCGACGGTTTCAAGTAAGTCTCTCGCATCCCCATGGACGAAATCCAACCAAGCGAAACCCTGCGAGACGACCGAAACACGCGACCACACTGCGGCGAAAGATAGCTAGCAGCCTTAAACGAAAGCCATGTCAGGCCCAAGCTAAGTCTGAACCAAACCCAAACTAGCGCCAACCAAACCCCAAACCAAACCCCAAACCAAACCCCAAACCAAACCCCAAACCAAACCCCAAACCAA